>CM070036.1:149538489-149557073 GCA_036250615.1 Ptychadena robeensis | reverse complement strand
CAGATCCCCTCTCTGGCTGTGCAGCTGTGATTGCAGCTTCCACAGACACGGAGATATAGTTTATCTATCTCTCGCTCCATTGTTTATTTCAGCAGGGCTGTGGACTCTGCTGGTATAAGCAATAATACAGTTCAGATGGGATCCAGCTGTGGCCACATCTCTCATCTGACAGCTAATCTAGTTGCCGGGAGAGCTGGTGGGAAACCAAGGATCGTGCTTTCGGACCATAAAACGTAGGCACTTTTCCCCCCGATATAGTGGGTGAAAATGTCCCCAAAGTTTGTGGGGTCTTCCCCAGACTTCTAGTGACCAATTCACCCCTCACAGGATTATTACTTTCTTTGCAGAGGCTCTCTACAGACATGGCTCACAATCCTTCCAATCTAACATTAAAGATCACCTCTCTATCTAAAGGCACCCACACATGTAGCAAGCCGGGGCAAAATCGGCCCTGGATCGCGGGTGACCACTTGGGATCCACAGGGATCTGTTACCCTAAAGCTCGGTTGGCCAGAGAATGGACATGTCTGTAAATCTCTGGCCGATGCCATTTGTTTGAATGGGGACCGGTCATCACATTGCACACCACCGCTCATCTGTTGGCCCCCGCTCGGTACATGTGTGGGGGCCTTAAGTCTGTGGTTCTCTGTCCACTACTTACCCCAGCATCCCAGTATCAGTGTCAGTACTGCCCAGTTGCAAACAGTACAATCACAGTCCAAGTCCTACTGCTGTGCCAGCCCCTTGGGAGTGGAGTCCACAAAGTCCTCTCACTAGCCCCTCCATGAATATCAAAGTCCGCAGGGACAAGGATCATTCCTCACCCTTCACTGGGAAGGGGAGTCTCTCCTCTACTCACATAGATAAACATTTTACAAGCCTGCCTGGTCCCACTGGCTGTCCTGAGGTCTCCATCATGACAAATAAAATAGATATACTGCATCTTTCGCTGTATAAGACACACCACCATCCAACCCACCCATATGCATCCTATAGAGCATATGCCCAGGTACAGTCGGGTCCATAAATATTGGGACATCTACACAATTCAAATTTTTTTGGCTCTATACACCACCACAATGGGTATGGAATGAAACAAACACAATGTGCTTTAACTGCAGACTGACAGTTTCATTTGAGGGTATTTACATCCAAATCAGGTGAGGTGTAGGAATTACAACAGTTTGCATATGTGCCTCCCACTTGTTAAGGGACCAAAAGTAATGGGACGATTGCTCAGTTTTTCCATGGCCAGGTGTGTGATATTCCCTCATTATCCCAATTACAATGTGCAGACAAATATCCAGAGTTCCTGCGATCCGCAGATGATTTTGCCACCAAACGATGGCCGCGAGCATGCATGCACATCGGTCGGATGAATCGTCCGCAGCTCGCTAGGTGTATGGGGCCTTTATATAACAATATTATTATTATAATTTTTTATATAGCGCCAACATATGTGGAGTGGAGAGTGGTGATACAGCACAGGATAGTACATGCAGGTACAGGTTATGACACAGGAAGAGTAGAGGACCCTGCCTGGTTGGGCTTACAATCTAATACCCAGGTGCCCAACCTGCGGCCCGGGGGTGTTGTTTAGTGGCCCTCCTTGGTCCTCTTTTAGAGGCCCCCAAAACCTGTTAATGCATATGGCATAGGAACTCACCTGTTCACCGATCCTTCAATGACAAGTTCTTGTCAGGGAACGCCTTAGAGCGGTAAGAGGAGTAGAGGGACACATTGAGCCTCCAGCTCAGAGTGCTTATTGGCATATGTGAAAGCTAATGAGTGACCCAGACAGCGTGAGTGCCTATGCTTCCACTAGACTATTTTGATGATATCTATTAGAGATGGTCGAATTTTTCGACTTGCTAAATTTGTGAGCTGATTGCAGAGCCCCTGAACATGGTATCATCACCAAAATTTCTGGAGATGTAGAGAAGGGTTGTGAGAACATTTGAAAAAAAAAGTGTTGATCTAGCACATTTCGTATTTGCATAAATCAATGCCTGCCATACACATGCCGATAAGCGGCCGATTTTTCACCTGACCGACGGGCATGACGTCATCACGTTTGCATTCCGGTGATTATCGGAGAAGGTCTGTCTGGCACCGTCGGGGGGGGGGGGGGGGTGTAGCTGCCTTAAACCTTCTGAGCGTTCTCCCCGAATTAAACTCGGGCTGAGTTTCATTGCATCAGAAACTCAGACCCCAGTTAGCCGGAGGAGCGTATGCCGATGCTTCCGGGTCCGCCCCCGATCGGCGTCACCGGTGACGCAATGGGGGCGGGGGTAGGCGGCGCCATAGACCTCCATGTAACTGGATGGGGCGTTCGCCTTTCGTCAGCATATAGTCCGGCGTCTCCAGTGACGCCGGGCTTATGTTTTACTACCCTGAGCTGGCTGGCAATCGCGGCGGAGCACATTGCACTTGTTATAAAACAAAACGTGCCACGTGGCAAACGCTCAGAGTGTTAAGTTACAAAAAAAGTCGAAATTTGATTTGACTTTGAACTTCATTTGTGCAAAAACTATTTGTGTTAGAGACATACTTTCTTTTTTGGCGTATACCACCGCCCTTCTGTACATCCCCAGTGTGGTGTTGATACACATTTTCAGGGCTTTGCAATTAAGTCGAAATCCGTTGAAATGGTCGAATTTATGAAAAAAAATTTGACCGTCTCTAATATCTATGAGGCACATAACCTTGTTGATGTATATGGGCATTCCATATATCACTATGTTAGTGGTCCAACACACTGACGCCGGCTTTCCTAATCAACTTTGGATGTCCTACTGTTAGGTTTTCCCCGCAGAACTGGATGGCGCGGGGGTACCAGGAACAGGGAGTCTATCCACCCCAAGGGTCTTCGCCCCAGAGCCCCCCTAATGGGAGATAGGCAGGAATCCCTTGAGGGGACCCTGTGGACTTTTTCCCGCACTCGGGTGGAAGGTCCTGCTTCCCTGGCAAACCCCTCAGGTAGGTGCGGACGGTGTTCCCTTTAAGGGGGAAGGTTGTAGGGTAGTTCAGAGTCCAGAGCAAGGTTCGAGGCAGGTGCGGATCAAGAAGTAACAAACGTGGTACAAGCGTAGGTCGAGGCAGGCGGCAGACAATACAAATCCGAGGCAGGCGTGGGTCGAGGCAGCGGCAGACAGTACGGAGAGTCAATATCAAGCAGAGGTCGGGGAGCCGGAGGTCAAGACGTGGTCGGGACAGACGCAGGGTCGGGTACCAGGAGATCAAGCCAATAAGCAAACACTGTCATTCACAAGGAAGCAGGAAGCTGTAATACACCAGCAAGAATTGTGGGACTGGCAGGTTTTATTAGGGAAGCGTCCTCCCAGGGCCGCCCAGATGGAGGGGCCCCCCCCTGAGCACTCCTCCTGTCAGCCCTCTAAAACTCGGGCGAGGGCTGAGCACGCGCATGCGCACAGGCACGCGCATGCGCACCGAGGTCGGTCAGCGCCAAAAAATGGTGCGTGGCTTGACAGGCGCGCGTCACGCCACTGGTTGCAAAACGCTGTGGCATGCTGAGGGTAGGTTGTAAACCGGATAGACCCGAACCGCCGGGCCCAGTGAGCCCATATTGTCCCCCAGGAACAGTCGCCCAGACATGAGGGTTCCCCAGAAAACAAGCAGACGTGCTGCAGAGGTGAGCCGGCTCAGCCGGAGGGGGTGAGCCAGCCCGATTGGAAGGTGCAGGGACCTGACACCTACATGTTATGTGCGGCCCTTTAGAGATGCAGAGGGCCGCACTTGTGGCCCTCCATATGCCCTCAGTTGCCCACCACTGATCTAATAGTACAGTAAGTTGGCCTAGGCTCTTTTCAGTGTGGTTTGTCTATAAAACATTTGACATTTTCCAGGAGCTGGCCCCCTGTAATAATCTGATTTGTTCTGATTGGCCGCTATGGCTTACAGGCCATCACGGTGGTTTCCTCGCCCTTCCTAATTAAACCTGGCTGATTATCTCCACGCCGAGCCTTTATCCCCCAACCCCGGATCCCTGTTCCCCCCCCTCGAAGCGTCTTCCTCTCCACCAGCAGAAAATAAACCTTGTGTTTAGCTGAAGGCCTTGTGCGTTTTATTCTCCTCCGCGCAGCATTTGTCTATATGTCAGCACTAATTAACACAACACGTTGAGATCATCTTCGACATTAGAGCGAACCACGGTGTCCGGGATTTTTTTTTCCTTCTAGCTGAACGCCGGCCCAACCTGGAGATTATGCTAAATCGCTTCATTCACAGTCCAGGCTCCTCCGCACATGTCAGGAGGACAGCATTGTTCCCTCCAGTGATAAACAAATTATACATGAAATCAATTCCACTTCACAATCGTTTTTCCCCATTGGGTATTATCTTCCCTCCCCTCGCTCCCTCTAGTTAAGTCTGCATCCTGCAACTCGCTAATGAGCTGGGGGCTTTTTTATTTTTTTTCTCCTGGTTCCAGGTGGCACCCCCCGCCTGGAAGTCATGACACTTCCCCATTTCGAATGCTGCTGGCATTTTTTCGACAGCTCTTGCTAACTAGCCTCTTTGACCCGCGCTAAGAAGAGCTCATCGGATCGAATCTTCTGACCTGCCAATCATTCCGCCAAATGATCTTCCCAAGGCAGAATATAAAAAGGGAGAGCCGGCAAGAGAGAGAGAGTGCCGGAGAAAAAGAAGGAATATGAAGTAGGATATCTCGCTGCCTTCTATCTAATGAGAATACTTTAGTCTCTGAAGGCAGCTGATGCGCAAAAAAAAAAAAGAAGCTGGTGGGAAAACGAGGACGGGTCTTCGACGCCTTGGCTCTATCATTACAGATTCCCTAAACACAAACAATGTTGCAACCAACACCTTTTATTTCTTCTTTTATATGATTTTTTTTATTATTATTAAACATCAGCACCATAACAAAAAAAAGGAATAAAAAAAAAATTAAAAAATTAAAAAATAAACAAAAAAGCATAAAAAATAAACAAAAAAAGGAAGAAAAAAATATAAAAAATTAACAAAAAAGCATTAAAAAAATAAACAAAAAAAAGGAAGAAAAAAATATAAAAAAATTAACAAAAAAGCATAAAACAAATAAACAAAAAAAAGGAAGAAAAAAATATTTTTTTTTGTTTATTTTTTTATGCTTTTTTTTTTTTTTACGGATTACGGATTCCCTAAACACAAACAATGTTGCAACCAACATCTCTTATTTTGTCTTTTATATGATTTTTTTTATTATTAAAACATCAGCACCATAAAAGATAAAAAAAAGAAAAAAATAATAAAAAGAAACATAAAAAAAAAAAATTCTTTGTGTTTTGTGTACGCTGATAAACACAGATTTTACAATACCGGCGAAATCCCCAAGGAGCCGCAAGCGGTTCGGGTAATTAATTTCTCCCAATTTATGCTAGCATATTTTACATAGATAAAACGTGTCTAACAAACCGACGGCGAGGTAGGCCGAGGAATATATCACCGCAAACAGCTGTCTGCCTTTCCTAAGGAAGAGATAGTTCCTCTACAGATATGAGGATGGAGGCTGGCTGTAAATATGGAAGGGTTATTTTATTTTTTTATATTCTCCCCTCCCCCTCCAATATATATATATATTTGGCAGATGCCGCCACACATGTGATTCTGGCGCCATGACAACAGCATACAAAATATTCTGGGTGCAAGGATGGGATTTTTTTGTGGCGGTGGCGTAGGAAAGTACTGAGAGCTGATCAGTTCGAGTGATCACTACTGACAAACTTGTTCACTAAATTTCTGAAAGTTCGTCTGTATTTGATAAAAACAGTAGCAAGAGAAGTGAAGAGAGGCATACGCAATATTTGATATTTCACAAATTTTTCATTCGATATTCACAATTTGAGTGTATTCGTTATTACCTTTAAAATGAATGGTCACATGTGGTATTTATTTTCGCATTGCGATTATATATTCGCAATGCTTGGCCACAAGCTTCCTAGTTCATAATATCTAGAACCCAGGTTCCCAACCTGTGGCCCTTTGGGTGTTCTTAAGCAGCCTTCCTTGGTCCTCTAATTATGGCCCCCAAAACCTAATGGTTAATACATAGGGCTAAGGAACTCACCTGTCCGCCAATCCCCAGCTGACAAAGCTTTGCTCGGAGCCATAAATGTGCATATTCTCCCTCGATAGATGAGGGAGAGACTGCAGGGTGCTGACTGCCGTCCCCATCCAAAGTAATGGGATCGGCCAGGAATCTACCAGCATGTTTGTTCACTGTTAAGGCCCCCATACACGGGTCGGATTCCGGCCGGATTCCGGGCCGGTTGATTCCGGGCGCGTGCACGCGAAACGATCGTGCCGGAATCGTGTGCAGCCCACCTTGTCCGATCGATCACGTCCAATTGATCAGGGGCTCAGAATCGGATCCGACAGAGAACCAACATGTTGGTCTTTTTTATCCGATTCTGCACAGATCAGGGGGAGTTGCCATTTGTGAGGTGGACAATCGGACACGGAATCGTCCCGGAATCCGTTGGACAAGGTGGTATGCAGCGATGGATACTCTTAATTGGCCGATCGATCACACCTGCGATTCCCGGCAGAATCGCCGGAATCGATCAGATAGGTGATCGAGCGGCCATGGAATCCGAACGTGTATGGCTAGCTTTAGACCCGACATGCAGAAGATTCCTGGTCGACTTCGCCAGATGAGCACACTCTATTTTCGCCCAAACGACCGTCGGGGCAATTGGTGGGAATCGGCACGGTGGTCAACTGGCCGAAAAATCGGGCAGGAACCTGGCCATGTATGGCTACCTTTAGAGCGGGAAGAGGAGAGTGACTTGCTCAGGGGCCGTCTGGGTCACTGATTGCCTTTCACGTATGCCAATCAGCCTGCTCAGCCTATGCTCCCACTATTTTACCAACGAACGGGGGATGATTGTATAATATATATTTTGGCACATGACCTCAGAATAGGGGCATATAACATTTGATGATATGTATCACAAAATGTGCATTACCATACTACAGCGTTCCCTAATGCCTGAAGTATCATTAAAAACAAGTTTTGTTATTTAAAAATAATGTCTTCCAGCCATGCATGCTGGCATTCTTTCATTGAAAATTTTATGTGCGGTCCTTTAGTGATGCCGCACCTGTGGCCCTTCATATCAACTCAGTTGCCCACCATTGATCATGGATATTTGATTCTCAAATAGCCCATATTCCTTATTGCAATGAATGAGAATTTCTTTTTGTGCTGGAAATATAAAAAGAAAACAACATCCCTGTCACACGTCTCCTTTTACACATCACCTCCATCATCAGTGATGTCGGTGATACATGGAATTGGCACACATATGGCAGGTCAGCCATTACAGGCTCTTGGTCTGGCCCCTTTATTAAATTTAAGAAGCAAATGTGGCCCACGAGTCAAAACGTTTGCCCACCCCTGAACTAGCCTCTGTAGATAAAGATGGTGTGGGACATCTTTAGTAATGAGAAGCATAGGCAATTTAAATTTGCGACATTTCGAAAAAAATTTTCTCCAAATATTCTAAGTAAATTCCAAAATTGTAGATCTCCTGTTATTATGTAATGCGAGTATCGGCTCTGGTACAGGTGAATATTGGGCGCGCGATGTGTTGTCACAGTGACACCTAGTGGCAGAATGTGATATAGCAGCTGCATAGAAGTAATTAATGTGAAAATCGGCACTTGCACGTGTGAATATTGGGAACGCAACGCATGGTACTTTCCCCAAAATCTTTAATTTTCAAAATTACGTACATATAACACTGTATTCGTTATGTGGGCAAAAATCTAGTTATTATCTAGTGAAAAATCGGCCCGTGTATAGGAGTCTTAAGAGTGTGAAATTGGGAGGCAAAGAATTGTCAGAGGAAAAGTACGACCCCTCCCTTAAAAACAAATCAGTACCACTAAGGGTACCTCCACCTGGGGGTTCAAAGCAAGAGAGTACATATAAAGGGGTATCAAAATCTGACACAAGGGAGGCACTATCTGACAGCTTTAATATGAAGATATTTAACTAGGAGTGTGAAATTTGGGCTGTTGGGGGATTCAAAGCAGCATAGTGCTCTCAGGGACTTTGTGGGACAATCCAACAGTAGTCCTTATCCCCCCACTCAGCCATGGAAACTCTTTTATCCATGTCATCAGATGAGTTGGAGACTACTGCCTTTCTACACTCAGTCAAATTTAGTCTGCTGGGATCCTGAACACTGAGCCAAGGCAAATGCCCTGGTTGATGAACAATGAATGCTTATAATACCCAATATACTTGGGGGCTAGGTATGAAGCAAGAATCCAGCAGCCAGAGAAATCCACAGGGGATGCCAAGGATGATTTCCTTGAAACAACAACAAACTGCTCGCCATCTGCTTTTCCTTCCCATTGGATTTTGTGTTGTTTTATTGCCCAACAACTGCCATTTCCAATGAAGATTTGGCTACAAACTGCAAGCATAAAGAGCAGCAGAGAACCATAGCATAGTCCTCCTGTTTTTATTAAAAAACACTACTCAATAATGGTTGCACCTTTTAAAAAAACACAAATACTTTAATTTCCTAGAAAGTGAAAACTCTTTGTACCAGACCCATTCACCCAGTAGGACCTAAAAACATTATCTCAAGTAGCCTTGCACTGTATGTCATCTAACCAAGGGGTTTCAAACTCCAGCCCTGGGGCAAAATGCATCCAACTGGGAAATGATATTACAATTTACATTTTTCCAGATTTCCCATCCTCAATTATATAAATGTTCAATAAAAATAAAGGTTGCCCTGCAAACTTCTCCCTGTTTTTATATATGGCCCAATCATATTTTTCACACTATAAGACACACCGGACTGTATTCCTCCAGCAAGTCAAAAGCCCAGTGCCAGGAAGGAGGCCTTAGTTCCAGTAGAGTGTGCAGGGCTGAAACTTTATCATGTGTCTATACACTAGCAGTACCCATTCTCTGAACACACTGACTAACATATGAAGAGACACATTTTACAATCTGGCACTGAACAACTTACCCATGAGCAGCTATTTACATATGGGAGGAGATATGAGTCTGTGCCACAAAATGTATTTACTGCAATGCAGAATGTTAATATAAATACACAACTCATGCTATTTAATTGTAAAATGTGTCTCTACCTAGGTTGGTCAGTGTGTTCGGAGAATGTGTACTGCCAGTGCTAATGCAGATAAGATCTCCCTCTTGGCAGTGGCTTTTTGGCTTGGCTGGAGGGAAACGAACAAATTCCAGTCCCCTGGGATGCATAGCTATGGATCCTAGGATGATGATGACTAAAAAAAACACAGGGACATTGATTTTAATGGTGTGTCTTATAGTCCAAAAAATACGGTATTGAAGGTGGACATCCCTGACCTAACATAAATCTAAAGTACTTAACCTTATCTTATTCCCGAACATTAACCTAACCCTTAACACCAATCGTAACCCATCTAGGCTAAACAAAGCCCTTAAATTCAACCTAACTCTTCGAAGAATACTATAACTTCAAACTAAACCTGGCACACTGTGTTATACAGGGCTTTTTTTCTGGGGGACCGCACAGGAACGGAGTTCCGCCACCCATTTTAAGTCTGGCCCCAAAATAAGGGCACTGGCTGCAGTGCGTCGTGGGAGGCCCGCCAGATGGCTCCCGTGTGTGTTGTTTAGTGGGGGGAGTGTTGGCCATTCAGCACAGGTTATGGGCGCGCCACAGATTTTGTGTCTCCCCTCTATCCCTACCTCGCAGTGTGCAGCGAGGGAGGGGCGGCGCCTTCCCATTGTTTATGGGCGGTTGCCATATGACGGGGTGTCTCCTCCCCCGTCCATGCTGGAGAGAACTTTCTCTTCAGCGTGGACTGGGGAGTGGAGTTCTAGCCGTCCTGAGGGAGGGGAGGCGGCGCGCCTGTACGGGGGTGCCCGCGCCTGCCTGCGCTGGTGGGCGACGTGCCCCCTTTTCCCCAATGGGTAGCTATTTATGGAGCGGACACCCGGTTTTAGGGAGCGGTCCTAGGGGTGGGTAGGGGCGTGGCCAGAGTAGCGGGGTGAGTTCCACCACCTTTCCTCTGAAAAAAAAGCCCTGCTGTTATACAAAGATATGGACCCCATGAACAACAATATGCCCCTATTCTCAGGTTATGTGAATCACCCTTCGTTCATTGGTGGATAGTGGGAGCATAGGCACTCACCAGTCTGCTGATTCCCTAGAAACACTAGAGGAGAAGAGGAGACGTGAGGGACTTTCTCAGGCACCATCTGGGTCGCTGATTGGCTTTTACATACTACTATCAGGTAAGTTTATCGTCTCTCCTCCTTTTACCAATTGGACCACAGGGGGGCGCCGAAAAACACCCAAGGGGCCGCATGCGGTCCCCGGGCCGCAGGTTGGGCACCTGGGCTCTAGGGACTATCTCTGCTCATTACAATGAATGAGCATTTCTTTGTAAGTGCAGGAGATTTAAAAAAAGACAACAACATCCCTGTCACATGTCGCCTATCACATATCACCGCCATCATAAGTCATGCCGGCGATGCATGGAATTGGCACAGCCATGGTGGGTCGCCCATTACAGGCTCCTGGTTCGGCCCCTTTATCAAGTTTAAGGAGCCAATATGGCCAACGAGTCAAAAAGATCTGCCCATCCCTGATCTCAGACCTCCACAGTTGGGTCATATTCCTACTCTTCATGTGAAATATGATTTACCTTCCATGAAAAGTTGCCAAATAAACTTGTATATCTGACACACCTTCAAGTGTTCTAACTCTTCCAATGGCCTCTCTCGGTGAAGTTTGTGCTGGTAAAATTGGTCACCACTGAGGATCTCCTGCCTTTCCGGGAAGGTTGGAGAAGGTCTTCTGGCAGTCCCATAGAAGCAGCTGTTGAGATCTTCCTCCGCTGTGCATGTCATATTTATCTAATGTGATGTGCATTCTAATATCATGCAGACACTTCACCTCAAACAAGTGTCTTTCATGATAAGACATTCTGTTAGAAAAGCTCAGGGACCTTCTACTGGGATTTGGCTGCTGTTCATCTATCAATAATGTATTGCGGTGCACACAGGACATGCTGTAATCCACCTCTTGTACAAAGAAACAGACAAACAAAATAAACATCAAAAGCCTTCAAAATTAATAAAGAACAATAGAAAAAAAAGGAATTCTAAGTCTGATATTAGTACAATGTGGTTGATCTAGGAACTGGAAACTTGTTCCTCTGATATCCACTAGAAATACTTTTGAGATCCATCAACCGATGATGGCATGGCCTCCTTCTTTACAGGCATAACGTAGAACTTCAAGCGGTTCTATACTCAAAATAAAAAAAACACATACATTACATTAACCTAATACTCACCTGTCAGCAGTATACATCTGTGAAAACTGCTACAGAATAAAAAAAACAACATACTTACCTCACTTCCTCATTCCCAGGGAAATCATATATATTAAGGGCAGATAGAAGCAGTTCCACCCACACTTCAGCAATACTTAATTGTGACTATGGGGCTGTAATTCTACAAAACGGCCACTAGATGGAGCTTCAATTACATCACGTTAGATTCTGCAGATGTGAAGCTGCATTCCAATTCACACTAGACTATGGACTTCTACCCAGCTGTCCCTGCCATGATTGTTTTACAAACTGCCACAGCGGGTACATCACACAGTGGGAGGGAAGAGCCGGAAAATCGCCTCTCTTGCTGTAAGGAAATTTTTATTTTTATTTTGAGTAGTGATTGCCTAATTATCATCAGTGCTGATAGTGTAAAATGCCCAGTGAGGTGGTAGGTCCACTTTAATGACTAAATATTACATCTAGTATGCAGAAGCTCAGCATTGTTCACAGTAATTAAAAAGGACAACGCAAATCTATATAAATACGATATTATTGTTCATATTTTCCCTTCTTCATTTTAAATCCGAAGGGTGTGGTGGGTGAGGTCATCATCGCATCTCTTACTATCTGAAAAGCCCAGGAATTATCCACACAAACAATGCATCACTGAACTCCAATCCCACTGGCCCAGTCACTGTGTATGAAAGAAAACTCTCAGAACAACCCACAGTTATGGGAATGGGGAGTGAGCTGGGGCACTGGGACGTTTCATGAGTGGCTCTGGGCACATCTTTTAGAATCACCAAAACGTTTCCCATTGTTTTCAATAGGACTAAAAACATACCATGTTTTTCAAAATGCATTGAGCTGCAAAGGCTTCCCAACTGCTTGGATGTGCCCATAGAAAACAATGGGTGCGCATCAGACATGCTTTGGATGAGTTTTTTTTTACAAAATCAATGAAAAAAAAGTTGCGCCCTCCAAAACGAGCCGCCCCCCAAAACACATCTAAATGCAAACATCTCTCCAGCATTGGGTATGTCCATCAACAAGTGACTACCCACATTGCAGTACTGATCCCCGAGTTGTGTTGTTATGCTAGTGCTGAGTTTCACAGCTCCTATTCTGCATATCCAATTATCCTCCATGCCTCCCATGAGTATCTTGGCTCTCACCCCCTCTGGTTTGTCCCTAATATCACTTATCCTTACCCACCCATACCTTTAGCTTGATTCCAACTCCAATATTGTCTATTGGTTAGGCAACTTGATCAAACATGGCATGCAACCTGGGCACCATAGACAACAAAATCCATCATCCTTGTGGGTTCCTCTGGCCAACAACTATGCTTATTATCTGCCATTGTGAGGACTCAAGCCTTCCTCAAGCTATTACACATAGAATCTGGTAACTAGAAAGGCCTATTTCCAGACTTTGACCCACCCCTGAACCATACTTAGTGATGGCCGAACATCGGCCTGGACTGTCCGCGAACGGGCGGGTCGGACTTTTAAAGAAATCTGCCGTACGCCTGTTAGCGGACACATTCAAATTCTCCGCCTCTAGGCCCCTACCCCCTAACATTGGCTTATTCAAACTACGATATTGTCTGTTGGTTGAGTACAATGAGTAACAACCTGGGCACCATCAACAACAAAGTCCATCACTCCTTTTGGGGCACTCTGGCCACCATTTATGCATCTTTACTGCCCCTCAGGCCTTCCTCAAACTATTGCACATAGAATCTGGTAACTAGAAAGGCCGGTTTCCAGTTTCTGACCAACCCCTGAACCGAACAGTCTTTTTTTGGGTAAACCTATGACCCATATATCCCAGGTACCCCAGTGTTCCTGTGTATCTTGGCTGCTTTTCCAGCTTCCCACTCTGGTTCATCTCCAACATCATTCCTCCCAACTTTGGCTTGAATCTAACTCCGATATTGTCTGTTGGTTGGGTAACTTGATCAGCAGTAGGACACAACCTGGGCACCATCAACAGCCCATTACTCTTTTTGGGGTGCTCTGACCAGCTTCTATGCATATTCTTTACCACTATGCCGTTGTTAATCCTTAACTATTGCACATAGAATCTTCTACCTATAGGGGCCTGTTTACAGATTAGGACCAACACCTAAGCTTGACAATGTTATATTTATACTTTAACCTATCATGCATGACCAATGTGTCACAGATACCCCTGTCTATCTTGGCTGCTTTTCCACCTACCCACTCTGGTTCGTCCCAAACATCACCCCCCCCCCTACTTTTGGCTTGATTCCAACTCTGATATTGTCTGTGGGTTGGGTAACTTGATCAACAGTAGGACACAACCTGGGCATCATCAACAGCCAATTACTCTTTTTGGGGTGCTCTGACAAGCAGCAGGACACAACCTTGGCTCCATCAATAGACCTTTTACTCTTTTTGGGGTGCTCTGCCCAGCATCTTTGCACATTCTCTCCCACTCTGCAATTGTTAATCCTCAACTATTGCACATCTGCTACCTAGATGGGCCCATTTACAGATTATGATCAACCCCTACTTTTGGCTTGATATTGTATGTTGGTTGAGTAACTGATAAACAGTAGGACACAACCTGGGCACCATCAACAGTCCTTTACTCTTTTTGGGGTGCAACTTGGTCACCAGTAGGACACAACACAACTATCATCCATGTGTAACACTCCTGTCTATCTTGGCTTCTTTTCCAGCTACCCCCTGTAGTTTATCCCAAACATCACCCCCTACTTTTGGCTTGATTCCAACTCTGATATTGTCTGTTGGTTGGGTAACTTGATCAACAGTAGGACACAACATTGGCACCATCAACAGCCAATCACTCCTTGTGGGGTGCTTTGACCAACATCTAAGCATATTCTCTGCCTCTCTGCCATTGTTAGGGCTCAGGACTTCCTGAAGCTTTTGCACATAGAATATTCTATCTAGAAGGGCCTGTTTCAAGATTCTGACCAACCCTTGTGCCTGACAATCAATTATTTTGGGTTACCAATATTTTAACCCAGTGGTGGGCAACTGAGTTGGTATGGAGGCCCTCAGCATCACTTAAGGGCCGCAAATAATATTTTCAATCTATACTGACTTAAATATAAGCATTTATTAATGAAGAAAGTGGAAGATAGTGGGAGACTCACCTGTCCACCAATCCCCTGCCAACCCTGCCCGCCAATCCCCTGCCAACTCTGCCCGGGATCTTCTAAGAGTGGAAAGAGCAGGAGAGGCGAGTGACTCACTGAGGTGCCGTCTGTGTCTCGGATTGGCTTTCACATAAGCCAATCAGCACGCTCAGCCAAAGGGCGCTGAGCGGGGGATCGGTGGACAGATGAGTTCCTATGACCTATGCATTAACAATTAGGTTTCGGGGGCCACAAGTGGAGGACTGAAGGGGGCCACAGGTTGGGCACCTTGGCTTTAACCCATCATCCATGGCCCATGTGAAGGGCATGGTTCCAGTTTTTTACCAGATAGCCTTGTTTTTTGGGGTTAACCAATTTACCCCTTTAAACCCTCACCCCACCTGCCCTTCTTTATTTTAAGTGAAAAAAATGCTTAAGAAACAGAAAAAACACAAAAAACAAAAGGCGGTGGGGGTGGTTGGGTTTTTTCTCCAGCACACAACAAATGACGCCCCTCACCACTGCGTCTCCCCGCAGTCGCTCCGTACCGTTCCTCACATCTGCGTTGCGAGAACCATCATTTGCATTGGTAATTTGCATCATCTTTAGCCCCAGTTCTCTGTGCAGTAATTGAAATCAATTTTATGCAAATGCGCTCGTTAATATTTCAGTCACATTGCGGTATTTAAATTCCACCCCTTTGGTGAAAATCGCCAAAAGCAAATATTTAAATTATTTTTATCAGCTCCACTTCGCCCCGAGGAGGTGAAATTTGTCTCGCCTATCAGCGAGTCATCACAAAAACTGTAAATTTCCGAACCACTGTACAAATTAAAATCATTCATGCTTTACTTTAAAAGCGCAGGCTTTTTCAGATTTCAATGTTTTAAGAGGATTTTTGGGGGCGGAAAAAGATGAAATGATAGATTTTTACATTTATTTGGGATCATAAAACCAAAAAAAAGATTCAGTTAAGAAACGACCACTAAAAGGGATCAACACGGACTTCTGTAGAAGCTCCCAGAACATTTGTGAAGGTAAATATGTCAAAATTGATGATAATGTTTAAGATATTTGAAGCGAAACCATAGGTTATTTCTAGTGACACCTTTGTATTCATTTTTTATTCTACTTTATATTTTTTGCCAAAATTATATTATTTTATATAACTTCATAAGTTAGTCCAGAGAGCTCATATTTGTCTGCCCTGCGCATATTATCCATCTAGATCAGGGGTGGGCAACTGAGTTGATATGGGGGGCCACAAGTGCGGCCCTCTGCATCACAAAAGGGCCGCACATAACACTGATCCAGACCCTCCCCCCGTCTACATATCTCAGCAGGTGGTGGACCAGATCCCGACAGGCAGTCAAAACCCGACAGCACCCACCCTCCTGCCCCTGGTGCAGCACTCATATGTAGACCTGGTTTCCCTGATCAACATTGACAATTTTACTGATGTCATTGGGATCGCCAAAGTTGATTAGGAAAGCCAGGTCAGCGTGGGACCACTTCACAGGTGAGTTGCTTTGCCCTATGCATTAACAGTTAGGTTTTAGGGGCAACATGTGGAGGACCAAGGGGGGCCGCCGACCAATGCCCAAAGGGCCAGATGTGGCCCACGGGCCGCAGGTTGGGCACCTAGGATCTAGACCCCATGATGCGCCAGTAGTGATGGCCGAACTGTCCGCAAGGCGGCTGCGAACATGGAATGTTTGATTTCCTTCAAACAGAAAAGGCACACACTGTCGCCTTATAAAACGTTTACTGCACTGCTTCCTCCTATTATATTAGAAGACAGCAGTCACCATAGACCTGACTGATATACTACATTATATTTTTGGTAGTGAATATATTATTAAGCTATTACTTCACCTTACATTATAGTATACGCATAGGTCACTTCCTACATACATTTATTTGTAATACTTGTATTATTCCCCCTATCAGTTCCATACTTACTATATAGGAAATCATGCTGCTACGAATGTAAAGGTATTAGAAATATTCAGAGAAAGTACACATTCCCATAATCACCCCGCCAGAGCGTACCTGCTTCCACACATGGCCATACATGATCAGTGCTTGCTGTTGGAGAGACTTTTGCTGAAACTGTTATTTTTCCCGAATACTCGCAGGCTCTCCCCAGATTCTGGCTGCAACTTCACATTCGGTACAGTAAAAATGGAAGACACTGCGGAAAGAGCAGATACAGAATGATAATTAATCTTTACAGTACAGCGTGGGGTGACATCAATTTCGCCAACCACATAATGACATCATCAGTATTTTGCAAATATTTAATCATGGATTTAAAGTAAAGTTCATGCCATTAGGGAATTTTTCCTTCCACATTTTCTAGGGCAGTAGACTGTGATGGAAAAGCTCTCTCTTGTGTTGGCCAGCTGTCCCTCTATTTAGCTAGCCATACACGTGTCGGATTCCATGTCCAATAGATTCATCATCCGATCGATTCCGGCAATTCTGCCGGGAATCGCAGGTGTGATCAATCGGCCAATTAAGAGTATCCATCGCAGCATACCACCTTGTCCAACGGATTCCGGGACGATTCCGTGTCCGATTGTCCACCTCACAAATGGCAACTCCCCCTGATCTGGGCAGAATCGGATGAGAAAGACCAACATGTTGGTTCTCCGTCGGATCCGATTCTGAGCCCCTGAACGATCGGACCTGATCGATCGGACAAGGTGGGCTGCATGCGATTCTGGCACGATCGTTTCGCGTGCACGCGCCCGGAATCGATCGTGCCGGAATCTGGTGCGAATCCGACACGTGTATGGGGGCCTTATGTATTCTCAACATTGAACTTCCAGGTGAATTTATTCAGTTTTCTGCATTGCCGGATCACCGGTCAGATAGTCCAAAAAACTTTCAAGATCCCAGTGGAGATAACTTGATAAAATACTCATCCTGAAGAAGTGGCATAAATAGCCACAAAACATGTCGATGAAAATATCTATTGAATAAATCTGATTAACGGACATGGGTGCCTTGTAAATGCCTCTTCATTTATACTGGGACTTATCCCATACTCTCCAATCAAGCTTCCTGGTGACAGTGGCTACTTTGAGTAATAAAAATGGAGCATAGCTCAAGAAATAAGTCCAGATTTAGTTTTTAGTTACAATTTTGTAAACCTTTGGATCCTTGAGGAAGCTTTTAGGCAGATATCAGATCTTGTGGAACCCATGCCAAAAAAGATGTACCTAATGTTCATCATCAATAGGTTGAAGAATGTTTATATTATTGACACTCATGTCATATTATTTGGAGACCAACCCTCTACAAAATTATCTTTAGTCTTGAATTGAATAACTACTGCAAACCAAAAACCGGTGGGGTCTCTAGCGTTAATGGGAGAAATGACCCCTTAGATTGATGGTTAAGGCCCACATACACGTCTAGATTTTTCATCCAATCAACTTAATTCAATCAATTTTTTGGGTTGATTGAAAATCTATGGCAGCCCACTTGGTTAGATGGACCATGTGGGTTTAGATTGGTTTGGACGTGCTGGTAAATTTTAATTGGCTGTATTGAAATGCATTACATTTTCAGTCGATCCCAAAACATTGATCAAATATCTGTTACTACAGTTGGCAAACATACAACCAGTTTCCCTGACCCCACAAAATTTATCTTTTTAAGTTGATTGAACAGAAAATGTAGATTTGTATGGGGGGCTTAAGAGGAAATCAACCACTTTCTCTTTGTTAAAGCAAACTATATACGTCAGAAGGAATGCTGGTGGAGAAATACTGGTCTGGGTACTATTAGTATGCTTTGTCTTCTATAGGAAGTCTTCCCATAACACGCCCGTCAGGAGAACATGGGCCTTCACCTACTTCAATCATTCCAAACTCCACATGACCATTCTGATGGATTATTGCCATGTTATGCATTTCTGCCTCATTACCTCTAAATTCCATCATGTAGGCTGATATGGGTTATCTACAAAACAAAAGCTAGTTCCCTCTCACAAATTCTTATAAACACCATGTAATCGAAATTTCATTTATGCAAAAACTACATGTGCTAGAGCAGTGGTAGGCAAACTTATGTGACCAAAGAGCCAAATTGCAACAGTGCAACACTTAAA
>CM070036.1:149483272-149510308 GCA_036250615.1 Ptychadena robeensis | reverse complement strand
ATGATACATGTCTCTGTATGATTGGTGTGTGTATATATGATACATGTCTGTGTGTGTGTGAATTACCATATTTTTTGGACTATAATAAGCACTTTTTCACCCCCAGAATCGGGGGGGGGGGGGCAGTGCCTGCGTCTTACGGTCCGAATGCGAGACCACCGCAGCCCCTGCAGGGCCAGGGGGCCTCTGACTGCTGCTTCTGCATTGTCTGCATCTAGCTCTTAATGCCTTCCTTGCCTCGAAGGGTTAAGTGTTCAGCTGAAGAGCTACCTCTGCTGCAAACTAGCTGTGTTCCCAACCCTGTCAGGTGCTCCTACCTTGTGTCCTTTTTAGGGAAGTCTCAGGCAACAGGAAGTTGCCTATACAAGTAGGTCTTTCAGGTCCTCACCTCCAGGTTCCTTATTCATGATCTACTCTTTGACTTCCCAGCTTCTGACTTTTGGGATTATACCTGCCTCAGCTACTAAATGCACAGGTGCGTTTGGGGGCCACAACCTGGAAACCCTCTGCCACAAAGTCCATCACTTTGCGGGGTGCTCTGGTGAACACCAGGCGCTTCCTTGGACTCTCCATCTCGAATTGCCCTTTTGCCAACTGTCCAGTGGGTCCACTTATATCATCATTATATCATCTTTGTCACCAAACGTGTCACCCCTGCTCTGGTGTCACTTGTCATGACACATGAACAGTTGGATGTTCCTAAATTAATGGGTGAAATGTAGATAAACCTCATTGGTTGTAATCCCGAGAATGGCTTGGGGTAGATTTATACGACCAAGAGCCACACATGGGTTAGGTTACTTGCGTCCTCCAGCATAGACCATCCTATGTCTGTCTGGATAATGTGGGGGCTGCCCGCAACTTTTCGTTTTATTGTCTAACCGTCATCTCCCACATCATTGGTGATGTTGTGAAAGTGTAGTGAGAGGTTCAGTGGGCAGGAAATTATCCAGCAACCCCCCCCCCCCCCCCCACAAAAATGGTACTGCTAAGAAGGCCAACCTGCTTTCAAGTGAATCATTTTTGCCTAAGAGTGAAGAGTAGATATCCATCACCTACTGACCTTCTCGGCATCGAAGCCTGTGATTGGTCACACTCCCACTCTCAATCATTAGAAGTCTCCAAGGCAACGCCTAATAACCTTGCCCTATGAGCACATGCTAATGCGAGTTGAGGTCCGTTCTAAGGTTAAAGCGGACCTACCACCTCACTGGACACTTAACACTATCAGCAGCAGCACTGCTGATAATTAGGCAATCACTGCTCAAAATGGTAAAACAAAATGTTCCTTACAGCAGGAGAGGCGATTCTCGGGCTCTCCCCTCTCACTGTGTGACCTACCCGCTGTGGCAGCTTGTAAATAATCAAGGCACAGGGACAGCTGGGAAGAAGTCTGTAGTCTCGTATGACTTGGAATGGAGCTTCACATTTGCAGAATCTAACGTGATGTAATCGAAGCTCCATCTAGTGGCCATTTTATAGAATTACAGCCCCATAGTCAGAAGTATCCCTAAAGTGTGGGCAGAATTGCTTCTGTCTGCCATTAATAAATATGATTTTCCCAGGAATGAGGAAGTGAGGAAGGTGAGTACGTTGTTTTTTTTTTATTCTGTAGCAGCTTTCGCAGATGTATACTGCTGACAGGTGAGTATTATGTCAATGTAATGTATGTGTTTTTTTAACAGATGTAGACTGTATTGGGTTTAATAGATATCAGACAACTGTCTGTGTCCATTATAAATAATTTGACATTTAGATCTGGGACAAGCAAGAACATAAGGAAATTGAGGACTCCCCCGCTTCATGCTTTGAAGGACGCAGAATGAAAGAGTTAATTTCCAGATGGACCAATCATTGGCAGCCTTCACATCTAGTACGGATCCTCTCACGTGGATCCGTATAACTTTAAGATGTTTGTAAATTGATGGAGGAGAAGCAAGCAGAGAGTACACAGTCCCAAGACTCCCAAACTGATTAAAGTATTTCCCCGTGTAAGAGCAAAGAGCGTCTTAATTAATGTGAAGAAAACTCGCCGTTCGTGCGATTCTCGCTAATGAAGTGATGCATTATGAAGCTTTGTTATGCAATATTCATGACGGATACGCCGGGTGGATACCAGGTTGAACACAGAACAACTCCCAGAATTCACTAATATTTCATCAGTGTGAACTCATCAAGGTGCCGCGCCGGTCCCTCTGCTGGTCCTCTACAGAGCACGAGGGATGGAGCCGAGATACAAACTTTTCACTGGAAGACAAGGAGGACCGAGAACTGATTCATTGATGGCTGGAAAAGGTTTCGGCTGATATTAACAACTTTAATTCTTAGCTTACAACTGAATGCCCCTGTGTGATGGTCTAGATCAGTGATGGCGAACCATTTAGAGCCCAGGTGCCCAACCTGCGGCCCTTAGGGCATCCTTCAGCTGCCCCCAAAACCGAACTATTAATGCATAGGGCATAGGAACTCCCCTGTCCAGGTGAGGCATACGTAAAAGCCAATCAGCAACCCAGATGGTGCCTGAGCAGGTCCCTTGCCTCTCCTCCTCTAGTTTTGTTGGGGGATTAGCAGACAGGTAGGTGACTATGCTCCCACTATTCAACCAATGAACAGGGGGTGATTGTATAATATATATTGCGGAACATAACCTGAGAAAAGGCTTTGATGATTTTTATGAGGTATACAACCTTTGACAATGTATCAAAATGTGCATTACCATACTACAGTGTTCCCTAATGATTGAAATATCATTTAAAATATAAGAAATGTCTTCTAGCTCTGCCTGCTGACATTATAAAATGCTTAGACAAGTCCGTATAGATTGAAAATGTTATGTGCGGCCCTTTAATGATGCTGAGGGCCGCACATGTGGCCCTTCATATCAACTCAGTTGCCCACCACTGATTTAGAGATTGAGTGCCCAAACTGTAACCCAAACCCCACCTATTTATCTCAAAGTGCAGACATGGCAATTTAACCCGAATTACACACATACAAATCCTCGGGGTTATAACTCGGGGTTCAGTTGTCATTCATAGGGGATCAGTGCAGTTACACGCTTCCTGTAAATCATAGGCAGCTGAGGGACTACAGAGTCCAGCATGCATATAGTCTTCTGTTAGTGTCCCATGGCATTCTGATGACATAGCATAAAAGGCAAAGACCCAACTTGCTGTGTAAAGAAACAACTGCACTACTACTGCAAGAATTCCCTTCTGCCAGTTGCTAAAGAACTACACTACCCAGCATGCCCTGCTGCCTTTTCTAGCTGTTGTAGAACTACAACTTCTAACCTGTGATAATACTTCTGCCTTCTCTTATCATTCTGTCTTCTACTCACTCACTCTACACACACTCTCTCTTACACATTACACGCACACCTTTTTCTTGGCTTACTGCTTGTCCCTCCCCCAGCTTCTGATTGGCTGGCAGTGCTAGTGGAGGGTATGGGATGCTGTGTGCAATCAGAAAAGAGGGGAAGAAAACTGAGAGCCAATGGTCTGCAGCTCTTTCCTCCTTCAGCCTCTGTGTTGGCTGACAGGTCAGGTGCCCACAGGGAGGGCTCTGAGTGCCACCTCTGGCACCTCTGGTCTAGACATATTATTGCACTATATGGACAAAGGTGTTGGTAGGTCTGGCCTTCAGAACTTTTATGACCCCTTATTCACAATTCATAACCAATAATAATCAATGAAAATATTGATAATATACGGAGCCAGACCAGTCCTTATTTTCATTTGTTTTATATTATATCCAATGTTCAGATCAAATCTTTTAGATGAATGTATTGGTCTATAAAAACGGACTATTGGAAGATGTATCTGTTTCTGTGTCTTTATATAGCTCAGGGGGAGTATGGTGGTCTTATTGTACATGAACACAATATATTGGATCCCATTTAACATGGCGATGTGCTACAGTGAACATACATATTTGAACACCCTGCAATTTTGCACGTTTTTCCACTTACAAATCATGGAGGAGTCTGATATTTACATTGTAGGTGCATTGCCACTGTGAGAGTATAAAATAAATAATTCAGGAAATCACATTGTATGATTGGTAAGAAGATATTTGTATTGCTTTGCTGCACATAAGTATTTGAACACCTGGCAATCAGCAAGATTTCTGGCTCTCAAGGACCTGTTACTCTGCCTTTAAAAAATTCACCTCAACTTCACTTATCATCTAAATTGGTAGCACCTGTCTGAGCTCTTTAAAGACACCTGTCCATCCCACAGTCAGAGTCCAACTACTTACATGGGCAAGACCAAAGAGCTGTCACCAGACACCACAGACAAAATTGTGACCTCCACAAGGCTGGAAAGGGCTACGGGGCAATTGGTGAAAATAGATCAACTGTTGGAGCAATTGTAAGAAAATGGAAGAGGCTGAAGATGACTGTCAATCTCCCTCGAACTGGAGCTCCATGCAAGATCTCACCTGGGGTACCATTGATGATAAGAAATGTGAGGAATTAGTCCAGAACTACACAGGAGAAGCTGGTCAATGACACGAAGAGAGCTAAGACAGCAGTGTCTAAAGGTCACTGTCGGTAGAACACTACGCCGCCATATTTTCAAATTATGCATTGCATGGAAGGTTCCCCTGCTCAAGTCATCGCAACGTCCAGACCCATCTGAAGTTTGCCAATGACCATCTAAATGATTCAGAGGAGGCATGTGGTCAGATGAGACCAAAGTAGAACTTGTTGTTCTAAACGTTACAAGCCGTGTTTGGAGGCAAAAGAAGGAAAAGTTGCATTCCAAGACACCATCCCTACTGTGAAGCATGGGGGTGGTAACATCATGTGATTTTCTGCGAAGGGGACAGGACGACTGCACTGTATTAAGGAGATGATAAATTGGGCCATGAATTGTGAGTGTGACAGACCGGTGGTCTGCCATGGTGTGGATGGTCCATATGCGGCAGTGAAGGGGTCTGCTGGTGTGTGTGTATCCACCAAGATACACTTGCTGGAGCCTAACGAGATGGCCGGTGTATCTCCAAAAAGGATCTGGGACCACTCAGTCAGGGCTCCCAATGTGGTTGGAGACAGTGCTGCTGGGTGCAGCAAACACAGGACACACAGGGAATGTGTGGCCCCATGCTGATGGCTGCTAGGAGGCAGGCCACTAAGGGCTCCTAAAGGAAGGAACTGTTGTTTGATCAGAGCCAAGCTGTGATTGATGCTGTGAGATGCTATTGATGCTGTGAGAGCACCGTTTGAGCTGATTCCCCACATAAGATTTTGAGCAACAACCTCCTTCCCTCAGTCAGAGAATTGAATATGGGTCATGGCTGGGTCATCTAACATGACAATGACCCGAAGCACACAGCCAGTGTGCCTAGCCAGTCACCAGGCCTATACGCAATAGAAAATCTTTGGAGGGAGCAGAAACTGCTGTTACTGACAGATCTAGACGAGATCTTTGTGGAGGAGTCAGCCCTTTTGCAGTGTTTGCAAACCTGGTCAAGAACTACAGGAAATGTCTGACATCTGTAATTGCAAACAAAGGCTTCTGGGCCAAATATTAACAAGTTTTCTCAGGGGTTTTAAATACTTATGTGCAGCAGTGCAATATAAATACATTCTTTACAAATCCTACAATGTGATTTCCTGAATTGTTTTTAATGATCTCACAGTGGGAATGCACCTACAATGTGAATTTCAGACCCCTCCATGATTTCTAAGTGGGAGAACTTGCAAAATCACAGGGGGTTCAAATACTTATGTTCCTCATTGTATATCACTAAACTGAATGAATTCACAGGAAGTATCTATAGCTGTGTTACAGCATCTTCTGGCCTGTGGAGTGGAGTTCCCCTTTAAGTCGTTTCTGAGTGGCAGATGAAGGCTTTGAGCGGCGCCGCTATCCATCTACAGTGGTGGAAACAGCCAGAACCGCCATGCACTTGTCACTAACCCATAATGAGCAAAAACTCTGCTAAGGAGAAAACAGTAGGCGAAGAATCGAACAATTCCGGATGTTTTACATCTGTGCGTTGCATCTTGTTTGAAGAGCGGCAGAAATGAATCCCGTCGCCTGAGCTCAAAGTCATTATTATGTGGAATGTGTTCGTGCTGTTCGCCGGAATAGAAAAGACAGTTCCCTTCAGCCTGACAATGCTGTGCGCGCCCGTGTGCGCATGCTGAACGGTGCCAATTACAGGCCATTATTTTTATGTGCCGCTACTGGGAGTGACTAATCAGAGCGCCGAACTGGAAGGGGAGACGGCGTTCCAGGCGGCGACGTCGTGACATAATTAGTCACAAGTCAACAAGTGCTAAGTGAGAGATGCCCAAAGAGACGTCTCTCCTAAATGGCTTCGAAAGGCGTCCTGGGCCGAGATAAACCCATCAAAACGTGACATCTGCCAGATTATTACCGCATCCCTCTATAATACTTGGTGGTTTAGATTAACCCCTGCGTGGCTGGAGTATTCCAAATATTGGCGGAGACCTCCTACTTGTAGATACTGCAGGACAAGTATGGCAACTTTAACCTAAAGCGGACCTACCACCTGGGAGGTCACTCAGCATTATCAGCTGCAGCTCAGCCGATTTTTCTGAGATCCTTGATTGTAGAAAACAAATCTTCTGACAGCTGGAGAGAAGCTTGTCAGGAGTGCTCCCCTCCCACTGAATTACGTAGCACCTAGGCAGCCGAAGTGGTGTGTGGGAGATCTCTCCCAGGCAGGAAATCGGCAGCAGCAGAATTCCCCTCTTCACAACCCCCCCCCCTCCCCTACGAGTCTGCAGCTCCGATAAAGAGACAGAAGGAGGAGGTGGAGGGGAGAGAGGAGGAGAGGGGGGGTCAGTGTGGGCGGAGGTCTGAAGGAGATGCCAGGAGCCAAGATGCCAGTATGACATCTGCAAGCAGATGATTTGAGTATAGTGTGGGTTTTTTTTTGTGTAGCAGTTACCAAGCATCTGAACTGTTAACAGGTGAGTATTGTGTCTGTTTAATGTATGTCTGTTTTTGTATTTTGAGTGTAAAACCGCTTTAAATTAACCTCCAAAATACAGGAAGCAAGTGAAACATTTCGATATATATTTATGTAAGAACAAACCAAACTAAAAAAAAACAAAAAAACAATAGCGCCATTTTTGGATTGGATAGACAATTTAGCAGCCTTACCTGTAATGAGCGATTCAAGAAGAGAATCCCGCAGCCCTCCCTCACTTCTGGGTTCTGGTCTATAGGCAAGGCAACATTTACGTAATTATATTGAGGCAAATTCCCATAGAAGATTATTGAACTGGGGGTGCAATATCGCGGGTGGCCACTGGGGGGTGTTCAATGATCTTCTATGGGAATTTGCCTCAATATTATTACGTAAATCACAAGATCACCCAGAAAACAAAGTGCTTTTGTGACATGTTGCCTTGCCTATAGACCAGAACCCGGAAGTGAGGGAGAGCTGCGGGATTATCTTCTTGAATTGTAGGTACATTACAGGTACGTTTTTTTATTGCATTCCTCCCTATTACTGCCATTCATGAAAACATAGATTTCTGGTGGTAGGAAATTTTGATTTTTTCAGCAAAATTTTGACGTAGCAGTTTCTAATGCGAATATTTGACTTATCAATTTTGAAATGAAGCTTGAGTTTTCATGTGATAGCCTTGATTGTGAAAATATTGTGAATATCGGCACTTTTTAATTGCATAAATCTTGAATATAGTGCTGTATCTTCATAATCGTGAATATTTGAGATTCTGGGGAACGTACCACGCATTCGCAATATGTGCATGTACAAGTGCCGATTTGCACAACAATGAAGGTTATAAATTACCTGCGTCTTAGCTGCAGCATTACCATACCCCCGCCCCCTCAGGCTTATAGTCACATCATTCAATTTTTCCAGAGTTTATTTTTGTTTGTAAAATTAGTTACCTCTGCTTTTATTTGGGTCAGCTTATACTCGAGAATACAGTGGCTTGCAAAAGTATTTGGGGGGTGGGGTGTGCGTAATTATTCAGCCCCCTGAGTCAATACTTTGTAGAAGCACCTTTTGCTGCAATTACAGCTGCCAGTCTTTTCGGGTATGTAAAAAAAAATGTGTAAAAAAATGTTTGGAATCATGTATGATTTTCCTTCCACTTCCCACGTGTCACCACTTTGTATTGGTCTTTCACATGGAATTCCAATAAAATTGATTCATGATTGTTGCTGTAATGTGACAAAATGTGGAAAAGTTCAAGGGGGCAAATACTTTTGCAAGCCACTGTATACGGTTACCTGTAATCTGACCAAACAAACTTCGATCAATGTAAACACCATAACCATTTCATAGGCAACTCTGGCTTTTCCAGCAATTTTGGCACCACTACTATGATTCAGGTAAGGAGAATAATGGGACATTGGATTAAATAAGTGGTAAACTGAATTTGTATTATTGATCAAAGCTCATTCCAACTGCCAAAAAAGATGTGGTGGTCTATAAGGAATACTTACAATGATATGACCACACTGCCATAGGTATAGGACAGGCACAATTGTTTTTTGTAGGCCCTGTTCAACTCTTGCACAGAGTAAACGTGTTATGACTTGTTTTGTTTTGCCTCTTTAGGTCACCTAATACAATGAATAAAATGAGCATTTTCAGCAGTTCAACCTGTCAACGTTTATCTTTTTGAATAAGGGAAAACTGACAGGAAGTGACGTCACCGACGTCACTTCCGGTATTTGGAACGAGGAAGTGCTGGGCTTCCAAATACAGGAAGTGACATCACGGACGTCACTTTCAGTATCGGGAAGTCTCTCCTCCCTCCTATTTACTACCTGACAAACTTGGGGTGGGGGGGCCTTCCTCTCCCTACTAACTTTGAACCCCACACATCATCTGTACAAGCGGGTTTGAACCTAGGAGAAACGCCCCCCCCTCCCTCCTAAGTTACCCTGATTTCAAAATCCCTGGAAAAATCCAGATTTTATTCAATCGGAATTTGGCCGGGAAAGTCACGTTTTTGATTGACCGTTATGACCGCAGCACAAGGCAATATAAGAAGGGATGTTGGAAGCGTGTCAGGGCTCCATTTACTAAGAACATAAAACTGGTTCTCATAAAACAGTACTTCCATTTCCTATTATTCTACGCTCTCCATGCTAGCTAGAGATAGTCAAATTTTTTTTCAAAAATTCAACCATTTTGACGATTTCTAGTTAATTGCAAAGCCCCTAAACATGTATTCATCACTAAACTTGCTGGAGATGTAGAGAAGTGTTGGGGGTATACTGCAAAAAAGTATGTCTCTAACACAAATAGTTTTTGCATAAATAAAGTTGAAGGTCAAGAAAAATTCGAAAATTTATGCAAAAACGACATGTGCTAGAGCAAAACCTTTTCTTTCCAATTGTAGAGGATCCCAAGGGTGGATCCTGGATGGGAAGTATATCTGTGGTCCCAGACGTATTCCGGGTAAGGGGTCCGGGAAAATATATGGTCAACCACGGTTGCAATTTGTTTCAGCCTGGGTGTGTGGAGTCGAACGCTCTCTCTCTCGAGCAAAATTTCCATTTGGAAGGCCTGGAGGCCTTGCAGCACTGTTTGGGTGAGCTGTAACCACTGACTGCAAACGATTTATGTGTTTGGATACTGCATGCAATACAACTGCTATATATGCTGCAAGATTTCATTTGTGTTTTTTGGTGAAATAAACCATAGTTTTTGTTCATCATATGGCTGTGCTGGTGATCCCTTTCCCTTGAACTTTACACAATGTTCCCATCTTTTCTACATCTCCAGCAATTTTCATGATGATATCATTTTTAGAGGCTTTGCAATCAGCTCACAAAGTCAGCAAGTCGGAAAATTCTACCATCTCTAATGCCAGCGAGGGTTTAATATTTTTCATTCATTTGATATAATTACATCAGGATATAGACGGGAAACAGTGATTATTACTGATGATCACGAATATTCGGATTCCGAATATTAATCGCGAATATCGGCAATTCGGAAATTCGCGAAGATGGTGAATATATTGCCGAATATTCGCAATTCTGGATATTCTGTATTTTTTTTCCATTACACACGGCCCTCAATGCAAGTGGACAAATGGGAAGGCTGCAACAAGAGCTTAGCAACACTCCCTGCGACCATCAACAGTTTTTAAATCCAATATTGGGGTGATGCGAATATTCGGAGTATTGCGAAAATCGGCACTTTAGAAAATTCACGAAAATCACTTAGATGGCGTCCAAAATTTCCAACACGCCCCTCAATGCAAGTTAAACATATATTCGCGAATATATAAAATAAAACTGCCGATTTTCGCAATAAGAAGAATATTGCCAAATGCGAATATTTTCCGAATGTTTTCCCAAAAATTTGCGGCATGCCGCGAATACGAATGTTGCCTTTGCCGCTCATCACTAGTGATTATGTGAAAGAACAGTTCAAGCAAATGGTGGAAATCATCAATATAACATTATGAAGGACAGACAAAACAGACATGTGACCAGCAAATCTCAAATCTTTCCTATAATACAAGAAGATTGTAGAAGGTTCACTTACTTATTCCAAGCTTGCCGAAGATTCTTCGGGCCGTACTGGGTAAATCTTTCTGTAAAATGCAAAGAGAACATGAATTCATTTATATTTTTATAATAACAGGATGTATTTAGAAAAACATGTAAATTTTTGGTTAAGTTCAAGTGGAACTCCAGCTTTCCCTTCAGTATTGCGCGCTTGTAGAGAGCTCTGCGCATCGGATTTCACTGCGTCACTCACATTGTGCATTAGAAACTGTCAAATAAAGCCTATCTGATATCCTTGCTACTGGACAGACAGCATCATGTAGCCCAACGGTTGGCAACCTTTTGCAGCTACGGAGCCGCTCACCCGATGGTTTAAAGGAGAGCAAGGAGCCACAGCGAAGATCTTGGCTGCTCTCCTTCCTCCCTACCACCCCCTTTAGACCACACACTGAAAGGAAGAGACCAGCCAAGATCTCATCTGTGGCTCATTCCTCTTGCAGCTGCTTCTCCAGCCATGATCTTGACTGCTCCCTCCTCCTTCCAGTGTATATGTGCTAGTAGGATGGAGGAGGCTTACAAACTGTGTTACAGAAAGGAGGCTGATCTAGCCCTTTCCTCCTTTACATATTTTTTTTTTTTACATTTAGTGTACATCCGATTTAACTTCTAGAAACAAGCTATGTTATCCACTTGAAATATCATTGTTCAGGTTGATCAGTATACATTGAATGGGCTGTTTATGGGATGTCTCATGTAACATAGATTTTGTTAATCTAAGAGGACAATCATTTTTAGCTTATAGGCAGCTTTAGGTTTAATGAGGAACCTTTATGTCAAGAGAACTGAAATAAGCCATTTACTGTAAACCAGCCTGAGATATGCAGGTGCCGTGGACTTTGTTCCGAAGATATTAGGATAGTTGGACCTGAAAATATCAGCTGTTTGGTTTAGACAATGTGAGCACATAGACCTTTAAATTTGTGACGTGTAAATTACGTGGACACGTGCCACTCCCAGATATAAACACATTTCGCTCCTGCATATAAACACACAAGAGGTAATAGCACCCGCAGCCAGGCACTAGGCTCCCTGTACTTTGTTCATTCTGGTGTTCATTCATGGTGTAACAGAACAACTCTGTCCACCTAGAGAGATGGGTGATGTACAGACTGTCTCCGGCCTAATCCTGTTCCAGACGGTGGGGCATGGTGTGGACTGTACAGGCACCATCACAAACAATGGGGTGTTAAGCAGTGTACAGACGTGTAGATGTTAAATAAAATCGATGTTCGATTAGATTTTTTAGTGCGATGAAAATATCGTATATCGATTATTTTAAAAAAATGTGTACGACGATAAGGCAATCGATCAATAGCATTAATCTTACGTTTTTTTTACTTCAATCGGAATTGATGTAGTGTGGACGAGATTTTTATTCCCATCTCGATTGAAGTATGTATCAAATCGATTATTTACAAAAGGAAGTGATGTATTAAGTGTCACTGATGTCGAAAAAATCGAGCGGACGTAGCAATTTTAAATCTAATCGAGACTCGATTATTTTTTTAAACAATATCGATAAATATCAAATCGACAGGAAGTAACATTAAAATTAGGTATTCGATTAAAAAAAATCGACTTTGAAAATGTAATGTCTCGATGACAAATTTACTGACATGTCCGATAAAATTCCAATCGAGAAACACGACGATATCGATCATTTTTCCCGATCTAATTTAATAACACAAATTCGATTAAAATTCAAATCGATGTAAATATAGATCTTTTTAATAGATTTGGCCTAAAAATCTACACGTCTGTACACTGCTTTACTGTCTTTGTTAATTGTGTTACAGACTGAGTGTCTGAGCTGATTATCTCCGATGCTGGGGAGACCTGGTGGGGGTGTTCCCAGTGGTCTGTGTATTGTCGCACACAGTTCTCCATCAGGTCCACAGGGGAGGTCCTCCGGCATGGGGAATATGTATATAAAGCCAAGAAGTTTACTAATAAAGCAGTTCTTCTTCTTTTCCTCAACTTGAAGCCTCGTCTCATGTTGTAGGGAACAGCTATAATACCACTAGCTCTTGTAAGAGCTGCTCAGAATCCCAGCTCGGTGTGGAAGTCACAGGAGAAGGACATCGCTGGCGGTTGATACCGTTACATATTGCTCTTATGTTACTCTGTCACAGCATGGGGCGGGCCCTGGCAGTGCCTAGGATGATATATGGCTCAATATAATTGGGTGATGTGCTGGTGGAGGGGGACAATCACTGGTAAGGTAACCTTGTGCTCTTTTGAGGGTCAATGACCCATGGTGGAGTTGGTATAGGTGGTGGCAGGAGGCAATGGTTCTAGAGCCTAGGTGCCCAACCTGCGGCCCTTTGGGCGTTGTTCGGCACCCCCCTTGGTCCTTCCCATGTGGCCCCCAAAACCTAACTGTTAATGCATAGGGCATAGCAACTCACCTGTGAAGTGGTGACACACTGACCCGACTTTCCTAATCATCTTTAGCGGTCCTACATCAGTAAAATTGTCAATGTTGATTGCGGAAACCAGGTCTACATATGAGCTCTGCACCCAGGGGCAGGAGGGGGGTGGGTGCTGTTAGATTTTGACTGCCTGTTGGGATGTGGTCCATCGCCTGCGGAGACATGTCTACGGGGGTAGGGTCTGGATTGATGCTATGTGCGGCCCTTTAGTGATGCCGAGGGCCGCACTTGCGTCCCTCCATAGCAACTCAGTTGCCCACCACTGTCCTAGAGTATCCACCATGCTGTGTAGATGAGGCTGGTACATGTGGTTATGTGTTGTAAGCTTTATTGGGGGGCTCTGTCAGGGACCAGGTTTTTGTATATTATTAATTCTTTGTGCTGTGGCCAAAAAAATACAGCTATCCACTTTTTCTTGAGATTTGGTGTTGCCAATTTTTTTTACAGTGTTAAGTTATTTGTTCAGGGTGTATTATACAGGTAATGAATGAACAGGTCAACACTCCCACAGTCAATCAAAATGTTATCGTGGGGTCCTCAGGATGAAACACAGACCTTGTAAAGGTTTTACAGCTGACGTCTGGACACAAAGACAAATATAAACTTAAATATCTACAGAAAATATAAATGCAAACTGAGTGCACCAAATACCATTAGAGATCGAGCTATTACATTCAATATACATGACATCACCATTTTGCTCCTCATAGCCTAAATAATTGATCTATGATGGGTTGTTCTTCACCTTAATTAGTGTCCAGGAATCCAATCCCATAAATAAATCCCAATCTCTGCTGTCCCTTGGTGATTATCTCCATATAGCCTAATTAGAGCTGGAAGAAGGATCTAGTTGCATGGGGTGTCCAAACTTTTTCCAAAGAGGAGAAGGTTTGGTGAGGTGAAAACATGTGTGTGTGTGTGTGTGTGTGTATGTTTGTGTGTGCGTGGGCCAAAGGGGGCACCATTCATCCTGACATTCATCCTTCACATACTTGGCATTACAATTTAAAAAACATTAGCCAATCACTGTTATTACACTGATAAAGACTGCCCCTTGACATGCTGTGACTTGTAGTCCAGCCACATTTCCCCTAATCTCAGAAGTCATGGCCTTTCACACTGTCTACCTCACTGTCCTCTGCGTCAGCCTGCATGGACCTCCCTGTTCCTGATTGAGCCTCCGGTTAGCTGACTCCATCCACAGGTCACCAGCTGGCTTTGGGTCAAATGTAACTCTCACAGTACAACACAGTTTGAACCCCCAGATCTCATACCTCAGTAGTGCGACCCTGAAATTTTCCAGTCCAAATGTCAACCTTTCATAGTCATATTCCAGCTGTCACACAGTGCTTTTCTCTTGTCAGATTTTACCCTTACATATGCCTACTGTGACTTTCCTCCCCCAGATCAATCCCCCAGATTCCTCCCCCAAAGTCCAATATTTTTTTTTTTTTGGATAAGCAATTTACACTTTCACGCCCCTAACTGCAACCTTTCATAGTTTTTAATGTTTTTCTCTGCCTAAAAGTTGTTTGTACAGCTATATAATGTGTTTCAGCTTCAATCTCAATTCAATCTGCAATAACAAGATGGCCCTAGTGAGCACTTGCCGTCAACTGCAAAGATCACTCGATTCTGTCTCACACATCGGGGAAGGAGGGTTGTGCAGGGGGACTCTGTGTGATCTCTCCCCTCTCTGGCTAGTACGCAGATGCGCTGATAAGAAGAATCAAAGTAAGCATTGCTAGTTTTAGGTCCTCATGCGTACCAGCGTACCACTTGTGTGCTGCCCTGATTATATGTATGAAATGAGCTGTTTTGCTTCACCTATTAAAGAGCACCATAAGGCACACCCCGTTTTTAAAGCACAATAACCAGGAAAAAAATATTTGATATAAAAAAGGTTCACATGAATTGGGTTAATGCTATTAATTAAATAAATGCAATATCAAATTTAACCAGTAGATGTCACTAGCAGCAGTACACACACACAGCACATGACGTCACCTCTTCACTGATCAGAAGGAGGGGGGCAGGAGGCTGCCCAGTCCTCTGCTCTCCCTCTGCCGATCTTGCTGTTCCTGTGTCCCTGGGAGCTGCAGAGCGTTTGCAGTTTGCACAGACGTGGAGAGAGGGAAAGATGGCAGATCATTTATCTTTCTCTTCGTTGTATATATCAGCAGGGTTCTGGGCTCTGTTGGCATAAGCAATTATACAGTTCAGATGGGGGATCCAGCCATGGGCGAATCTCACATCTGACAGCTCCCCGGGTAATCTCCTTGCCGGGAGAGCTGGCGAGGAGCCAAAGTGTGGGGTCTTGCATTCCGACCATAAAACGCAAGCACTTTTCCAACCCGATTTTGGGGGTGAAAAAGTGTGTCTTATGGTCCGAAAAATACAAAAAATACCATTGCCATGGTCCAGAAGGGAATCTGGATCAACATCATTGGAAAGGGTTAAAATCGATTGACTGTGCTCTCTATTATAACTGTACTGTGTACGATACAACTCATTATATCCGGATACTGATGGGTTTTACATATATTAAATTCCTGGAAGTCAGGTATAATGGGCTCAATATGGAGATTTCTTCAATATCAGCTCACATATAGGACTAAATTACATCTTATCCAAACATCATTATCTGCTAATAAATAGGCGATATCTGACAGCCTTGTGTCAAGGACAGGTTCAAACAGAAGAGAATTTCAGCTCAAATCACAAGTGAGCTTATTAGTGGAATGCTGAAGATGCCGCAGCTCTGCTGTGAGAATTGAAAAATAACCGCTTGCATTTTAAGTAACACTGAAGAAGGGGAAGAGGTTTTTTTTTTTCCTCAGCCCTGAGCCAGATATGTACTCACATGGCTTCACCAGGCCAGGGAAGGTGGGTGACGAGAGCCACCTAGTTATAAAATGTGTACTGCAAATGTTGTGTAATCCAAGAAATTGGATCATTTACCTTCCTTTGTTGTATGTACTGTATTTTCCGGCGTATAAGACGACCCCCAACTTTTCCAGTTAAAGTATAGAGTAATGAGAAGGGGTGTGGTCTAATGACATCAACACCCTATATTAGGTGTGCATAATTATTAGGCAACTTCCTTTCCTTTGGCAGAATGGGTCAAAAGAAGGACTTGACAGGCTTAGAAAAGTCAAAAACAGTGAGATATCTTGCAGAGGGATGCAGCACTCTTAAAATTGCAAAGCTTCTGAAGCGTGATCATCGAACAATCAAGCGTTTCATTCAAAATAGTCAACAGGGTCGCAAGAAGCGTGTGGAACAACAAAGGCGCAAAATAACTGCCCATGAACTGAGAAAAGTCAAGCGTATAAAAGCGTAAGGGTATAAAAGAAGAAAAACTAATGACATGGCCTCCTTGTTCACCTGATCTGAACCAGACCTGTGTCCCTCATCAAATTGGTAGATTTACAAGGAGGGAAACAGTACAAAACACCTCTGTGAATAGTGTCTGGGAGGCTGTGGGGTTGCCTTCTGCAACAGCAATGTTGATGGTGAACAGATCAACACTGAACAGAATCCATGGATGGCAGGCTTTGACTGTCCAGTGCAAGAAAGGTGGGCTATTTGGGGCCACTGATTTGTTTTTGTTTTTGTTTTTTTTTGATGTCAGAACTTTATATTTGTGAAATGTCTGTAGATGGTTATATTCGTTTTTCCCTGGTAAAAATAAATAATGACATGGGTATACATTAGGTTTTTTGTTAAGTTGCCTAATAATTATGCAACAGTAATAGCCCCTGCAGCCACAGATCTCCCCCTAAAATAGCTAAAACTCAAACACCTGACAACTCCTGTTCCAAAATATTCACTTTGATATTAATGATTTTTTAGGGTTCATTGAGAACAATTGTTGTTGTTCATAATAAACACAAATTATTCCTCAACAATACCACTTGCCCTAATAATTCTGCCCTCCCTTATATTTATAAAATCAAGGATTATTTTACCCACATTGAAGCCAGTCTGGGTTAAATCACGTTGGGATAAGTTGCCATAGAAACAACTCATAAACAGCTCCTACCCTACACATGTGCCATCCCTCGGTGAAGTGCAGTTGTCCAGTAAGTCCCTCCTCACTACCCCTCTCCACAAATAAATCAAAGTCTCAGGGGCTAGATATTCCCTCCCCCTTTTTAAGATGGGAAAGGGGGAGCCTCTTCTCTACTTACATAGGTCAGGGACTTCATCCCATCCATACATAAACAGTAAAAATGTCTTAAAGAAGTCTGGTACATATCTTCAATTATCATTTTATCCAATTAAACAGTCAATTTGCCCACAACAACAAGTTTGCCCACCCCTGCCCTAGAACCCTCCTTCTTCAACTGGTCAGTCTCTAGGTACTTACTTCTCTGTACGTCAGTATCAGGCACTCATCCTGCAATTGCTTATCTCTAGGGACTCCTCTACTAAACGGCTCAGACTCTAGGGACTTCCTCTATATCCCCCCGTCTTCTAGGGACTCCTCTCTATCCCTCAGTCCTAGGGACTCCTCTATACACGCTCAGTCTCTAGGGACTCCTCTATACCCCCTCCAGTCCCCTAGGGTACTATCCTCCTATAACCCTCAGTCTCTAAGGGACTCCTCTATATCCGCTCAGTCTCTAGGGACCCTCTATATCCGCTCAGGGTCCTAGGGACTCCTCTATATCCGCCATTCTCTAGGGACTCCTCTTATATCCGCTCGTCTCTTAGGGACCTCCCTCCTATATCTGCTCAGATCCTAGGGCCTGTCCTCTATTCCGCGCATTCTCTAGGACCCTCTATATCCGCTCAGATCCCTAGGGACTCCTTTATCCGCTCATTCTCTAGGGCTCCTCTATATCCGCTCAGTCTCTAGGGATCTCCTCTATATGCCGCTCATCTCTAGGGGACTCCCCTATACCCGTCAGTCTCCTAGGGACTTCCTCTATATCCGCTCATCTCTAGGGACTTCCTCCATAATCCGCTCAGTCTCTAGGGACTTCCTCTATAGCCGCGTCATATCCCTCTAGGGAGCTGCCTCTATACTGCCGCTCAGTCTCTATGGACTCCTCTATAATCCGCTCATCTCCTAGGGACTCCTCTATATCCCTCAGTTCCTAGGGACCCCCTCTATAATATCCCGCGTCAGTCCTCTAGGGACTTCTCTATATCCGCTCCAGCTCTAGGACTCCTCTAAAACACTTTGTCCTACTAAACCCGCTCAGTCTCTCGGGACTTTCTCTATATCCGCTCAGTCTCTAGGGACTCCTCTATATCCGCTCAGGTCCCTCTAGGACTCCTCATATCCCTCAGTCTCTAGGGACTCCTTAAATAATCTGCTCAGGTCTCTAGGACTCCTCTAATACCCCGCTCAGTCTCTAGGACTCCATTATATCCCTCAGTCTCTAGGGACCTTCCTTTATATCTGCTCAGTCTCTAGGACTTCTCTAAACCCGCGTCAGTCCCTCTAGGGACTCCTCTATTCCAACTCAGTCCTCTAGGGTCTCCTCTATACTATCGCTCATCTCTAGGGACTCCCTCTATAACAAGCCAGTCTCTAGGACTCCTCTATATCCGCTCAGTCTCTATGACTTCCTTATATCTGCTCAGGGTCCCTCTATGGACTCCTCTAAAACCAACCCGCTCAGTTCTCTAGGACTCCTCCTATATCCACTCATCGCTAGGGTCTCCTCTATATTCGCTCAGTCCTCTAGGGACTCCTCTATACCCGCTCAGTAACTTAGGTCCCTATCTGTCTGTATTCCTGTAGCTTTGGGAAAAATATTTTCCTACAGAAATTCTTCTGCATTGATAGCTAATTGATCGTCCAAGTGTGGTCTGCAGGTTTGCCAGTTGGCAGTTTGTTGGCACACTGTAACACACACAAAACAAATAGCAGGTTTGTTATGTGTCTATCTTCTATCACCACGGCAATTGTGAGGCTTCAACACTACATCACAACACATGCAAGGAGGGGGCTTATACACGATCAGGGCTTCGCTGAGGGTGGACTAGACAACACAAAAAACATTAATAAGGAACTCCTCGGTCAGCAAACATTGTGATTTCTATAAATAATTTTATGTACGTTTCAGGAACGACTCCGTAATTGCCTGCCATTTAACACAGACGCCTATGTAAACTGAGATAACCTGGAAATTACTATAAGTATTCTAAACCAATAACAAAAAAGTAACTTTTTCTTTTCTATTTTTTTTCGGCTCTTTTTTATTTTTGGGCAATGTGATCACGATAAAACAAAAAACAATAGTAACTGGTACTTGTAATTTATCAGACATTATTTGTCACTCTATGGCTAACAAGGACACGAGGCGTCCCACCCTATTGGCAACAAAGTAAATACTGTAACGGATAGAATAACAAGATAAAATACACAGCATTGAAGGAGGTCCAGTGCAGGCTTAGCAAGGATTGATCTCCTAACCGGCCATGTTTTCAGCGTCTGGCCTACCAGGAGGATGTCACTTCGCGTGTTCTGTAATGTTATCCCTTTCGGTTACAGATGCTGTAAGGTTTAGCCCTCTGATCAACCATAATATTCATATTCCTATTTGTCTGTTTACAAGGGGGGCACAACTGCCCCTTCATTGGGCAGCTGCACACCTAGCACGCACTTAATATCACGTCCTCCCCTCATACTGACCCAATTTTTTCCCAAGGTTCATACACGGACAAAGGAAAATAAGACCGTCACTTCTACAGCTACTTTTCCCATACACCCGCAGTTTAGCAGTTTCAGGGGAACGGGGGCATTATCCGATTCAGATCCAATAGGTTGAGGGAGCGAGGCCGGAAGAGTCCAGTCCTCTTTCTTGAAGCCTGGAGACCGGACAAGAATTCCCCCGAGTGTAGGTGATTATGTGTGTATGTTTATTTTCTTTGGTTTGGTTTTATTTTAATCCCCTTAAAACCTCCCTAGCGCACTGCGAGGTCCAGATTTTCTGTACCAGAAATGCACCATAGCTCTCTGGAATTTTTTGTGTTTGTAGAACCTTAACTTCCAAAAAATCTGTCCGTACAAGGGTCAATAGACATCCTGAATAATAAGGTTTGAACACACAATTATTATAAAAAAAAAAGTACATCAAACCTTATGAAATGTAGAATTTGAATTGCTTTAATCCTTGAAATCCTTTACGTTGGTGAAAGATTTCAAACACAGCATTTATTGATTTCAAACAGTAGTTATGTTTGTTTAGAGTAACTTTTTTTGTTTTTGGTTGATGGCATTCTCTGAAGGTTTAACTTCAAGATCACTCTTGAAGGACAATGGGGGTGATTCCAGTTTGAAGATATCCCAATTTGCATAGGAATATCTCAATTTAAACAATGAATGTCCCGTCCCCCCCTTGGACATCAATGTGCAATTGAGACATTCATGTGCAAATTAGGCTGGTCGATAGGTGACACAGGCCGTGTCCGTCATATTTCTGCTCCCTGCCCGAGATCTGCTCCCCCTGTACCACATAACTGCCAGCATGGGAGCACATCTATGAAATCAATGGGCGAGGGGGGAGCTGATACGACCGGGGGTTCATGCTAGCAGTGGCCGTGAACCTGCCACCTAAGGCGGCTTGCTGTGTCCATGACCCTCGGTGTTCATGGAGCCTCTGTGCTCCCTGGACCCTTCCAACAGCAGTGGCTGCTGACTCATATTCACGCACCATCTCTTCTTGCCCTACGCCCACATCTGCCCCCCTGCTACAGGGGAGCGACGGCAACAAGACCGGGGGAACCTGGACACAGCAGCCGCCCTGGAGGCAACGTTCCTAGGCCACTGCTATGGCAATGACTCCCCGTCGTATCAGCTCACCCCTCGCCATTTGGTATTTCATAAGAGTGCTCCCCTTTCATGTGCTACATGGGAGCAGATCTTGGCAAGGGAGTCAGAATTCGGCGTTACACCATCTTGCTTTCAGATCCCGGACAGCACAGAGCAGAGTGTGGCAGCCGGGGATCTGAGCTTAGCTTAGCTGGAGACACTGCTCTATCAGCTCGTCCGACTGCAATACTGCATAACGACAACAAGGGGGGATGGTTTGTCGGACTGTCGGAGAGAGAGGGAGGGAATAGCAAGTGCAGGACGAGATAAGCCGGCAAAGCGCTAGGAGGTTAATGTGTGTCTCCCTTGGCGCTTGTACCTCCATTCATGCAGTACCACATGTTCCCGCCCCAATCCCTGAACAAGGACCTTAGAAGGACCAATGGTTATTCATTTTATAAATGCAGATTTCAAAAACTGAAACAACTTTTAAAATTGCCATAACAGTTACGTTTTAGGGATTGGGGCTTTTGACACTTTTACAACACCGAGAGGGTGATAATATTATATAGCAGAACGTCCTTAGAGCCTGTTCTTCTTAGAGTGAAAAAAATGTTTTGCAATGTGCAAGAGGAAATGGGGCCCAGTCAATAACAATAAGCACCAGAACTTAAAGGACCTCTGGGAGGGCCTGATGCTCATATATCATGCCCCCCCCCACATAATGTTCCGTTTAGAATCATCACTGACACTTTGTGTATGCATTAGAAGGATAAATCTCTTGTTGTCTGCCAACATCTCAGCACACTGCTCTTGTTCCTTTCACATTCTCTCTTACATAATTCCGAGAACTTGTCCACATACAGAGCTGGTTTGTTTTCACGATGGATTGCCTGGACCGTCCATACCTAACCTGTGGTCTAGCAGACTCAAAAATTAATTCATCTCATTCATACTTCGTCCCTCGTAATTCAGTCCATATCCCCGGCTTCCTTCTGCGAGGATATTTAGTTGATGCATTTCCTTCCTACCCTTCCTCCGTTTGCTTTGCTTTTTTCTTTTCTGCCCCTGGGAGATCCTTTGCGCACAACAATCACCCTAGTCCAGTCCCAGCTCCTGCCCACAGTCCCTTAAATACTTTTTGAGCGCCCGGGCAGAACTTACAGAAATTGTTTTGTTCACTCGAGATCCAATGTATGTAGAAGTGTGACATCGCACTGAGAAAGTAAAGACATTCTGTTTACAGATTAGTTGTCCTAGTGTGTAGGTGTTGGCTGGTTTGGTTTCACATAGTAAACTGAACCGCGCTAGTTGTACTGTTTACCTAAGTCTAAACTTTTTATTCACTAGGATACATTGATGTGCCGTTTCTTCTTCTGGTTGTGTGCCCATGTGCGGAGGGCTTACCCTTTCTAGATGAGGCCGAACATTCAGCTTTGGCTGTTCGCAACAGCGAATCAAACTTCTTCTGCAAATACCCCCAGCGGGCGAACCTCTATTGACTTTTAACCCTCTTAAGGCGTGTCTCCCCGCATTAACTCGGGCCTTAGTTTCATGCATCATGACACTCAGCCCCATTTAGCCGGAGAAAGCGCCCGAGGTCTCGCCGCTTCTGATGGCGGATCGGTGAGCATCGGCATGTATGGTTCCTATGCTTCCGGGTCGGCCCCCGGGGGCGGGGGTAGCGCGCCATAGACCTCCATGTAAATGGAGGGGCGTCGCCTTTCGTCAGCCTAAGTCCGAGCGTCTCCATTGACGCCGGGGCTTATTTTACTACCACCCTGACTAGCTGGCAATTATAAAAAAAAACGTGCCACGTGGCAAACGCTCAGAGGGTTAATGTAGGGCGAACTTCTCAAACCTTAAGGTCCTATTTGTAGCCAGCAATACAATAATAAAATGTCAAAAGTGTCAAAAGGTTGGCGACCACCTGGACAGTGCATGCCATAGGGGGGACTCAATGGCTAACCTTACTATCCCTCCAAATTTGGATTTTTTTAAAATGCTTGTTTTCCTTCCTGTTTAAGGGCCAATGACGCCATCTATATACAGATTTGTGCCAAAGTTAGCCGGAGTGTGGCTCCAACCTGACAGAACCTATGCAGCCATCACATTTAGTCAGATCTCTCTGTAAGGTCCGGGCTTTAGTTTGGTGATGGTGAACTACCACTACCAGCACAAATCAGCTCATAGGATTAACAAACAGCACACAAGTCTCATGATACAGCATACCCCACCCCCAGAAAGGACATATTGTTTTTTTTCTCAGTTAATGATGTAACTCCCTTGTTGCAGAAACACCTAAGCTATAGTTTGCAGATCACCTGGATGGGAGTAAATAGTAAAGTAGCTCACATCCCTTCCCTCAATCACAGCATCAGCTCTCCTATCTATATAGTACTGCACACACTGAAATAAATGTATACTGGATGCTGGTCTGCTTCTTTAATAGCCGGGGGGGGGGGGGCGGTGCTGTGTGGTGTCTCTTCAGACTGGTTTAAAAATGTGTGTTATGTGGCTGCACTGGTCACCTGATGTGGGGTGAGTGTCAAACTTGTCATCCATGCTCAGGTATAGGGGCGGTATAAGCACCCATAATTTTCCTTTCTCTGCTGGCCTTGCGACCTCTGGCGTACATGCTATGTTCCCACGAACTGTCCCCCGAAACTTTTTCAAGTCATCACAACGCGCTCCTGACCAGAAAACCCCTGGTGTTAAGGAAAATCGTTCCATTTGACGTAGACGTTACAATGACTCCCATTTTTAATCAGGATTACAATTAAAATCGGACCATACCACATGGTCCTATTGCACTAATCGGTAATCGGACTGCTGCCGATAGATAGGGCAACCACTGCCCCAAAAGAAAAAAGTTCCAGACATGCGACTGAAAATGGCCGAAGTAGCTTGAGTTCGCCAGTAACTATCCGATGGAGCCCTCTTGGACTAATGTAAGTGAGGATTGTAGTACTTTTCCTTGTGTAGCAGTTTTAGAGCTGTAACTGCGGATAGGCGAGTCTTTTGTTTTGGTGTCTTTTTTTTTTTTTAATTGAAGTTTTACAAGCGCTTTCAGCTAGCCGTACACATTGCTGTGATCCATTTCCTAAATGTTGAATCGAAGTGAGGTTTTCTTTGATCGTTTAATATCAATTGAACTTCTCATCCCATCCAAAACATCACCAAGGTGGTGAGATGGATCCCCGAATGATTGGTTGATTGATCAGCGTGATGATCTAACCAGGGTTTGATCGATCCTCAATGATCAAAGGCTAAGTCTATACATGTATGGCTGGCTTTACTTCCTGTTATGGGGGCAGCAATGGTGGTCCAGCCCAGTAGTCATGCGGGCTAGTGGTCCCAGTTTGAATTGCAGTCTAGCCCTATCTGCAAGGAGTTGGTAGTTCTCCCGGTGTCTGTGTGGGCTTCCTCCAGGTACTACTATTGCCGGTTTCTCCCCACCTCCTAAAGGAGCCATACACGGCCCATTTTCCTCGCAGATTTTTCAGCTGATCGACCGCTGTGCGCGTTCCTGCTGGTGGCCATGCGGTCGCTTGGCAGCAAATCGGGGGAGTGGGCCACCCACCTGGACATATTTGACCATGAATTTCCCACATGTTGTAATCGGCGAACGTTTGACCGCCAATGGTCCCCGCCGTATCATGCTGAGCGTCCGTCTGTCAGCGTTATGAACGTCACCATGCTAAGTCGATCCCGTCATCATTAAGGGAGAAATCAACCTCATCTAGGGCGACCTAAATACATACTGGTAGATTAACCTCCCTACTGTTTGAGGATGAACCCTGTTCGCCGAACAGGGTCCTCTCAACCGCAGGGAAGCCGGCACGGGGAAAGCGGCAGCGATTGTCTTATGCTGCAGCATTTCCGGGGTTTTCGGCACCGCCCGCATTCCACGGTGACAGCGGAAGGGGCGGGTGGGGTGTTGGCGGCGCCCCTAGAAGACCACCATGTTACTAATGACAAACCAGCTGTGTGAAGAGCACGGCGCGAGGCCGGAAACGACAGGGCAGTGTAACTGTGTTCAACTGCCTCGTGCCCGTGCCGCGCGCGCTTACAACGGCATTGCGCTAGTAAGGTTAACCCCCTTGACGTTGAGCCTGTTTTGACATTTTTTTTTTTCTTAAAGATTGTCAAGGTCAGCAAAATACTTGCCTTTCATCATCCCCCCCCCCCCTCAACATCACGACGGCTGTGGATGTGAGACCCAAGTGCAGGTAAAATGGCATGGCCACATCCTCTCAGTGTCATCAAAGACAAAGAGGAGTTGGGAACTCTGAAGAGGGAATGGCCCGTGCCATCTGGAAGAACAAATCTCATTGGTGGAATAACCTGGCCATTCAGTATCGTTCAGGTCGTCAGCTGACGCTCACTCTTGGAGCACATGACTGGTTCCGCCGGAACCTAGGCCTGACCACTGCATCAACCCCGGATTTATCCACTAGGAGCTCGTACATAATTTTCTTAGTTTTAACCAGTGTGGCGACTTTTTGGGGCCGTGCAGTGTATTTTACTTGGTAGAAAAGGTAAGTATGCACCTTCTTGTAGGACATTACACCACGGCATTAAGCACGCCTTTGATTACTCACAGAGGAATAACTAAGCTTTATATGGACTTCAAGTTATATTGCAAAATGGGCAGCTCTCCTAGCCGGCGCACGGAACACTTGAAAGTGCAGAGTCTTCTTCCCTGTGCTACCCGTTTCAGAAGCTTAAATGGTTCTCATTTGAATGATATGGAGTCGTATTGCGGGGATTTAAATATATTCATTACTGGATCGAAGATTTCCTACTCTCATGTGAAGTCATTAGATCTGAAATTTGAGTGTCATCACGGATTCACAGAGAAGGCCATGGGCTTTGCTTTCCGAAATGTTTGTTTTTTCTCTTCTTAAGTTCTGAAGGCTCGCCGGGCGCACATTCGTTCACGCAAAGGGGCTTTAACATTCTGGGGAAAATTCCATGCAAGGCGGATGCGCTTCCAAGTCCAAGATTTTAAACATACCCCTGGACAAATACAGTTCTACAAAGGAAAGTAGGTTTTATTTGCATTTCGATTCGTCATAAACGACTTCTCCGAATCCGCAGCAACCTTTATTTTAAAGCCAGGGTAAGAGGATGAGGGCTGCGATGGGATTTCCTTCATACTCCCTTACAGGTAAATTTCTTATTAAAAGACATAGTCTACCGGAATGGGGTCCAAGATGGTGAATGCTCTTTCTTAATTCCTGTATGCTGTACGGTATGCCGTACTAATGTACTCAGTATGGACTAATAAAAAAGGCCCTTGCCTCCATTACTTGCCAACCCCCTCCCCAGGAATTAGTAGCCCTTACTTCACTGGTTTAAGCGTATTCATACCTCAAAATCTAAAAGTATTTATGTAATTGCCTCTGAGCGGATGATAGATGTCATAGACCTCCCCAATCCCTAAATAAATATCCTACCGCTGCTTGTTCCTTGGAATCAGTGTGCCAGGATTCCAGGGGTTCCACAGGTTCAGATATTGCGAGTGGCCACTGGGGTGAATTTAATATGGTTTCCTTATGGTAACATACATCTCTTCCTTTTAATGCAAGGCCAGATTAGAGATTTAACCCACTATCCTGAGGCATGTTGCTGGACTGCCACCATGGCACAAGCCAGGAGGAGAATGGGGCTGTGAGAGATCTTTTTTAAATTACTCCATACAGGTACTTTTTTAGTTTTTTTTAAGATTCCTACCATATTATCGGCTTTTTCTAGTGTTTATCATAAATTCTTAATTTCGGGTGGAGGTTCGATTAAAATAATTATATTGTGTCCTTTTTGTTTTAAAATGTAAAGTTACAATGTAATTCCCATCCTTCTGAACATGCAGAAGAGTTCTGGTAATGGTATATAGTGTATGGTTGGAGTCAAAAGCCTAGGAGAGGTCATGGACAAACTTTCGCCAATGGGGCAAAGTCCAGCTCTTTAGCTCGTAAATCAGATCCATGCTACAATTCCCATCTACTTGTTTTACAGATCACATGAATAGGCACTGCACGGCCCAATGCAGACATCGGATGCACGTGAAAAAGCAGAGGGGAGCACATCCAGTACTGAAAAAGCTGTGAGCAGTGAACAGCGGAGTTACCACACCAAGGTGACCACCAGCGGAGACATAAAGGGTGGCAACAGCAAAAAAACTGTCATAATAATATACATTCACACCCCTGTCCGCTCTATGTACAAACATGTATAACACATATATAACACATCTAATAAATGATATATAACATATAACCCC
>CM070036.1:149457183-149478063 GCA_036250615.1 Ptychadena robeensis | reverse complement strand
GGTGTCTTTCAGAAGGTTAAAAATGTGTTATTGGCTGCACTGTCACACTTGATTGTGGGGTGAGGGGTCAAACTTTGTCTCCATGCTAAGGTATAGGGGGCGGGTAGAACACCCATAATTTCCGCTGGCCTTGCGAACTGCGTACATGCTATGTTCACCACGAACTGTCCCCGAACTTTTCAGTCATCACTAACGCGCTCTGACCAGAACCTGGTGTTAAGGGAAAATCTTCCAATTTTGACTAGACTGGTTACAATGAATTCCCATTTTTATCAGGATTTACAATTAAATCGGACCTACCACATGGTACTTTGCACTATCGGTATCTGACTGCCGATAGATAGGGCAACCACTGCCCCAAAATAAAAAAGTTACTAGTACTGGCGAACTGAATGGCCGGAAGTAGCTTGAGTTCGCCAGTACTTCAGATGGAGCCTCTTGGAATAAGGAAGTGAGGATGGTAAGTACTTTTCTTGTGTAGCAGTTTTCAGAGATGTAATCTGCGGATAGGCGAGTATTTTGTTTTGGTGTCTTTTTTTTTTTATTTGAGTTTACAAGCGCTTTAAGCTAGCCGTACACATTCTGTGATCCATTTCCTAATGGTTGATCGAAGTGAGGGTTCATTTGATCGTTTATCAATTGACTCTCAATCCCCATCCAAAACATCACCCAAGGTGGTGAGAATGGATTCCCCGAATGATTGGTGATTGATCAGCGTGATGATCTAACCAGGTTATGATCGATCGCTCAATGATCAAAGGCTAATCTATACATGTATGGCTGGCTTTACTTCCTGTTATGTGGGCAGCATGGTGGTCCAGCAGTTAGTCATGCAGGGCTAGTGTCCCAGGTTTGAATTGCAGTCTAGGCCCTATCTGCAAGGAGTTGGTATGTTCTCCCTGTGTCTGTGTGGGTTTCCTCCAGGTACTCCGGTTTCTCCCCACACTCCTAAAAGGTAGCCATACACAGGCCCATTTTCCCCAGATTTTTCAGCTGATCGACCGCTGTGCGCGTTCCTGCTGGTGGCCAGGCGGTCGCTTGGCAGCAAATCGGGTGGGCCCACCTGGACAGATTGACCAGGAATTTCCCACATGTTGGATCGCACGTTGACCGCCAATGGTGCCCGCCGATCAGCTGAGCGGCCGGCTGCAGCGTGATGACGTCACCCTGCTGAAGTCGATCCCTCATCTATTAAGGGAGAATCACCTCATCTATGGCGACCTAAATACATACTGGTAGATTAACCTCCCTAGCGGTTGAGATGAACCCTGTTCGCCGAACAGGGTCCTCTCAACCGCAGGGGAAGCCGGCATCGGGGAAAGCTGCAGCGATTGTCTTAATCGCTGCAGCATTTCCGGGGTTTCGGCACCGCACCATTTCCACGGTGACGCGGAAGGGGGCGGGGTGGGGGTGTTGGCGGCGCCCTAGACCTCCATGTTAATAATGACACCAGCTGTGTGAAGAGCAGCGGCGCGAGGCCGGAAACGACAGGCAGTGTACTGTGTACACTGCCTCGATTGCCCGTGCCGCGCCGCTTACAACGGCAGTGCGCTAGGAAGGTTAACCCCCTGGACGTTGAGCCTGTTTGACATTTTTTTTTTCTTAAAGATTGGTACAGGTCATCAAAATAACTTGCCTTTCATCCCCCCCCCCCCTCAACATCACTGACGCTGGGGATGTGAGGACCCAGAGTGCAGGTTAATGGCATGGCCACATCCTCTCAGTGTCATCAAAGACAAAGAGGAGGTGGAACTCGGAAGGAGGGATGCCCGTGCCATCAGGGAAGAACAAATCCATTGGTGGAATAACCTGGCCATTCAGTATAGTCAGGTAGTCAGCTGACCTCACTCTTGGAGCACATACTGTCGCTGAACCTAGGCCTGACCAACTGCAGCAACCCCGGATTTATCCAATAGGAGGCTCGTACATATTTGCTTAGTTTAATCCAGTGGCGACTTTTTGGGGCCTGGCAGTGTATTTACTGGTAGTAAAAGGTAAGTTGCACTTCTTTTAGGACATTACACACGGCATTAAGACGCCTGTTGATTACTCACAGAGGAATACTAGAGGCTTTATATGGACTTCAAGTTATATTGTCAAAATGGCAGCTCTCCTAGCCGGCGCACGGAACACTTTGAAAGTGCAGATTTCTTCTTCCCTGTGCTACAAAGTTCAGAAAGCTTAAATGGTTCTATTTGAATGTATGAGTCGTATTGCGGGGATTTAAATATATTCATTACTGGGAATCTGAAGATTTCCTACTCTCAGTGTGAAGTCATTAGATCTGAAATTTGAAGTGTCACGGATGTCACAGAGGAAGGCCATTGGCTTTGCTTTCCGAAATGTTTTTTTTTCTCTTCTAAGTTCTGAAGGCATCGCCGGGCGCACATTCGGTACACGCAAAAGGGGATTTAACATTCTGGGGAAAATTCACATGCAAGGGATGGCGGCTTCCAAGTCCAAGATTTTTAAACATATCCCCTGGACAAATACAGTTCTGCAAAGGAAAGTATGTTTTATTTCATTTCTATTTCTGCATAAAACTACTTCAGAATCCTCAGCCAACTTTATTTTAAAGCCAGGGAGAGAGGAGGGGCTGCGAGGGATTTTCTTCAATGACTCCTTACAGGTAAATTTCTTTATTTAAAAGACATAGTCTACAGGAATGGGTCCAAGATGGTGAAGCTCTTTCTTAATTCTGTATGCTGTACTGTATGCTGTACTAATGTACTCAGTATGGACTAATAAAAAAGGCCATTGCCTCCAGGACTTGCCAACCCCCATCCCCAAGGAATTAGTAGCCCATTACTTCACTGGTTTAAAGCGGATGTATACTCAAAATCTAAAAAGTATTTATGTAAAATTGCCTCTGAGCTGGTATGATAATGTCATAGCGCTCCACAATCCTAAATAAATATACTAACCTGCTGTTCCTTGGAATCATGTGTGCCAGGATTCCAGGGGTTAACACAGGGTGCAATATTGCGAGTGGCCACTGGGGGAATTTATAATGGTTTCCTATGGGAAAATACATCTCATTCCTTTTAATGCAGAGGCCAGATTAGAGATTTACCCACCTATCTCTGAGGCATGTTCTGGACTGCACCATGGCACAAGCCAGGGAGAGAGAATGGGCTGTGAGAGATCTTTTTAAATTACTCCATACAGGTACTTTTTTTTAGTTTTTTTAAGATTCCTCCAGATTATCGGCTTTTCTAGTGTTATTCATGAAATTATTAATTTCTGGTGGTAGGTTCGGATTAAGTAATTATATTTGTGTACTTTTTGTTTAAAATGTAAAAGTTACATGTATTCCAATCCTTCTGAACATGCAGAAGATGTTCTGGGGTAATGGTATATAGTGTTATGGGTTGGAGGAAAAAGCCTAGAGAGGTCATGGACAAACTTCAGCCAATGGGCAAAGTCCAGCCTCTTTAGCTCTTAAATCAGATCCATGCTACATTCCCATCTACTTGTTTACAGATCACATGAATAGGCCACTGCATCGGCCCAATGCAGACATGCGGATGCACGTGAAAAGAGCAGAGGGGAGCACAGCCAGTACTGAAAAGCTGTGAGCAGTGAACAAGCGGAGGTGACCAACCAAGGTGACCAACAGCAGGAGACATAAGCAACAGCAAAAAAAATTGTCATAATAATATTCATTCCACCCCTAGTCCGCTCTATGTACAAACATGTATAACACATATATAACACTATAATAAGAATTATAACATATACCCCCCCCCCCCCCCAATATCATCTGTAATCATGAAAAAAAATATTACAGATAATAGCTTGTCAAACTGCCCCAAATAAATCCATTCTTGTGGGGTTGGCTTGTATGTTCTATGTATTGTATTGTCCATGTTTGTACCATATTTTTCGGACTATAAGACGCACCGGACCATAAGAAGCACCCAGTTTTTCGAGCAGGTAAACCAGAAAAGAAAATATTTTATTTATTTTATTTTAAGTTTTCACATCACTTGAGTTAATGCAATGAATTCAATGAATGCAATATTCAATTCAGCCAGTAGGTGTCACTAGCAGCAGTACACACACAGCACAGACTCATACTTCACACTGATCGGCAGGAGGAAGGGGGGGGCAAGAGCTTCTCCCTCTCCTCTGCCGATCAGCTGACACAGACACAGGGACACAGAGAGGATAGAGGGCAGTTCATCTATCTCTCTCTTCCTTGCCTATGGCAGAAGGACTCTGAGCTCTGCTCGCATAGGCAATTACACAGTTCAGATGGGAGAGCCGGACACGGGCCGACATCTCACATCTGACAGCTCCTCCAGCTCCCCGGCTAATCTCCGTGCCGGGAGAGTTGGCGGGAAGCCAAGGTGCGACCACCTGTGGCCGAATGGCCGCGGGGGTTGCGCATTCAGACCATAAGACGCAGGCACTTTTTGACCCCAATTTTAGGGGGTGAAAAAGTGCGTCTTATGGTCCAAAAAATACGGTATATTTGTTAATAAATGTACGGTTGGCTTGGGTTGTATGTTATATGTCATAATGTATTCAATACAGCTTCCATGCAAACATAATTCTTAAGTCCAAAGTACAGTTATATTCTAAAACTTTGTTCTATGTTTGGTGTCCATAGTTATGTGCTGTGCCGACATCTTCAACATCGCACCTCCTGCTTTTAGCGCCATGATCGCAGTATTTAGCTTTCACTTGTTTTTGAAAGGCAAACTCTATGTATATTTTTATTGCTATTGGCCGGTCCCTGGTCGCTCTTTAAGCACGAAAGCCACGGCTGGTATTATTAAAACAATAAATATGCCACAAGTGAGCAAAAGCTGAACTGACTGACGGGCCGACTGCGGCGCTCCTCATTTTCGGCAAATCTATGTAAATGGAACAGGGCTCCGATTCTGAGTGGAAAGTCCCAGAGGAGAACGTTTGCTGGAAGACACAAGAGCATCTGAATCGGACCATTCAGTGAAATACACCGCAGGGACCATGCTGCCCGTTCCAACTTTCCCTAAATACTCGCGGAGAACGCTAACTGGCTTTGAAAAGTTGAAGTGAGCTCACAATTTGATTATTTCATGTAAATGTTTCACTTACATTATAAAAATAGAAAAATAGAAGGGATTGTGTAAGTGGATCCTGCAGAGGGATGGAAAACATTCAGTGTAGATTATGCTCTACGGGGAGACAGTTTACTTTACAAACTATTACTGTTATGTCTGGGATGTCCTGTTATATATCCGAAGATGTAAGAAATCTGCACATCCGAGTGACTTCTCCCTTCTACTCTGTATCAGGGAGGTTGAATATGACAGAATTATAGGAAACATTCCATTGCATGCCACGCTTCCAATGTAAATATGTGCTTCTCTGTTCAGCCACTAAATGGTGCTATGTATATGGATCACAATAGGAGAATGCCTGGTAATAAGGATGCTTAAAGCCTCAAACATTTTTTTATTACATTTATACTGACTAAATGGTCTCTAAATGGTCCCAATGGCTCATAGTTGCTCGAAAACCTAAAGAACAAAACAAAAACTACCCCACTGTCATCTGTAGAAGTCGCCATATTGACTTCAGTGTAGCTCCCAGTCTTTCAGGTAAAGAATAGAGATGGTCGAATTAAAAATTCGGCCATTTTTACAATTGACTATACTTACTGGAGATGTAGAGAAGGGGTGGAGGTATACTACAAAAAGTATGGCTCTAACACAAATAGTTTTTGCATAAGTGAAGTTCAAAGTCAAGTCAAAATTTCTACTTTGAACTTAATTTATGCAAAAACTACATGTGCTGGAGCAAAACTGTTTTTTTTTTATTTTCCTACAACCATTCTCTACATCTCCAGCAATTTTGGTGATGATACCATGTTCAGAGGCTTTGCAATCAGCTCAGAAAGTTAGCCAGTCAAAAAAATAGACCATCTCTAGTACAGACTGCAGTAACGCGAACTGCCAGCGGGGGGCACCAGATACAATGTCTTTCAATGGACAAAACAGCAAGTTTGGAGTTCAAGTGATACCGTTTATTGGCTAACTGAAGTCATTAGAGAAGCAAGCTTTCGGGATGTCGCAGATCCCAACTTCAGGCTTTGCAATGGACAAAACAGAAAATAAATAGATGTGAAGAGCTGCGGTTTAAACCATCTGACACATCGTTATCACTGATGCTTTCTTTGGGGGGGGGGGGCAAAAAAAGGAGGAGGAGCGATGGGGAAATACACAAATATATATAAATAATACAAATTACATGTAAGGATATTTATATTTTTGTACAGATTGCATCAAAAATAGGGGTTGGCCAGCTAGGGACTAAGTTTATCTGGTGGGTTTGGGTGCGCTATAATGTGCACCTATTCTCACCTCATTTCATGTCCCTCGCTGACAAGCATTCCATTATTCAGATGATCTTTCCTGTAATTATATCATCTCAATTTTCCTCATCGTTCCTCCCTTCTCTTCAGAAAACTCAGCGGCTATAACAGCTTCTCACACCAAGTTGGGAAGTACAAACAAGTCAAGTCATCACATCCCCTTTAAAAGCCTATAGAGCTACATCTTCATCATTGAAAATAATTATCTAGTGGCCTCTAGTGGTCATACACATTACTGCAGCTCATTAACCCTGGAAGACTGGCATCTGCAGAGAATGACACATGGTGACTGCCACAGACAAAAACACAGCAAATTTTTCAGGATTTTGGAGCACTTATCCACCATTGTGATTAATCAGCTGTAAGTAAAAATTTAATAACTTTTATTTATTTAAAGCGCACCTAAACCCACCAGACAAACTTTTCCCCCTAGCTAGCCAACCCCACATTATTGTAGCAATATGTAAATAAAAAATGTATATTTCCCCCCCATGCCGCACCCCCCTGAGGTAGAGGTACCGTATTTTTGGACCATAAGATGCACTTTTTCACCCCAAAATTGGGGGGGGGGGTGCCTGCGTCTTATGGTCCGAATGTGCGACCACCGGCATCCGCCGGTGATCGCAACTTGGCTCCCCAACATTTCTCCCGGCAGAAAGGAGATCAGCTGGCAGATAGAGGAGATGTGTGATCTCTATCTGCCGGGAGAGCTGTGGGGAGCTGAACTGTATTGGCTATATTTGCAGAGCCACGCAGATATAGCCAATGGAGAGTGTGTAGAGAAATCTGCACTCGCAGGCAGCTTCCTCACACAGCCGTAGCAGAGAAGGGACAGGGAGACCACAGTGCCGATTCCCCCATGGTGGGGTCTCCCCCTCCCTTCCCTCTGTGTGCCCTGTGTGAGGAAGAAGAGCAGCTGAAGTGTGCTCTCTAGTGACACCATTTTAGTGGCTGAAAAGCAGTACTGCATGAGATTTTTTCACATTCATTTAAACATTTCTGATTTCCTGCTCTAAAAACTGGGTGCGTCTTATAGTCCGAAAAATACGGTGCGTAAAAATTACATTGTTTGTGTTTTTTTTATTTTTGAGTTAAGGTGTGCTTTAAGTTGCGGTTTTACTGCTAGCCTTGTTGGGGAGATCTCCCTCAGATTTCTATAAATGTAGGAACTGATACAAAATCAGGAAATATTTTATACACTTATACATATTATAGTTTATATATTATATTAATTACTCCTAAACCAAGACCAGGAGGCAGAACATTAACAAGATTTTGTATAGAATGCAGATTGCAGTGAAAGCCTGCAAAGTATTGATGCGGTGAATAAATTGCATCTCTAGATTTATGCCGTGGGCCCCCGGGAGACTTGCAGGACTCACTTTTCCTTTTATTCATCTCAGTCCCTGTAAAATCATACTTAGGGCTTGTTTCCACGTGTGCGATTTGCCGTGGTTGTATCCGCACGGCTGCCGCCCCTCCGACCGCATCCATAGGGAAAGCATCAGCCAGGCTCCATTGGTGCGGCTGAGTGTGGATGCGGTGCGGCCGAGTGTGGATGCGGTGCGGCCGAGTGTGGATGCGGTGCGGCCGAGTGTGGATGCGGTGCGGCCGAGTGTTGATGCGGTGCGGCCGAGTGTTGATGCGGTGCGGCCGAGTGTTGATGCGGTGCGGCCGAGTGTTGATGCGGTGCGGCCGAGTGTGGATGCGGTGCGGATGGGGATGCGGTGCGGATGGGGATGCGGTGCGGTTCCGAACGGTAGCTTCAGTGTTCTCGTGCGGTAACCACAACCGACCACATCCTTTCACATGGGGGCTGCCCAGAGTCTTCATCCGAACACACGGACGTACGCGTGCATCCGGGTGAAAACAGCTTGGGGTGGCGGCGGGAGTGGCTGTAGCCGCGCGGATACAGCCGCGGCAAATCGCACACATGGAAACAAGCCCTTAAGAATGCTAACGTATTTTATAGCCCCATCTACTGGTCAGAGCTTGTATAACAGCATACAGAGTGGTTTTAGAAGAAACATATCCAGCAGCATGGACTTGGAAAAGGTTGGAAAAGATTGTGTCATTAAATGTAAAATATTTCAAAACATTACAAAAATATAAGTTTAATAAATGATCTTTTGCAGAATTTTTGCTTTTCTATAAATCTGGTCATTGACCTAGCACAGGCAAGGGCAAACTATGGCCCAGGGATCAGATTCGGCCTGCATAACTTTAAATCAGTCCCGTTGTCACCTCAGTAAAAAGACTCTCTTGGTGCCCTCCACTCATTCCCTGCAATTAGAGTACATAATGCCTAGAGGAGCCCGTACACCCACATTATCTTTGCTCATTGCAGTGAACAAGTGGAGGGGAGCCAGAGCGTCTAGTCAACAAGGTCTTCACTTTTTGACTGAAATATGTTTCAAAAAAAATTTATTTTATGCCAAGGACTATATATTCATGAGCACTGAACCTTGATTACCTTCGTGTGAGCCCTACTTATTGGGGTATTCTCACTCCTTTGTACACATCATTCTTTTATGGGTTTTTGTTGCAATTTTTTGCTATTTTTTGACTTTTGTTACCTCTGACTTTACCTTTTTAAACCCTCTATTACGAGGTATTATAGTAAATATAGGGGGGCCCCGCAAAGTCCCCTCGCCTTGTCCCTCACAAGGAAAACTAGGTGGGCGGATAGGCCATTACCCTTTGGCCTCTCCTCCCACCCTATTGGTACTTCTGAAATATGTCAGCTATGTTTTTTATATTTCTATCTCTGGGACAGGGGTGTCAGCTGCTGACATTGTGCTCAACAGCAGTCTCAAGGCCGTTGTAAAATTACAAAACTTGCACTGTGAAATAAAGTTAAATTATAAGATTTTTTTTTTAAATGAATGATATGTTGTCTCTTAAAAGTCCACCTATTGCAAGAGCAAGCAGGGGACTGTGGCCCCCTATTGAATATACTAGTTGCCTGGCTGTAGAAGGCTGGTGATGTTGCACTGCATACACACATTATTAAGCTCTCGATATACAAAGATGCGACACTGCTGCCACCCAGTGTTCACAATATTGTACTGCATTCACTGCACTAGACAATTCTTAGGCTCCCCCATACACGTTTAGATTCACTCTAGATTTTGCGCCGTGATGACACGTGCGGCTGGTCGTGTCGAGAATCGGCCACGCACCCTTTGTGTGCTGACTTAATTTGAATGGGGACGCTGGTCCAACACAGACTGACCACAAAGGGCCTCTTCTTTACTGAAAACTTTACCCCTACCCCTCTAGTGGTGTTTTCCTAAAAGAACTCTGAGCCAACCTACACACCACTAGAGATGGTCGAATTCTTCGACTTCCTAACTTTGTGAGCTTATTGCAAAGCCCCTGAAAATGGTATCATCACCAAAATTTCAGGAGATGTAGAGAAGGGTTGTAGGAGCATTTGAAAAAATAAGTTATGTTTTAGCACATGTCATTTTTGCATAAATTAAGTTCAAAGTTAAAGTCGAAATTCAGATTTTTGACATTTTTACTTGACTTTGAACCTAATTTGTGAAAAAACTATTTGTGTTAGAGCCACACTTTCTTTTTTGCTGTATACTCCCAGCCCTTCTCTACATCCCCAGCAAGTTTGGTGATGATACCATGCTCGAAACCGTCGAAATGGTCGCATTTTAAAAAAAAAAATTCGACCATCTCTACACACCACATCAATTATAAAAGCTCAGTGAAAAGCTTTTTATGGATTCAGAAAAAAAGGGAAGATGAAGTCAAATCTGCTTATACACCATACCCACCCCCCCACCAAAAAAAAAAAAATCTTTAACACATTTCGATTTTACTATATACCATGTTTCCCTAAAAATAAGACCTACCCATAAATGAAGGCCTAGCTGCATTTTCCCCTGTGGTTCTAATAAGCCCTCCCCCAAAATTAAGACCCACCCAGTCCCAGACTGCCGTATTTAGCAAGGACGTACTGGAGGTGTCCTGTCGTGTCTTTTCTTACCTGTGTGCACCCAAACACAGTCTGATGTCAAAAAACTTTTTTAAAAGCCTGAGCTGAGCAGTAGAGATGGTCGAATTTTTTGACTAGCTGACTTTGTGAGGTGATTTCAAAGCCCCTGAACATGGTATCATCATCAAAATTGCTGGAGATGTAGAGAAGAACATTTTTTTTAAAAAAAGTTTGGCTCTAGCACATGTAGTTTTTGCATAAATTAAGTTCAAAATCAGAGTCGAGTTTTGATTTTTAAAATTCTGACTTGACTTTGAACTTAATTTATGCAAAAACGATTTGTGTTAGAGCCATTCTTTTTTTAAGTAGTATACCCCCAACCCTTCTCTACATCTCCAGCAAGTTTGGTGATGATACCATGCTCAGGGGCTTTGCAATTAACTCAAAATTGTCGAAATGGTCGAATTTTTTTTATCTCAGCTGATTGCAATTGATTCAAGAAAAACCTGAGACAGCAGTGACACCTTGTGGCCATGTTATATATTACATCAAAGGAATTTTACCTGAAACACACTGTATGATTAGGTACAGAAATGCAGTCCTTTGTGTAACGCTAGGGAAGTTAAATTACTTATTATTATTTAAGCCCTAGTTATTTTTTTCATGCAAGACCGTGTCTTATTTCGGGGAAACACAGTACCTTATGACTTCATCACTGGATCTCTGTGCTCCTCTGCCGATTATGGCTAACTGAAGGGGCCAGCAGGGTGCTTTACATGACGTTCTTGACATATCACAGTACCGGGTCATATTACTTCATTCAAACACCCTCAGCCCTAAAGAAATCAGTAGGCTGCCTCCAGGGAAGTGTTATGCAGATATGAAAATGCCATGAGAGATAAGTACCTGGACTAGGTCCTAGGCCAGAAATGGGCAAACTAATGCCAGGCATACACGCGGCGACCATCGCCGACATCTGCCCCGATTTCTTCCGGGATTGTAAACGTGATGACGTCATCATGTTTACAATCCCATTGCATTCTGGGGCCCCTTCAGTCGGCTGGGCACCCTTTGTGTGCCGGCCATAAGCTACAATGAAGCAGCCGCTTCATTGTAGCTTATGGCATCGGCTCCCATCGGCTCAGATTTTCCGACATGTCGGATCTCTGGCCAGCCGAGAAGTGGGGCGACAGGGATCTGTCGCCCCATGTGGGGACATGCCGATAAACGGCCGGATTTTAACCTGACCGACGGCGAGAGCGCGCACGCCCGTCGGTCAGATTAAAATCCGGCCGTTTATCGGCATGTGTATGGCCAGCATAAGGCCTGGGGGCCATATCAGGCCCTTAAGTATTTTAATCTGGCTCTTAGTAATCTTTGTGTCAAGACACTATGGCTCCCCTCGCCTCATTCTTTAAAAAAAGGTAGAGATAATGCCTAGAGGTTTACCAAAGCTTCCTGCTAGAGGCTGTAGTTTTATTTACTATTCAAAGCCTCATTTTATATATATATATATATTTTTTTTTTTAATATATGTTTTCTTATTAAACCTCCCTGGTAACCAGTATGATTATTCATTTTTTAAATCAATGTATCAAGGTTTACATTTCCCACCCAGGCTGGGAGGACTTGGGACCAGGTGACCCTTACAGGTTCATTGTCGGGCCCCTCTGTCAAATTTTAAAACCCATTGCAGCCCATGAGTTAAAAAGTTTGCCTGCCCCTGTCCTAGGCAATATTTGGTAGCACTTATATGTGACAACGAGCAGCAGCATTTAAGCAACTGCAACCCAATATATGAAAGAAGTGTGCCAGGGTGGGAAGCCATGCTGGATGTCATTAACTTTCTACACCAGTGGTGGGCAACTGAGTTGACATGGAGAGCCACAAGTACGGCCCTCAGCATCACTAAAGGGCCGCACATAACATTTTCAATCTATACTGACTTGCATGAGGATTTTGTAATGAGAGCAGGCAGAACTATTTTTAAATAACAAAACGTGTTGATACTTCAAGCATTAGGGAACAGTGTAGTGTGGTAATGCAAATTGTATATTATGAAAGGGTATGTGCCACACAGATATCATCAAAGCCTTTGATGATATCAATAGGGCACATCATCTTTTATTCAATGGTTGTGCCCCTATACTGAGGTTATGTGCCACAATATATATATTACACAATCATCCCCCGTTGGTGGTATAGTGGGAGCACCAATCCCTTGCCAACATGTCTTTGCCCAGGATCTTCTTAGAAAAAGAAGAGGAGGAGAGGCGAGGGACTTGTTCAGCCACCACCATGTATGCCAATCAGTGTGTTCAGCCAGAACCTGAGTGAGTCACTCACCTCTCCTCCTCTTCCCACTCTAAGATCAATGGGTGAGTTCCTATGCCCTATGCAATAACAGTTAGGTTTAGGGGGTAGCAAGTGGCCACTGAAGAACACCGAAAGGGCAGTAGGTTGGGGACCTGGGTTCTAGAGTTTCTAACACTGTGAGGAGCTTAAAGTACATGGAATCAGAGTTACCAATTTCAGACCCATACGACCAGTTTTCGTGTTACATTTGGGTGGTTGCCCAGGGCGGCATCGTGGGGGAGGGGGGTCCCATATGTAAAACCATCCATATCCTCCGTGCACCACTGACTCAGCTCAGTCAGAGAGGAGGGGGTCAGGTTGAGGTTGAGTATGGATGCTGCTGTGGCAGTAAGCTCTCAGCTATCCACCCTCAGTCACCAAAACGTCCATTACACTCCCCCCCCCCCCAGGGTCTGAAGAACATGAAGGCATCTGGGCATACTCCTTCACTCTCCCGCCGGGGGGAAGGGGTGGGTGGTGGGTGACAGAGAGAGTGCTCACCCAGGGTCCCGATCTCCCTAGGAATGCAACTGTAAAGGACAGAAGGTAGGACTGGTCCACCTACCTGGCTTATAATGTGGTAGAGAACTGACACCCGGCCACGTCTCATCATTGGGGGTTCCGAGGATCTAAAAATGAGAGAGGACATTGCAGTCAGATGGGAATAAGTCTAGTACAGCAGATCAATGATAAGTAAACTAGATCTAAATTTTATTTTCAATTAGTAAAAGCAAATCAATGCAAATACATTTCAGTGTCCACAGGCCGGAGCCTACCTGTAAATCTGGGGTTTGATATGAGATTCGATACTACTTCACCCCTCATCAAGCGACACCAGGTGCGAAACGCGCCAAGACTATCAAGACGACTACACAGAGCGATGTTATATAAAGTCTGGTGGTGATGGAACAATCCGGATAATTACCATTGTAATCAGTGTTGGTCATGAATATTCCTATCACAATTTTTTCGTGAAGATCTCGAATATAGCTCTATATCTTCGTAATCTCTAATATTTGAGATTCTTGGGAAAGTACCATGCATTGCATTCACAATTATTATTATTAACATCATTTATTTATATAGCGCCAACATATTACGCAGCGCTGTACAATACATTAGAGTGGAGATACAATATAGTACACACAGAAACAGGTTATGACACAGGAGGAGTAGAGGACCCTGCCCGGATGGGCTTTCAATCTAATATGCGCATGTGCCGATTTTCGCATAAAGGTATAATGACTGGAGGGGATTTGGCTGTACTTTTTATGATGATGTTGTAGTCGTGATGACCTCATCACAGATCACAGACACAGTTGAGGAACACAAGTATCCATCAATAAACAACTTTTATTAAGGTTCTCTGTAACATTAACAGTCACCAAGACATAAAACAAAACATTAGTAGGCTAGTATCTCGAATTTCCTGGTAAATTATCAGTATGGCCAGAAGATGGCACTGCGGTCTGTTCGTTTACATTTCACCAGAGTCTGGGTACGGATTACAATGTTAGCCCAGCTGACAAAATCACGCCCCCTCTTCTCCCGTCTCCAGCAAGAGACAGAATGCAGACACGTTTTCAGGTTTCACTCAATTCACAGAGAAGCGATTTGTGAACGCGTCCACCATTCATTCTCTATGGGCGCGATCAGGGCCCAATAGTGTCAGGAAAAAAGCTAGCAAGAAAAATCGCTAGTGATCACAGCACCGCGACTAAAAGTGCGTGTGACCACCCAAGTGGAGACATAGCCTGATACTGTGTTTCCCCGAAAAAAAGACTGTCTTATATAAATTTTTGCTCCCAAAGATGCCCTACGTCTTATTTTCGGGGGATGTCTTTTTTTCCAGGAAGAATACAGCACTGGGGTATCAGGGTGAGGGGATCACTTAAAATGACACAGGGGGATCAGAGGGGGGAATCAAAATGGCACAAGAGATTCAGAGGGGGGGGGGGATTACCATGTCACTAACCCCTTCTGATCCTCCTGTGTCATTGTGATTGCCCCCTCTGATCCCCCCTGTCCAGAGTTACCATATCTTAGGGGTGCCTTATTTTCAGGGGGTATACCTTATATCTCAGCGTGAGGCTAAAACGTAAGGGTGCCTTATTTTTGGGGAAACAGGGTAGTTACGCTATGTTACCTTAATGGAGGTGTAAGGGGGCCAAAATGGAGATCAGGCAAAAGCCGGCAGAGGAGCCTACACATTTTCAATAGGTATGGCATTTTTTGGGTGGTGGTTATTTTTCTATAGGGAAGGGGGGCAAAACCATAAGGACACTTTGTGGTAAACCTGACAAAAGAAATGGATGGCGATCGACACTGCCGACCCCTCATTCTTAGTTGACTGGCAAATTAGTCATTTTCAGTGAACAGATATGCAAAAGGCTTGGATTATTAATTATTATATATTAATTATTATTATTACTTTAGCCGATGCTCGATATACTCAGTATATTGTCAGAATGACAACCAGGCAACTAGCATTTTGAAAAGGAGACCAGCAGTTGCCCCCTTATATGCTGCCAGTTCCTTGTACTGTCTCTCTGTGCAGTACCTACACGTAGCCACTAGATGGCAGCACAGGACAGTAATGTTTCCCCATAGAAAAGTTACATAATTATTGGCCAATGTTCAGCATTACCAGACCGCCGCCGAGCAGACTGCGCAGAATACACAATGACTAACACACTGTGCAAAGGACTCTCTAAAGTTCTCAGTTATTTAACAGAAAATGTCCGCGACGACTGAAAGAAAACGCCACTCATGTTGCACAATTCTCTTTCTACATTTTCCAATTCCCTTGATGAGCTCCTACTGTCCGTTCTATTGGCATAGCAGTGTACCTCTTGGCTGAAACGTACAAATCTCCCAATAGCAGGAGAGTTTTTACTGACTGAACTTTTCCTACTGACACTAAAGTCACGTTCAGCCCCCCCCCACCCTCCTTTCTGTTGGCATGCCAGTGGCTGTGCGGCTTCTTACTTGGCTGAAATGTACAAATCTCACAATACGAGGAATCTTTTTGAACTTTTTCATTGGCTGAACTTTTCCTACTAACCCTTAAGCCAAGTGCACTGCAGCATGCTGCAAATATGTTTATCTGACATGTATGACCTGTAAAGCACCCCCCTCAGCATTCATGTGCCCTTGTCACCATTATAAAAACTTCACGTAAAGTTTCTTAATTCCCAATCCTGTTTAAATTCAAAACTTTATTCCACAGCGCTGTATGGTAAGTTAGAGCTGAGATGCAACACAAGATAGTACACAGATACAGGAGGAGCTGGGGACCCTGCCCGATCGGGACCATATATCTTGACCCTTTAGGCTGGTCAGGGCCTTCATCAGACTAGAACCAGTATATGCCCCCCCCCCCAACAATACTTCCCATAAAAAAACTTGTTGTTGAGCACTCTTATGTTTCGACTATCAAAGAAAGTTGTTGAGTGTGGGGGGCAGTAGAATGTGCTATGAAAAAAAAGTTGTTGAGTGGTGGGTGCCTTAAAAAAAAGTTGTTGGATGGGTGTGCTAATAAATTCAAAACTTTATTCCACATATTCCACAGTGCTGTATGATAAATGACAGCTGAGGTGCAGCACAAGATAACACACAGGTACAGGAAGACCTGAGGACCCTTCCCGATCAGGACCATCCAACTTGACCATTTGGGGCTGGTCAGGGCCTCCATTAGAAATCTCAGGGCACCCCCCCCCCCGGACAATACTTCCCATAACAAAAACTTGTTGTTGAGCACCCCATTATGTTTCGACTATCAAAGAAAGTTGTTGAGTGTGGGGGGCAGTAGGGTGCTATGAAAAAAAAAAGTGTTGAATGGTTGAGGTGCTATCAAAAAAAGTTGATGACCGGGGGTGGGTTATGTTTCGATTATCAAAGAGAGTAATTGAGTGAGGGGGGGGCAGTAGGGTGTGCTATAAAAAAAAAAAGATGTTGAGTGGTAGGGGTGCTATCAAAAAAGGTTGTTGAATGGGGGATGCTATCAAAATAGGTTGTTGAATGGGGCGTGCTATCAAAAAAAGATGTTGACCAGGGGATTACTGCGGAGGCTCAGGCTCACAGCCGTCGCCAAGACGATTGCCATGCCGACCCCACAACCCCATTGCCCCCCTTCCCTGACAGCAGCTCTGTGGTTGGTGTATTATCTCTGTTCTGACGTCCACCCTGCCATTCTCTGGTTATATATTTATACCGAATCTTCAGACTCTGACACACTTCAGGTATCTCGGATACCTGGTCCCCTGCGGCATGATGTGGTTCCACCCACCGCTCTTGTCTGTGACCTGTAGGGGTCAGGAGGAGGAACCACTAACAATAGGGGAGATCTGACCCGCTGGCTGGTTCCGGAGATATGAAGGTCTCATTCTCATTAATAACTCAGTGACAGACATCAGGTTATTCCAAGGAGGAAACCCGCTCTTGGAAACACTTACAGAAAGTAAAGGTCAGTATAGGAATGGAAAGCAGGTACCCACTATTCCTAACTTACCGTATATCCAAGCATAAGCCGATCCGAATATGAGCCATGGTATTATTATTATAATTTATTTATATAGCGCCAACATATGACACAGCGCTGTACAGTAAATTAGAGTTGAGACACAACACAAGATAACACAAAGGTTATGGCACAGGAGGAGTAGAGGACCCTGCCCAACAAAGTTACAAGGTAAAAAAAAACCCTGGAAAAACGGAATGACTCAAGTATAAGCCTAGGGTGGGAAATGCAGCAGCTATGGTACAGAAACACACAGCAAATGTACTTGTGTTTGGAATGTCATTAGTAGAGAGATGGTCAAATTATTTCTGTTAGCTGACTTGAGTGAATGCAAAACCCCCTGAACATGGTGTTGTCACCAACATTACTGGAGAGTAGTGATGAGCGACTAGGCAATATTCGAATTCGCGTAATTTCGCGAATATCCGCCATAATATTCGATTCCATATTCGTAATCTTGAATATCCGCACTTACGACATGAATTGCGATCTAAACATAGCAATTGCGATCCAATATGCGCAATGCATGCAAGTCAATGGAGAATGGCGGAATCCGAAATCGCGATTATCCGAGAAAGCGCAATGCGATCCAATATGCGCAATACATTGAAGTCAATGGAGATTGGCGGAATCCGAAATTGCGATTATCCGAGAAAGCGCAATGCGACCAAATATGCGCAATACATTGAAGTCAATGGAGATTGGCGAAATCCGAAATTGCGAATATCTGAGAAAGTGCAATGCGATCCAATATGCGCAATGCATGCAAGCCAATGGAGCTCGGATATTCGACTGGGAGAATATCCGTCATTTCCGTTTAAAAAAAATCACATTGCGATTATATAATCGCGATCCCATTCATTGCAATGGATCGCGATTATAAAATTGCGATTATAATAGCGCAATAAATCGCGATTGCGTCGGACATCCGATGATATATTTGCGAATATTCGCAAAATGGCGAAATAGCGATATTCGAGCTAAATATTCGAAAATCGAATATTCGAGCCCAACATTACTGGAGATGCAGAGAAGGATTAGGGGAACATTGCTGAAAAAAGATTGTGGGTTGGGAGACCGATGCCCCTCCATTGGAGGTCTATGGCGGCGCCACAACCCTGGAAATGCTGCATTTAGAGAATCACTGCAGCTTTCCAGATGTATATTGGGATCACCCACTCCCCGCTAGGGAGGTCAATTTTTCGAATTTTTTAAGCCGACTTAACGTTTAACTCAATTTGTGCAAAAACTATATATTTGTAATGTTCCCACAACCCTTCTCTATATCTTCAGCAATTTTGGAGATGACACTATGTTCAGGGGATTTGCAAATAACTTACAAAGCCAGCTTATAAAATTTTGCAACTCGATTATAAGCCAAATTTCATTTTATCGGCAGGAAAACATTCAGTCTATACTCGAGTATATATGGTAATAGTATATATGATTATATATTAAACATATATGTTAAGCCAACCTTGTGATCCAGACAGCAATGCCAAGCAGTGCAGCAGGAGGCCAAGTTCACTGCAGTAGCAATACATTTGGTTGTGAACACACACCCAGTATGCCGATTGGTTACAGAAGGAACACACTGATGAGTCAACACTCTGTTTGTACAGCAACTGAACTTTGTAACTTATACATTACTTATCTATATATGTTGTAATATTTATATCATAGGCATTACATATACACTGCCTAGTCCAAAAAAATAGTCGCCATCTTGATTTAACTAAACAGGTACAAGTCTCCTCTGGGCTGGCTGCAGTTGGTCAGGTCTAGGTTCAGCAACAGTATGTGCTCCAAGAATGAGGTCAACTGACCACCTGACTATACTGAATGACTTAATGAATGAGTTATTCCATCAATGGATTGTTCCTCCCTGATGGCATGGGCCAAGATGACAAAGCCAGGATTCATCAGGCTCACATTGTGAAAGAGCATGAGACATCATTGTCACACATGGATTGGCCACCACAGACTCCAGACCTTAATCCCATTGAGAATTTGTGGGATGTGCTGGAGAAGGCTTTGCGCAATGGTCAGACTCTACCATCATCAATGGTGACAAATGAATGCAACACTGGATGGAAATAAATCTTATGATATTGCAGATGTTTATCTAAACAATGCCACAGCAAATGTGTGCCGCAATCAAAGCTAAGGGCGGTCCACCAAAATACTAGGGTGTGCGACCTTTTATATGGTGGTGACTCTTTTTTTTTTAAACACAGGCAGTGTACATAATTGTATTTGTATTGAATTAGGTTAGGCACAGATCACCAGAGCAATTGACTCCCCGAAATGAAGGTGAGCTGTGAAGCTACAGAGAATAATCGAATGGTGCCTCAGCTTACAAAGGGCCATTGTCTGCCAGAAGCTCCGGACGGGAATTGGAGATAATCCCATACGTTCCACATCTGGATACAGAGGGGTTACTTGGCAGTCAAGAAGTTAAGCCGCTATTAGATCATATAATTCAGAGCAGACTCTATCAGCACTGCGTAGAGGGTGGCAAAGGTCCAAACCCCAAATTGAAGCTGGAAGGATGAAGGATTTCTCGGTTCTGTCGGACAATTATTCCTCATTAATGCAGAAGACCCGTCTCTTGTAACTAGCAGAGTGCCAGTCCAGAGATTGGCGAGGGTTTATGGAAATGTCAGGGATTGGCACATGTTCTCTGCTGATGGACAGCGAGTATTCATCGTTGTGATTTTGTAGGGGGGTGGGGAATGTCTGAATCTTGGTGATAGACCTTTCACCCTCCTGTCAGGGATTATGAAGTAAAAGGAAAAAAAAAGCCCCCCTCTCAACAACTTTGGATGAAAAGGGAGTGGTGGACTTTTTTTTGTCCGGGGAGGGGGGCCCAAAAATTTTAGCTTCATGACTTCTGACGGCGGCCTTGGGTATGCTCCCCCAGTCACCTGCCCGTGCCAGCCTGCTCCTGGAGTTCTAATGCCATCCTTGCATACCCATCCCAGATTGATCCACCCTCAGCCAGGGCCCCGTGGTGCAGGGGTGCCTGACTAGGGCAGAATGGATCAGAAGATGTGCAGCCGTCAGTCATGGGCGGCGCCGCAAGGGAGAAAAACACGTCGGCGGAAGTAGAATTGGCTATTTTACAGAAGCAAGCACCGTCCATGTTGTGTGGTCAGCCCTGGGGCCCAGCAGGTGACTCTCCATGGCAGGTTTGCCTCCTAGTTCCTTTGTCACAGCAGGCAGGTCCTTAACAGTGTCCTGCAAGACATGATGGAGCAATTTCATGGGGTGATGTGCTGGTGGGAGGGCAGTCACCAGTTTTCTATGAGACTTTGAGCTCTGGAGAGGGTCAATGACCCACTGGTTATTGGATGGGCCAAGGTTTAATGCGGAATAAGTTCATGGAAGTACCCACTGAGCTGGTGGGGTGGTATGACCCCACCGGCTGGTACAGGCAGTTTGTGGATCGTGGATCTATGGGAACACTGTTTTGAACCTTGGGGTATTAATGTTTTTTCTACGGTTAATTTGTTATTCACTTGATTTAATAAAGCTGTAGCCATTTGTATATTCAATTCCAAGTAAGTGTCCGGTCTCTTTATTTAGTAGATGGGGAAGGGTAAGCAGGAGGGGTAGGGACTAGGATATGGAGCCGAGGTAGGTAGGCAGGTATGTTTTTGCTTGTTCTTTTTATCTCTCCACAACTCA
>CM070036.1:149403093-149438534 GCA_036250615.1 Ptychadena robeensis | reverse complement strand
AGTTCGGGGGAACCTCCTCCATAGTTCTGGGGAACCTCCTCCATAGTTCAAGGGCACCTCATCCATAGTTCAGGGGAACCTCATCCATAGTTCAGGGAAACCTCATCTATAGTTCAGGGGAACCTCATCCATAGTTCAGGAGCACCTCATCCATAGTTCAGGAGCACCCCATCCATAGTTCAGGGGCACCCCATCCATAGTTCAGGAGCACCCCATCCATAGTTCAGGAGCACCTTATCCATAGTTCAAGGGCACCTCACCAGTTTATGTATTATTCTAAAACATGGGTCCTTAAATTATGGCCCAGGGGTCATATATGTGGGGCCTCGAGGTAGTCACCCCAATGCTTTCGAGCTTTCAGGAAGCTTCAGCTTATGGAGAAAATCAGAGCTGTGTTAAAGTGATGGTAAGGATGCAACGAGGGCATCTGGTGACAAAAGATGGTATGACAAGGGGATTTTCTTTTTTGTTACCCAATTGAAATAACAGGTTAAAACTCGAACACCTAAACTAGCTGTATAATCAGCTTAACTTTATCATTTATACACTACTGATTAACTTTTTTTTTTTTTATTCCATAATTAACTTCCAGTTTTTATTGTGTATACAGCTTATGTCCATTGAATAACTGCAGAAACATTCATATAACTATGAAAGGTTGAAGATTGGGGTGTAAATTGTGGATGGTAAGTATAATCAGTGGTAAATTACTAAAAGGCACATATATACAAGATTACACTTCCCATCGTTCTTGGTTCATAATTACAGAAGACCTTCCAGTATTGAGTAGCTCTCTGGAAGTTGGTTTTGGACAAGTGAGCTATGACTTCCAAACCTCCAGCTAAAATCCTTCACTTTACAAGTGAATGTCTCCTCCACCTACTTCCACTACCTTGACCACTGCTAAGCTCGAAACAGTTGTCCTATGAGGAACCTACTAAGCAAGTTAAATATTATTATCTTATATATCTTATATATATATACATATATATAAAAGGTGGGAACATTATATAACTAACACAGTCTAAGTCAATTTAAAAGTCATATGTAACAAACACAGGCTAGTAGTGTACACACCGAGACAGAGGGGAAACATACAATCTCCTTGCAGAACCGAGGACCTCAATTCTACAGGGCTGGAGTACGCAACCACTCAACCACTGTTAACTTTGGAGTTAGGGCTTGGCCTCTCTGCATTAAGGTTCCTGTGTTAAATGCATTTTCGGCCCAGTGCAAAAGTCACCCATGGAAGTCAATGACAAACTCAACAAAAGCATAAAGTGATGTATTGGGGGCAATGACAGGCTGTGGAGGGAGCTGTGTCAAAGCCCCCAACGCGTTACTTTCACGTCACTCCATCACGTTTATGTCATTGTGAGTGCTCGCATCCACAGAAACGCAATGGAGGCTTGACGAAGACAGGCTGATGTATAACTGATGCCCGGCCCGTTAGGTACACATCAGCCAATTGATTTACAGGGGCCGCGTTATCAGCCGTGCTAAACCGAGGCCGGGGTTGCGTTCATTGGATGTGTTAATGTCAGGCACATAGTGGAGCCCTATCTTTCATAGTCTTTAGAGTCTGTTGTGGTTTCGGGTCTGGCAAACCTTTTCAACAGTTTCCTCCAGTAAGCCAGTGCCCAGAGGGCAAGACACACATTTTTACTGTTAACCTAAAAGTCTACAGTTAACTTTTGTACTATTTAACGTTACCCTTTGGACTTCAACTGCTTCAATGTTAATACAAATTACCGTATTTTTCTGACTATAAGAAGCCCTGGACTATAAGACACACCCAGTTTTTAGGGCAAGAAAACCAGAAAAAAAAGATTTAATAAGTTTTCACATCAATTGGGTTAATGCAATGAATTCAGTGAATGCAATATTCAATTCAGCCAGAAGGTGTCACTAGCAGCAGCACACTCTAAAACTCAGCATCATACTCCACAGGGATCGGCAGGAGGAGGGGGGCAGAAATCTGAAGTCTTCTCCCTCTTCTCTGCTCTGATCAGCTGTTACTGTGTTGGTGGGAGCTGCAGAGTGACGGCAGTTCCCACGGACACTGAGAAAGGGAAAGATGGCAGTTCATCTCTCTCTCTCCATTGCCTACGCCAGCAGAGCTCTGCTGGCATAGGCAATTACACAGTTCAGACGGGAGAGCCGGACACCAGCCGGCATCTCACATCTGACAGCTCCTCCAGCTCCCCGGCTAATGTCCGTGCCGGGAGAGCTGGCGGGAAGCCAAGGTGCAACCACCGGCGGCCGAGTGGACCATAAGACGCAGGCACTTTTTGCCCCCAATTTTGGGGGTAAAAAAGTATGTCTTATGGTCCGAAAAATATGGTATAATGCTGCCATCCTAAGACATTAGGTGTATATACAGTAACTTATAGATGCTCATCTTCCCAATGTATAGGATAGTTTGTAACTGGGACATGCATTATGGATTTGATATTTCTATCATGACAGCAACAAGGGCATCAGACCAATTAAAGTAAAAATTCCTGAAAAGGGCATACATGTATCTTTCTAAGGAAAGCAGCATGCATTTTATGAGGCTGTCAGTGCGGAATCTCATGAATAATAACGAATGCAAAGATGTAATAAGGAAATAAATCCAACTTACCAAAAATATTCGTTCCAGCTGGTCCTGTATGTCTTTCATTCCTGGGAAAGCAGCTACACCCTGGATCATTTCTACAAATATGCAGCCCACACCCCTGCCAAGGAGAGAAGATAAATGCAATAAATTCATGGATCACTGTGAATTATACATGTCATGTGCCATCCGCATAAAGCTAGTTCTGCAATTCCAACATACACACACCAACTGTCAATCAATCAGCCGACCAATTCAAACTGGAAAGCGCACGTTCTTCAGAAGACTTTTATTTTCTGCCTTCAAACCTCCTGTGGTGGAATGAAACCTACACTACACCTACGCTACTGAATAAAAGAAAGAGTACCCAAAAATATTCTGTGGTGGAGCTGTTTAGATCTCATTACATAACATATCATTAGCTTATTAAATGGTAATGTGCACAATGGATGAGCTCTCGTGTAATGTCGAGCTGTCAACCTTCTACTGAAACCCCCAATTATGTTTGATTTGTTCGTTGCTTCGATATTCTGATCAGATGTACTAAAACATTAAACCAATTATAGAGGATTCCTGATCGTTAGCAACTGATTTCATTCAATCAAATATAAGCTGAAGGTCTGAGAGAATTTGGTATAGTTTCTAGTTAGGCTGCAGCAGGTGTATGGTGTGTTTGATAGATCGTATATTCTTCTCGTTATCGAATGCAGAAAAAAAATAATTAACGTTCATACTGTAGGATCAACCGAAGGATAAAATCTGGACTCAACGAAAATACATTTTTAAGGAGACTGTTAACCATGGCATCATGTTCTCAAGAATAAGAACCCCCCATCAACCAAGACAAGACGAGTTAGGGCCAACCATCAATGGGCTCAAAATCATTAACTGACAAGTTGAGATGGTCAATGAGATGCTGTGTGATATCTACCTCACTGTGGGTTCAAGTTCTGAGTGGTAGGTATCATGGACTGGAGTCTAAAGTCCCCACCACATTCTTACAACTGCACTAGGACTGCATTATAGGCATGGTGAAGTGCACACCTTGTTCTCAGTTTTGCATCGCCCCCATCTCCTCCAACACTCCCTTGTGGAAAAATCCTAATTTGTCCCATTTTTATACTGTACGGATCCAGGGGCTTGGACCAAAGGTATAAAAACTGGTAGATAAGGATTAATCTTTGGGGCACGCTCCTGTGGTTGGCAGGATATTATCCTAACGTTTCTCTGGATCACTGTTAAATGTTAAGATTACTATGTACCTATTTCTTGAGATGTCTGTGTACAATGCTAGCACAAATAAGATCAGCTATGCAATGTCAAATTATGTGGTTTTTAATAATTAATTCTTGATTATTTAACTTGATTCATTAAAATTTGTTACTATTTTACCTTGTCTTTGACACATTATCTTCACGTAGGCCGTTAAAGTCCCCATGCCCCTGAGACATTCTCAGGGGGAAATCTAATCTCCGGTAGAAGGCCCATTTGGTTCCCTTCTCCAGTAGATTAATCCTTATCTATATTGTTTGGGATGTTGGCCTTACACATCTAAATAGTGCAGCTTTTTATATATTATAAAAACTGGTACATGGTAGTTGTTACAATAGATGGAAGAAGCATGGCGGGGTGACCTGGACACCTTTAATGATGATGACTGGAAGGGTATTTTGTATTGGGTATTTTTGTACTGTTCGGATCCGGTGGCTTGGACCAAAGATATAAAACTGGTACATGCTAATTGTTACTCCAGACTTCCCAATTGGAGGTCGAGTTACAACGCCAAAGTTACGCAAACCCCTGTATCATTGACTCTACTCATGCCCAACCGTGTTGCTTGATAGATGCAAAGAGGCATGGTGGGGTGACCTGGACACCTTTAATGATGATGATGACTGGAAGGGCATTTAGTATTGGGCTATCGCTCCAATGGTCTCGGCAAGGGATAGGTTGATTCAGTTTAAAATCATGCACCGTATATATAGTACTCCCCTGCCTGACTATCCAGAATCTCCTACAACACTCCCTTGTGGAAAAATCCTAATTTTCCCCATTTTTGTACTGTTCGGATCTGGTGGCTTAGACCAAAGGTATAAAACTGGTACATGCTAGTTGTTACTCCAGACTTCCCAATTGGAGGTCCACTTACAACGACAAAGTTACGCAAACCCCTGTATCATTGACTCGCCTCATGCCCAACCGTGTTGCTTGATAGATGCAATGAGGCATGGTGGGGTGACCTGGACAACTTTAATGATGATGACTGGAAGGGTATTTAGTATTGGGCTATCACTCCAATGGTCTCGGCAAGGGATAGGTTGATTCAGTTTAGAATCCTACACAGTATACATATATATATATATATATATATATATAGTACTCCCCTGCTTCACTATCCAGAATCGACTCTACTTGGTCCTCTCAAAATTGGCGCTGCATTTGGCGTTTTTGGACCAATGTTGGCGCTTTGGACCTTGTCACTTATTGTTGCATACTGGTCAGATGCAACCACCCATATCTCTAGAATTATATTCATTCATCTGCATTCATCTTTTAAGATCTCTATATTCGGGATAGTGATAGATCGGGATAGATCTCTCTGTCAGATATCCTTTAGATCTACCAACAACTATGTAGTGCCGGGTCCTCTGCGATTGAGCACAAGTAGACTTGATGGTTTAGAAAGTCCCTCATATTACATTGGTAAAACAAAGGGAGATCTAAATGAAATCTGACAGAAAAAGCTGAAGGTGTGTGGGGACCCTTAGACTTTCCTGATTTGGTCCTTAATTATGCGAGAAAAAGGATGACACATAAGGAACCTTCCACTATTGTTGCTTGGAGGGCTTTGGTAAATTCTTCCCTCATTCCATACCAGGCCACTTATGCTAGTCATCTGACACAATTTGACAAGGTCTGGGGAGCTCTGCATCTGCTGAGGGCAATGGGCCCCTGGTGTGTACTTGTCCCCACTTCAAATTGATGGTTCATATGATATGTCATGTTTATACCTATACTTTTTGTCTTGTTAAAATTTTTTTGTATTTGGCTATTATTGTTATTTGTATTTTATAAACAAAATTTATGCACAAATTACATGTGTTAGAGCAAACATTTTTTTTTAAATGTTCACACAACCTTTCTCTACATCTCCTGAAATTTTGGTGATGATACCATGTTCAGGGGCTTTGCAATTAACTTGATCGTCGAAATGGTTGAATTTTCACCATTTTGGTTGAAAAAAATTCAACCATCTCTACTGGAGATCACAAATTGTCTAATTTACAAACTTAAGCCCCCCATACACCTTAAGTTTGATCCATACAATTTCCATTAGATTTACCAACAACTGTGTAGTATAGTGGCCTCCCTGATAGAATACATAGTGATTGGAAGGTATATATCACTGCTATGTAGTGCCGGGTCCTCCCTGATAGAATACATAGTGATTGGAAGGTATATATCACTGCTATGTAGTGCTGGGTCCTCCCTGATAGAATACATAGTGATTGGAAGGTATACATCACTGCTATGTAGCGCCAGGTCCTACCTGATAGAATACATAGTAATTGGAAGGTATATATCACTGCTATGTAGTGCTGGGTCCTCCCTGATAGAATACATAGTGATTGGAAGGTATATATCACTGCTATGTAGTGCCGGGTCCTCCCTGATAGAAAACATAGTGATTGGAAGGATTAGAAAGCCCCTTATATTACATGGTTTTGGTAGAGCAAAAGTTGATTGTACAGAAATTGTTTGGAAAGATAGTAAGGTGTATGGGGGCTTTATTGTGAATATTAGACAAAAACAGAAACGTTTATTCGTCTCGAGATGGCTAGATGAAAACAGGTTCACTTTCTGCGTGTGGATTTTGTTGACAAGCCCATTTGTCACTCACTGCATCTGCCTCCCGCTCAATTACTCTCTACTCAGAGCCATTATTCATGAAAGCTGTGAGAAGAGAGTCACAACAGGGATCTCCCAATATGTATTGAGCTGGGCATAGACGGGCAGATTCCTGCCAGATTCGACAGCTGCCGTGCACGTTCCCGCAATCGATCGGCGGTCGGGTCGGCAGAGAACCGGGTGCGCCCCCTGGTCATATTGACCAGGAATCTGCCGCATGTCGGGTCACACTGTGATCGGACATGTCGGTAATTTCACAGCCGATCACATTAGTTCGGCAGACCCCATCCAAAGTAATGGCTGGCACACAAAGGGTGCGTGGCAGATTATCGGCACTAGCGGCCGTGCGTGATGTCGTCATCATGCCTGGACAGTCAGCAGGGCAGTCAATGAGAAAACGACCCGTCTATGCGCATCTCTGGTGATAAACTCAGGAGAGAAAGGAGATTGACTGCAAGCTCTGTCCAAGAAGAGGATACACCCTGACATGGAGGGGAACCAGTGAAGCCCTCCACACACGGAATTAAAACCTTGTCCGATTAATCTCCCTCGAAAAAATATCAATTAAACAGGTAACATGTTGGTAAATCCCTGTTTGATCACCATTATTTTGTATCAACCGAGAATGGATTGCACAAAGTGGTGTGGCTCGATTCACCGAACGATCGTTTAGTAATTCGAGACACCACGCTGTGAGCGATCGCACCGGAATCAACACGCGTAAGGAAAATGGTGCTAGACTGGGTGGGCTATGGACGAAAAAGAGGTGAAGACAGAGGTTATGGGTGGAAGTTTAGTGGAAGGAAAAAGTGAGGTCTGGTAAAGAAAGATCATTTTTGGATTGAACATTACCGCACCCGTCCCAATTTTTCAGTCCCTACTGTGTTTTTATGCATAATTAACCATTTAATGTTATTTATCTGATTTTGTGTCAAGTTTAACTTGTTTTTATAACAAAAAAGCTTTAAAAACCCACCTCTTCAGCCTCTCCTACCCATCTTCTCATTCCTAACATCACCACCATGCCAGTCCCCCCCCCCCCCCCCCCCCCCCCCCCCCCACCTATTGTATACCTTGTTCCCCAACCTATTCGATTGTAAGCCCGACCGGGCAGGGTCCTCTACTCCTCATGTGTCATTACCTGTACCTGTGTGTTATACTGTGTTGTATCTCCACTCTAATGTATTGTACAGCGCTGCGTAATATGCTGGCGCTATATAAATAAATAATAATAATAATAATAATAATAGCAGGTCCTTGGCCCGTAGTGGAAGATTTGGATAATTTGGGTAATTGGTACCCTGTTGGATGATGTACAATCTCTATAATTTAAAATGGATATCTTGGATATGTTATAACGGTGACAGTCCTTGATGGTTAAGGTGTACTGGGAATGAGGTGGATATGTAAAAAATTGGGCTGGTACGGGCACTTACATATTGGTTTGGGTTCAGTAATGGGGATACTGTTAATTAATTAGGGAAATATATGAAAGCTGGGGCCTTAAACATTCAAAAGCCTTAAGGTTGGATTTAAATCTCCGTTTTCCGTCCAGTCGCTCCTGGCAGTTGTCATCAACCAAATTGTAACTAGCGACTGATAATCACCTGAAAAGCGACCACACGTTTAATGTGTGGTCGTGTAAACAAGTCTGTAACCTCTCTGGCAGTATGCCTGTATCATGCCATTAAAAACATAGTATTTTTCTTGTACTCCCCATCCCCCCTTGTCCCCTTTACGCATCACCTGCGACTTCAATGGCACTGGCGATGTGGGTCTATGGTGCCACCCTATTGCGCCTCTTCAACATCACCATTGATGCCAAAGAGGCAACGCCGGAAGCGGGCTTGCCCAGAACATTAAGAGCATTGGTCTGTTATTTATTTAATTTAAGGCATTGGTATAGTCAGGAGGGAGGGGTAAGTACTCACCCATAGCACCATTGCTTATGTATTAGCCCTCCCAAAGTCGGGGGTTCCCTTTTTACTAATCTGTTGCTCGGATTGAAAGCTAGAAGCTCGGATAGCATAAAGAGTATAAAGAACGTTGAGGACTTTAGGAAGATCGAAATCCTCAAATTGAGTAGTGATGAGCAGCATAGGCCAGTGTTCTCCCCAGAGCAGATTGGCCGGGCGGCCCGCCCGGGAGATTTTAGTCCCCGCCCGGCAGTTCCGTCCCGCTATACCAGGGGTCGGCAACCCCCGGCTCCAGAGCCGCATGTGGCTCTTCTTCATCCTCGGCGCAGCTCACCTCTGATAGGCTGCCGGCCAACGGCAGCACACAAGTCCTCCACGGCGAGCAGCCTGACAGGCGGCGCCTCCCATTCTTCAGGAGCGCGCCACAGCCACTGAAAGACTCCGGCCCGCGGCACACTACCGGAGCCGCGGGCCGGAGTCTTTCAGTGGCTGTGGCGCGCTCCTGAAGAATGGGGAGGCGCCGCCTGTCAGGCTGCTCGCCGCAGAGGACTTGTGTGCTGCCGCTGGCCGGCCGCCTATCAGAGAGGCCGCCGGACCGGTGCAGGCGGCGCGATGACGTCATCGCGCCGCCCGGCTGAAAAAAAATTCTGGGGAGAACACTGTAGGCAATATTCGAGTTCGCAAATTTCACTAATTATTCTCCAAATATTGAAAATTCAAAATCTCCTGTCATTATCATTTACTGTGAAAATCTGCACTTGTACATGCAATTGTAATGTGTGCTGTCACAGCGACATCTATTGGCAGAATGTGAAATAGCAGCTGCAGTGTAATCATCACATGAGACAACACAACACAATTCGTCACTTGTAGATATAGCGCTGTATTCGAGATGATTATGATTAAATTATGATATTTGCAATAATAATTTGTGATTAGAATATTCCCCCTCCCCCCAAAAAAAAACAGAATAGTCACGCTCAACACTTAAATTGAGCTTAAACACAACTTTAGGAGACAACGCTACTACTCCAACATATCCAAACCTACTACAATAAGATTTTTGCCAAGAGGTCCGATAGCTAATTCCAGAGAACATATCAGGAAAGGTAATTTGGCCCGAAAGGGAAAGCAATTTCCTTTATTTGTAGATTTAGAAGAAAAAGTAGCTTCTTCTTGAAATATTTTTATACAAAGCAGAAACAAACGTCTCACTTATCAATGCCTATGACTAAAGTAAATTGGAAAAGTAGTTGATTACATATAATGTTCCATCTGTCCTGCCTGGTTACTGGAGAAGGCGAATTGATTAAACTGCCACTCATCATTTGCCTTCCTCAGAGGTCCATTACAGAGCAACAGCCACAATAAATCTTCGTCAAGTGCTCGGCGAATCAGGAATCAAAACGAGTCGAGTTAAAATAAAAAAAAAATAAAGTTCTAGAACTTTCATTACCAGAGAGGATTGGGTTTAAATGGCTAGACTTACAGTGGAGATACGAACAACATCTGTCGGCTAAAAACCTAATTTGAGGTGAGAGTTCTATGTACAAAGCAGAGGAAAACCTCAGCGTGAGGAGCAGATGTACGATGCAGGAACCTTCAGCCTATCGATAGAAATGAAGGGTGTTATATAGGGACACATGCTTGCTTAACCTGCCTGGTAGTTAGATTCGTTTACCCTCCTGGGCATTTAGCCTGAGTTAGTTCGGGTTGAGTTTGTTTACCAACAATACTCACATTGACCTACACTCTACACCCTAGGTGCCCAACCTGCGGCCCGGTTAGTCCTCCACTTGTGGTCTCCTAACTGTTCATGCATAGGGCATAGGAACTATTGCATCACATAACCTCTAAATAAAAATGTGCATTACATACTATAGTGTTACCCAATGCTTGAAGAATAATTTAAAATACAGTTTGTTAATTAAAAACAAAAAAAAAATTGTCTTCTATCTATGCCTGTTGTCATTTCCACGTTGATCAATGCTCAGTCAGTATAGATTGAAAAAGTGCGGCCCTTTAATGATGCACTTGTGGCCCTCCATATCAACTCAGTTGCCCACCACTGCTCTACACTAATTATGTTCCATAGGGAGCCCACAACGTCCCTCTGCATCAGGATCTCCACCACCATCCCTCTGCATCAGCATCTCCCCCACCATCCCTGATTCCCTGTGAAGGGGGGAGGAGAGCAAAGAATTAAAAAAAAAAAAGCGTGTCAAGAGGGTTAAGACTGAATTCACATTTGCCACTCCCAACTGACCATGAACCACCCATAAGGCCCCCATACACTGGTCCATTTCCCGGGCGCGTGCACGCCAAACGATCGTGCCGGAATCACGTGAGGCCCACCTTGTCCGATCGATCATGTCCGATCGTTCGGGGGCCCAGAATCGGATCGGACAGAGAACCAACATGTTGGTCTTTCTGATCCGATTCTGCACACATCAGGGGGAGTTGCCATTTGTGAAGTAAGCGATCGGACACGGAATCGTCCAGGAATCCGTGGGACAAGGTGGTATGTAGGGATCGGATACTCTTAATTGTCCAATTGATCGGAGCTCCGATTCCCGCTGAGATCGCCGGAATCGATCGGCTAGGTGATCGATCGGCCATGGAATCCGACAATGTATGGCTAGCTATAGAGTTAACCAGCTGGCTGCTGATTGATTGAATTCCTGCATGATGAATTGCTGTAGTCCACATCATACTGCGCTCAAGTCCACTCTGGTCACAGTAGGCTAGAAAATGGTTTTATTATAAACTGACCAATTTCAGAAAAACACTAAAGCTGGGCATAAACGGCTTGATCCGTTAATAGAGTTGAGCACAATTGAATTCACGATGCTTAATTGCACTCAAATCTATTGAAAAACGAGCCCTGCATGCCTTTCTTCGAGCAAGGTTTGTCGAACTGGGAACTGACATGTCTGTAAATCCCGGTCGATCTCAAAGTCTGCTGAAAGCATGACACTAATGGTTGCAAAGGAGGAGGGCTCCCGCACAGCACACAGCCTGACTCTCAGCTCTACTGTCTGATGAGTGTCAGGACAAAGGAAAGGGGGCGGAGCTGAGCCGGGCTGTGTACACTACACAGGCAGAGTACAAGGGGAGCCCCCTCCTTGCAACCTTCCTGTGTCCGGCTCTCAGCAGCTCACAGCCGTTGTTATAAGTTTTTTTCCATAGGAAATCGATCGGGCAAAGTTCAGCCAGTGTCCCCATCCAAAGTATATGCTGGCACAAAGGGTGCCCACGAACTCTTGGAGCGACCGGCCGTGCGTAATGAGGTCATAACGCGCAGTCGATCAGCCACGCATCGCCTCTATGGTCGGCTTAAGTCACACTTTATGTTAAAGAGATGATGTTGTTGCCCCCCCACCACCACCACCACTCATCCAGGAATAGAGATGGTCGAATTTTTCGACTTGCTAACTTTGTGAGCTGATTGCAAAGCCCTTGAAAAAGGTATCATCACCAAAATTGCTGGAGATGTGGAGAAGGGTTGGGGAAACATTTGAAAGAAAAAAGTATGTCTTTAACACAAATAGTCTTTGCATAAATTAAGTTCAAAGTTAAAGTCGAAATTCCAATTTTCGAAATTTTTACTTGACTTTGAACTTAATTTGTGAAAAGACTATTTGTGTTAGAGACATACTTTCTTTTTTGGAGTATACCCCCAACCCTTCTCTACATCTTCAGTAAGTTTGGTGATGATACCATGTTAAGGGGCTTTGCAATTAAGTCGAAACCGTCGAAATGGTCGAATTTTTGAAAAAAAATTCGACCATCTCTATCCAGGAACATAGGGACAGCTGTTGTCTCCACATTCAATCCAATGGCAGCAGCTGCTGCGGTGGGACTCCTGCTCCCGAGTGGCGATAAGCAGTTGTAAGTTACCGTACAAAAAAATATATATAAAATGTATGTAAGACAAGAATCCCGATGGTGCTCAGGTGAAAGCTAAAGAACATTTTCACATACCGGATTTTGGAAGCCGAACAAAGTGTTTACAGCCTGCTGACCATTCATCATCCTATAATCTTACTGCTGGCAGATCCCAATTCCCAAACATTTCCCCAGCGAAGGAATTTGTGATATGTTGGCTTCCCTGCTCCCCGGCTACAATTGTTTATTCTAGCAGACCTTTCTCTATGTAAAGGCAGAATTACAGTCAATGTTTCTTTTCTGCGCTAAAAGATATGTTACAGCTGCTAAAAAGAGAATATGGTTTACCTGAAAGAGTTAATATGGGACCCTTAATTTGGAAATTGTATTGCAAGCTGGTTAGTGCTGAAGCCGAAGCAGCTTTCTGCGGTCAGAACAGACGATAAGCCTATTGAATTTGTAAACAGAACAGGACTGCTGCTGGATGACAGCAACACTGATCCTAAGCACCAGGATGCTGTTTTTATCTCACATGGACTAACCTGTGAGGAAAGGATATAAGTTTACCATGCTGAAAGCGAACCTACTTTGGTACTCAGTGTGATTGGCACCAGATAACAGGGCAATAACAGATAACTGCAGAGCCGACCTAGCGGGCGTGATGATCTCATCACGCACGGCCGCTAGTGCCGAGAATCGGCCAGGCACCCTTGGCGTGCATCTGAATTTCCCGTCATGTCGGATCGCACAGTGATCCGACATGACGGGAAATTGAGATGCACGCCAAGGCAGATTTTTGGTCAATATGACCAGTTGGCGCACCCAATTCCCTGTCAACCCGACCGCCAATCGGTTGCGGGAACGCGGACGGCATCTGATCGGCTGTCGAATCGGGCAGGAATCGGCCCGTCTATGCCCAGCTTTAGTCCTAAATGTCCATTGCTGCTTTTCTCTCCAATGTATGATGACGCAGACCTGTGGGAGGAAGCCTGACATCTATGGGCTTGTTCCCACATATAGCGATCAGCCACGGTGCAGACACGATTTTGATTAAATTAATGGGGACCAATAGCATTTTTGGATCGCGTCCATTAATATCTATGGGCATGATCGGGGCTAAAAATCACGTTCGTCCGTGGCTTGCAATCAAAAACGCGGGGTATTTAATTGAAGTGGGGACATTCAACTAAATGGAAGCGTTCAGCCACGATCGTCACGCACAATTAAAATCGCTCATGTAGTTTCGGGGGTGTGGTTTCCAGTGGATGCCGTTCTTTTCGTCTTTCTCTTTTTTACTCTACGTTCTGTATTTCTATTTTTCTTGGGTTTGTTTTTGTTCTGTGATGTCGGTTTGGTGGTTGGGCCACTGGCTGAGCCAATTTTCAATTAGTCTGTCCACCACTTGGGTGTCACACGGGTACCTGCGTTGTTAGCAATGCCTGCTTAGAGATCTGCAGCCCTCCCCCATTGACTTCTCTTTGAGCAATTCATATTTGATGTGATTTCCTAATTTTTGCTCAGTTTACTGCACTGTACTATGCCTTTTAGTACGTTCATGTTTTATATGGCTATGTTCTCTTGTTTCTTATTCTGTCTTGTTGAAACTTTAATTAATAAACAGTTAAAAAAATCATTAATGAGGAAACAAGCCCTATGAGTGGAAGTTGGGAAAATATCTGATCACGCTCTGTATTGAAAAATAAACAGAAGCAATTTTGCCATTGAAAAGCATTATAAGGTGCCCCCAGTGGCCACTTGCAATATTGCACCATATTCATAGTTCTCTGCCTGGTCGGTGCCATGCCCGCCGCTGTTGTTGCAGTGTTGCCTCCTGTCGGCAGCCTTGATGCTGCTTCCAGGACGCGCTGCTGACATCTTAGTCTCCATGACTAGGGATAGGGGGCCTCGAAAAATGACCTAGTATGGGGCCCCAAAGTTTTTGATGGTGGCCCTGGTATCCCCACCGAAACATATAAAAACACAGAAATGAGGATACAACATAATCTGACGGCTCCATCTCGTCTAGCGCTCTCCTGTCAGTATTGCAGTGAACGAGATGGAGCACTCAGGCGAAGATCAGAGCCCCAGCAGCACATACTCACTGTTCTGTACTGTCCCAGTGGCTCCGATTCTCTCAGCTGGCTTATTCACTGAAGCCTATGCCCCCCCCCCCTAGTGACGTGATGACGTCCCATGGGGGGGGGGGGTTGAAGATTCAAATGTAAATTGCACAAGAAACAGTCTTCAGTGTAATTTCCAGATGTGCTCTTTAAAGTAAACCCGTTCACACCAGGGGGAGAGGGTGCCAAAGGGTATTGTATTGGATACAGTAATAACTGTATCCAAGACAATTCAAAGTAAAAACAGAAAACACATTTCCAATTGTATTAAAAATGTAACAAAACATAAATATGAATACATACTGTTTTAAAATCTTTCATACCAAATGAGTATTTTAGAGATTTTATCATTCAGATTATCTTTTATTTATTTATTTTATGTAATTTTTTTACATAATTGTGTGTTTCAAACATTATTGAATTCAGCATGTCTACTAGACCCTTGTACAGACAGATTTTGGGAAGTTACAGGTCTTCAACATAAAAAAAATTATTCCATTAAAGCATGGGTCTCCAAACTACGGCCCGCAGAGGAGTCTGATCCGGCCCGCCAGCAGTGAGCGCAGTTCGGCCGCCAAGTTACCTGCCTGCATATTCACTCAGTGTCACGGCTTCCTCAGGGATGACGTCAACCGCCTCCGCCCACGGCACGCTGTGTGCTGGGAGGGGTGGGCGTGGGGGCGGTGTTGGGAGGGACACTGATGCGCCCGTGCGCGCGCCTCCGGCGCGCCGCCGATGACGTCACTGTAGGGCGCCGGCCCTCCAGCTCTCTGAGGGACCGTGATCCGGCCCCCACTTTAAAAAGTTTGAGGACCCCTGCATTAGAGTCTATTTTGGTACAGAAATCTAGACCTTGCAAGAGCGCTAGGGAGGTTATAACAAATAAAAATTGAGGAAATAATCTGACAAGGATGGAATAACGTTTCTCTGTTCTATGGCTCATCTTCAGAAAACTGAACAATAACAACAAAGATAATAATGAACGATAATAACAATGAGTTAAAAAAAAATTATGGAAAAATGCTAACTTTTTCCCAGTCTAGCAATAATATAATAACAACACTCTTTTTATATATATATCTTATATCTCCGGACTTGATCGGGCCCGGTTCCGACTCATTTTACTTTTCTAGAAATGATATCTGACAACCCGGGCCTATGGATTACAGGATCGCGCGGTTGCTATGGAAACCCAGACCGTACATTCCGCCGGGGAGCTTAATTTAAAAAACAAAATGTGTAGCGATACATCCTCTCGGGACGAGACGTCAATCAAGAGCTTTCCAACCGAGCTTCTGCTCCCTCTCAGAAAGGCTAAATGTTAGCAATATTATCATAAACACAGGATAAGATTTGACATGTCCATTCTCACATTTCAAAACACGCGAACCCCCGGCGTGGGCTGGATAAAGGTATTAATCATTTCGCTTCTAAGATTTACTGGTGAAAACAATGACATGCTGGATTTTTCCATCACACAATGCATTAAAAGAAATATGTCTCCAAAACGTATAATTTTAAGGCCCCCATACACTTGTTGGATTCGCACCGGATTCCAGCACGATCGATTCCGGGCGCGTGCACGCGAAACGATCGTGCCGGAATCGCATGCAGCCCATCGTTCGCGTCCGATTGATCAGGGGCCCAGAATCGGATCCGACGGAGAACCAACATGTTGGTCTTTCGCATGCGATTCTGTCCGGATCAGGGGGAGTTGCCATTTGTGAGGTGGACAATCGGACACAGATCCGTCCCGGAATCCGTTGGACAAGGTGGTATGCTGCGATGGATACTCTTAATTGGCCGATTGATCACACCTGCGATTCCCGGCAGAATCACCGGAATCGATCGGATGATGAATCAATTGGACATGGAATCCGACACGTGTATGGCTAGCTTTAGAGAGTTTGTAAAAACGCCCATGTCGCCCTATATAGAGAGCAACTCAAAAATATTGGTTGGCGAGTATTTGAACTTTCAAATGTATTTTTGAATAATTTATTATACTATAATTATACACTGCCTGGCTAAAAAAAAGTCACCATCTGGATTTAACTAAGCAAATAGGTACAAGTCTCCTCTGGGGTTGCTGCGGTTGGTCAGGTCTAGGTTCAGCACCAGTATGTGCTCCAAGAATGAGGTCACCTGACTATACTGAATGACCAGGCTATTCCATCAATGGATTGTTTCTTCTCTGATGGCACGGGCATATTCCAAGATGACAATGGCAGGATTCATCGGCTCAAATTGTGAAAGAGCATGAGACATCATTGTCACACATGGATTGGCCACCATAGAGTCCAGACCTTAACCCCATTGAGAGTCTGTGGGATGTGCTGGAGAAGGCTTTGCGCAGAGGTCAGACTCTACCATCATCAATACAAGATCTTGGTGACAAATGAATGCAACACTGGATGGAAATAAATCTTGTGACATTGCAGAAGCTTATAGATACAATGCCACAGCGAATGCGCGCTGCAATCAAAGCTAAAGGCGGTCCAACCAGTGACCAGTGAGTGTGACCTTTTTTGTTTTGGTGGTGACTTTTTTTTTGGCCAGGCTGTGACCTTGTGCTGGAAGATGCCAGACAGTGACCTTGGATTCCCCCCCCCCCCCCCCGGTAGGTGTTTGTGCACCAGTTACACAAAAGGGGGCCACGTGGACCCTACACACATATCTTAAAAAAAACTATGATAAGTGTGATTTTGCTACCCTTGCATAGCTATGTATTCTTTAAACTTTGAACCCCACATCTTCGACATCCTTAGACAGTACATGTGATGCTGTTTGTGTCCTATTGGGAAGATTAATCTGCGCATTCTGTCCCCAATACACAGCGGGAAGGCGAGGAGGAATCTACTTATTGACAGCTGTCACCGGAAAAATATATGAGATTTCCCTCGTCTGTAAACACAATGATAACTGTAAAATGTAATAATATTAGAGGATCCATTCAATTGTAATCCTGATGACAATGGTCACCAGATACCAGGGTGAAGCTCCATGGCGGGGGCACAAGGAAATAAAATGACACAGGGTTCTTATTCCTCTTATTTACTATATTTATAGCTGAATACAATCTATAACTTTTACAATCTATAACTTTAATACAACTGGGTGATATGGGTGACAAAACTTCCAAATAAGGTTCGTCTTTTATCCCTCAACTTTGACAAAGATATTTTAGGTGACAATCCCAAATGAGACATACTGGCTCTAACAAATGTGAAGTAAACCTTTGTGATGGTAATTAGAGACGAGAGGTTGCAAGTTAAAGCGGACCTACCACTTGTGCATCTGCCTTCTGTTAACCTCCCTAGCGGTCAGCCCCTACCACCAGGGGCGTAGCTAGAACTCATTGGGCCCCTGTCACAGCGGGTGACACCAGAGCAAGGGTGACACCGGATACTCAAGGCTGACTGTCACAGCGGGTGACACCAGAGCAAGGGTGACACTGGATATTCAAGGCTGTGGACCCACTGCACCAACTTGCACAGTTGGCAAAGGTGCAATCCTGGGTGCAGAGTCTAAGGGCCCATCTGGTGTTTACCAGAGCAGCCCGCGAGGGCTGATGGACTGTGCTGCAGACGAACCCATTAACATGGAGGTCTATTGCGCGCCCCCGCGGTTCTGGAACCCAGTAAATGCTGCAGCGATATAGAGAATTGCCGCAGCTTCTTGGGGGTACATCAGGTTTTCCTTAGCCCCCCCTCCGTTAGTGCTTGGGACAAACCCAAACAGCAGATGAACTGGGTTTGTCTCAACCACTAGGGAGGTTAATGACTTCTAATAGGACAGATCGGAGGTCAAAAGTGTAAAAATCCAGCTAACCCCCCCCCCCCCCCCCCCCCCCCCCCCCCCGTGGCATTGCCTGGGCTACAGACGCAGGGGGAATCCGGAGGGTAGACGTCATTGCTGGCCTCCACCTTCCCATGTGTCTGCACCCAGTCACATCTGAATCAAGTGACGCAGAGGGCCGAAGCGTCACCAGATTCAGACCCGGGTTGGTGTCCAGTCCTCCAGGCTACAAGATGGAAAAGTGAGACTCTTCCAGTTTCACTACTTCATCTTGCAGCCTGGAAGACCGGAAATCCCAGGCATGACGTGCAGGCTGTAAAGGTAAGTATTTCTTTTTTAGCTTTTTGGGTCGCTGTCTGGATGCAGGTGAATTATGAATATATACAGGGGTGCACATAAGTGGTTCTCAGGTACTCAGAAGGGGCCAAAACCTAGCTCTGTGTACCGGCATTATTGTTACACAGCTCATATGTGTACTAACAACTTGGAGGCGCTCCGTGTCTGGGCGGCCGCAGCTAAATGTTACATGTATACAATTTATGTCACTTGGATAACTGCAGGGAAACATTAATAACCATGAAAGGTTGCAGTTAGGGGTGTGACATTGGGAATGTAAATTACTAATCCAAGAAAAAAGATTGGACTTCTAAGGGTGTTGGAGATCTGTGGGATGAAAGTTAGAGTAGGCATATGTAAGGGTAAAATCTGACAAGCGAAAAGCACTGTGCAACAGCTGGACAGTGACATTTGGACTGCAGGTAGTCTCAGGGGTTAGTTACTTAGCCAGAAAATTTCTGTATGAGATCTGGGGGTTCAAACGTGTTGTACTGTGAGAGTTACATGTGACCCAAAGCCAGCTGGTGACCTGTGGATGGAGACAGATAATCGGAGGATCAATCAGGAACAGGGAGGTCCATCTGCAGCAGAATCTATCATGCAGGAGGCTGACGCAGAGGACAGTGGGGGAGAGAGTGAGGAAGACCACCCTACATATGGGGTGATTACCAAACACCATCTCCTGGTACTCATCTGAGGAGCTCACTAAACACAGTTCTGTGCATTCCTGTGTAAATATATGTTTATTTCTTTAAGGTTTTTTTTTTGTAGAGTTTCCATCAGCTTAAACTGCTACGCCCCTGAATATGGTATAATCCCCAAAATTGCTGAGAAGAGAAGGGGATGTAAAAAAAATTACAAAAAAGAAAATATTGGCACCAGCTCACATACACAGGCAGAGAGAAGAGCCGTCCGCGGCCCGCCTGCTCTGCATTGTGTAGAAGAATGGAAAATATACTGGATAAAACAACAAAAATCAAGAAATAAAGGAAAGGAAAAAACACCCCCAATAATGGAGAAGATAAAAAGATAAATGAAAGGGAAAAAAACACAAGAAGGAAAAAAATCGAAAGAAAAAAAATAAGAACGTTTAAAATGTAAATTAAAAAAGTATGGATGGTTGACGCCGCAGGATTGTGGCTTGTCCCCCAGTAAGGGCTTGTCCCCACTAGCGAAGCTGGCCACAGGGTGGCACGGTGGGGACAAGCCCATTGAAATGAATGGAAGCGGCCGTCGGCCTGATCAGAACCGCGCTGCCGCGCGCCCAGTCTCACCACTGGGGACAAGCCCTAAGGGTTTGTTTACATTGATGCGATCCCGCGCGTTTCTGCACGTTTGTAAACGCGCGGCCACGAGCGGTGACAAACGCATCCATTGGAAACTTCAATATAGTTTCCATTGGTTGCGTTTGCGCCCGATCGGGCGCGGATGCGTTTGTGAACACTCTCTGCAGCATTTTGAAACGCATCCGCGTCCCAACTGCATCCGCATCCCATTATAAAAAAAATTTGTCGCAAAAAACGTGTAAAAACGTGTGCAAAACGCAAGGCATGCGTTTTCCGCAGACACGTTTTTGGCCGCGGTTCCACCAAAAACTTTGTGGAGACCTTTCCTGTCTTACATGAACATGATAACAGCCGATTCAGTGGAGTAATTGACAGCCCTGCCATCCATCAATCCGCCCTGGATGAACAATAAAGATCTTTTTATCCATTTTTTGGACTTTGATCTATCCCTTCTTAATGCTACACCGGGATATTCTTATCCATTTACACCTTAGAAACCTATTCATTATTTGTTACCTTTAATTTTAGATAGTCTTGACTTTGTTTACTGTACATTTGATTACATAATCCTACTTGTTTTTTATGTGTAAAGAGCCGGAGTGGCCTCTCTGAAAGTCCCCTTGTCCCTGCCGTAAGGTTGGGAAAAAAACTGGATGAGATACTGGCCCCTAGACTTCGTAACCGGTTTCTCATCCAACCCTGCATCTTTTGATCTGAATTTGGGATGTTGGCCATTTTTCGTAAGGTGTTAGTGGTAACAATATAGAAAAAACGCATCAATGGAAACAAGGCCTTAGTCATATTTCTTTTCTAATGTAAGCAGTTCCTGTGTACACCGTACTGAACGTCTTCTGATTTAACAGTCACATTGTAATATCCGTCATTGTTTTCCACCAAATTCTGTCAGGTAGCAAATGAAGTGTAAGAACAATTTGGAAGCAATGACCCCGGCCTCCTGCTACACCCTCAGAGGCAATGTTTGTGCTGTCATTAGAGTGCAGCTGGTGCGCTCCGCTGTACCATGGCTTCCCCCTCCTGTGCCACCCCGTACTCTTATTAAACTCCATTCATCACAACCCCGCCAATCTCCCTCCACTCATCCGCTCCGCTCGCTGATACTCGGGACGTTTGTTACGTCTGTCAGCCAATTCTACAACTTCACACAACGCAAAACTCGATTACGGTCTTTGTTCAGAAAGAATTAAGGCCCCCATACACGTGTCGGATTCGCACCGGATTCCGGCACGATCGATTCCGGGCGCGTGCACGTTAAACGATCGTGCCGGAATCGCATGCAGCCCACCTTGTCCGATCGATCAGGTCCGATCGTTCAGGGGCTCAGAATCGGATCCGACGGAGAACCAACATGTTGGTCTTTCTCATCCGATTCTGCCCGGATCAGGGGGAGTTGCCATTTGTGAGGTGGAATCGGAGGTGGAATCGGACACGGAATCGTCCCGGAATCCGTTGGACAAGGTGGTATGCTGCGATGGATACTCTTAATTGGCCGATTGATCACACCTGCGATTCCCGGCAGAATCGCCGGAATCGATCGGATAATGAATCGATTGGACATGGAATCCGACACGTGTATGGCTAGCTTTATGATAATTCCAATAACATTTCAATTTGTAAAAGCATTGTCTACCATAAAACCTATTTTTATAAAGGAATGATTTCAACCTCTATTGCCCTATATACTCAAATATAAGATATATAGATATCTTTTTAGTGGATTTCGACTTATACTTGAGTCATGAGATGAAATTGCTAAATTTCTTGAGTTAATTACAAAGGTTCTAAACATGGTGTCATCACCAACTTCACTGAATATATAGAGAAGGGTTGTGGGAGCAAAAAAAGATTACTCTAGCACTGGGGTGGGCAAACATTTTGACCTGTGGGCCACAATTGGTTCTTAAATTTGACACAGGTGCCGGATCAGCAGCAGATGGATAGTGTGTTTGTATTACCGTATTTTTCAGACCATAGGACAAACCCAGTTTTTAGAGCAGGAAAGCAATAAAAACATTTGAAGTGGTCAAATCATTTGGGGAAAAAAATCCCCTGCAATACTAACGCCAGCCACAAGATGTCCCCAGTGAGCACTTGCCATCAATTTACATCTTCTTTCTCACACATCTGGGAAGAGGGGTGATGTAGGGCGGCGCTGCCTGCAGATCTCTCCCTTCTATGGCTGACGATTGGAGCATGGCCACAACAAGTTGCGGCTCCTGTTCGTACGGCAAGGACACCAAACAAATATCCTTTTAGCACACCTTCAAACCATACCACGCACCCTCATTTTCCCCCCATATACTCTTTATTCGAGTATATACGGTAATAATGATATATAATAAGAGTAATATGGTTTGATAGGGTTTAATTTGTTTAATAGGGCACTTTATCTTTTTTCTGTGGCTAGTAGACATGGTCGTAATAGAGTGAGTTTGATTTAACTTAAATTATGCTCAAATTTTGATTCGATATAGAGAATCGCTGCAGCTTTCCGGGGGTATATCTCCCGATCCCCACTTTCTTAGCAGTTGGGACGAACCAAAACAGCGGACCAGCTGGGTTCGTCTCAACCCCTAGGGCATTTCCCCACTTAAGCGATCACCTGTGATTTAAATCATGGGCGATCGTGCTCATTCATTTCAATGGTCTCATCCCCCACTGGGGCGATCGGACGCAGCCACGATTTTGCCCATGATCTAAAACGCGGCTTACCACGTTTTGGATTGCGGGCCACGGCCGGTTTCACACAATTGCGGCCATAGACATGAATGGACATGTTCAAAAATTACGTCTCAATGAAATCATGTGCCCATTCATTCTCTATGGGCGCAATCAAGCGCACCCAAATATCATGGCCACAAATCATGGCTAAAACGCATCCAATTGCCCCTGATCGCACCCGATCGTGACTGCACAAAATCGCAAGTGATCTCTACCCGCGATTAGGATCGCTCAAGTGGGGACATAGCCTTAGGGAGGTTAAGTTTCGCATCCCAAATTTTTTGACAATCCCTAGTGGCTAGTATCCAGGGATGTTCTGATTATAGACCTAGCACTATTTGGTTGGACTTTATTGGACTTGGACTCATTTAATAGCCTTCAGATGCATTTGAAAGCCGACCTGTAAGTCCGCAGCTTTGTCTGAGTCCAGGAGGGGTCATACTATGCATGCTCCCACCACTGCTTTCATCCAATGTACCCATCATGCAAATATCTAACTGAAAATCCTGCTGGGTGTTCGGGACATGTACTGTGTCTCTTAAAATGCTGATATTTGGTGCCTAATCATGACTGTCATCATTTGGTATAATGTCACCTGGTGGGCTTCTAAAGGATCCTAGGACATGGGAAAATTGAGGTACAAAGACCCCTTTCCTTCAGGGCTCCTGTACAGACAAGGCCTCACGTTCTATCTCATAAGTAACGTGGCAGCTGGATAACAAGCAGTGCTAATGGTGCCATTCGTCATGCGGGCTCACCTCAGAGAAGTTCATATTTATTTGTGAAGCTCCAGCAGCAGACACACTGGAGGTCTGCGGGCTAACATTTATCACCCAGACACGTGTAATGGTCTCCCTAAATTTTGTAAGTGAGGAATTGAAGCCTAGCTATTAAGAAATGTGACATGACAGGAATTGCTAACACTGCGGTTAAGTTCCCAGCTGCTCCCCTCCCATCACTGCCCTGAGCTCAACCTTACAAGAGGTGAGACAGCGATATCAGGAGCGCCCATCCATCTATACAACGCCGTGTCAGTAAGAAATCAAACTCTGCACTGCTGACAGTTTAAAGGGAACCTGTCATACCAGAAGTATTGGTCTAAGCTATGGCAGTTGTACTAATGCTCTGGCTTTGAGACATTCTAAAGGTAGCCATAGACTCCTCGATTTCTCTTCCATCAATTCTCGATTTGATCATTCCTGGCGATTGTAATACAATCAACTGTCAATTCATCAATCGATGAGCACAACACCTTGGGAAACCGATTTGGGGTAAATTTGGTCAGGAGCTGGTTGCCTGTGGCCCGATTAGATTTTTGTACAATTTAGATTTTAGGGGGTTGATCGTTGAAGGTGGGTAGTCAATTAACGGACGATCAATGGTTCGAAAATCTTCTGAAAACTGACCCGTATATGGCTACCTTTAGTCCTCATCTCCATACTCCTTCCAGGTCATTGACTCAAAGTGATGAAGGTATCTCACTTACCACATGTCCAGGCAGGTGGAGTATTCCGTGGAACCCAGAAGCACGTCTGGAGGTCTGTACCAAAGTGTTACTACCTCATTAGAGTAGGTGTGGCTGGGGACGGATTTGGCTCGAGCGAGACCTGCAAGACAAAATTCATTTAGGTCACCAAGAGTGGCTGAAGAAATATTTAGCAGATGAGAATAATCAAAAAAAAATTTTTTTAAGATTTTTAAAAAATATAGATTTTAAATACTTCAAAGCATAAAGAAGCACAGCTAAAGCAGACAAATTTTCCTTTAATAAGAAATATGGGAAACCCCCTTGTAATTATTGTGCCCCTTGGCTCAAATGGTTGTATTTCGTAACAAATTTGTGAGGGTATGCAAGGATCACGAGTCTTCAGTTCAGGTTGGATACTCCAATCTCTGTCTTCACCTATAGTCAAGCCTCCACTTGAACAGAAGACACGATACACCTACCCAACTTCAGTAGCCCCCAATACTTAGGTGCACAAACTATCCTACCTGAGACTGATGAAACCCTCAAGGGACCCCTAGGGAGCAAGCCAAAGGGTAATGGCAACATTTTTTTCACATTTTGACCCCTCTGGACGTAATGTTCCATCCTCAAAATTTCAACCATCTCTATATTTTTTAGAGATAAAGTAGGAATGTTTAAATTTGAAATTTGGACAGTATAATATGGACTTAAAAAGTTCCCCATACACATTTATATGTAATAGTTAGATAAATGATGACATATTAAATTTAATTTGTATTGGGGGTTATATTCACTCCTTACTCATTACCAAAGTGTCAATGCCTACCTGGCAATAGCCACTAATTAAAAAATACCCAATTACAAATATCCCCAAAACCTTTAATATGTAATAATAGAACACGTCTTTAGGAATGTGTAAGAGGTTTCCTCCCTCCTTGGCATTGTCTTGACACACACCGAAATGTTTCAGAGCAGCAAGCTACCAAAACCTTTGCTTTCATGGAGGTGTTCACAGATCCTAATGACCAATCAAGTGCACATTAATTTCATCTGACATTGATTTTAAATGGGAAAAAAGTGTGTCTCATTGTCCGAAAAATATGGTGTGTACATAGATCAATTCATCGCGCTCGAAGAAAGCTCTATCAAACAGGGAACCAACATGTTCGTAAATCCCTGTTTCATTGCCAGCTAATGCAATTACTTTGGATGGGGACCCTCGAGTGGGATCGATTTTGCAGAAGTGCTGCGCATCAAGTCTTCATTCAATCAATAAAGCTCAAGCGCAGCCCAAAAAAAAATCACTTTTACAGTAGTGTATAAATGATAATGTGAAGTTTTTTTTGTACAGCTATTTAATGTGTTCGAACTTCAATCTTAACTCTTATAGGAGTTAAATTTCTTCCAGGAGAAAAAAGGCTAAGAAGAGGCACCCGTTGCTTAAAGCAGAATCTTCTGTATTTTATTTTTGTTTAGAACAGTTACAGGTTAGATGTCGATGCGTTTCGTGGCAACTCACGCCACTTCTTCAGGATTTTTTTTTCTATTTATTGGAATTACTGTATGTAGTATGCCAGCAGGTCTTCACTCCATTCCACGGAATCTTAACTCAATCTCAACTTCAGCCACCGGATGTCACTAGTGAGCACCTGCTGTCAAAGCACAACACAAGCACGGCTTCCTTCTCACACATCTGAGAGGAGGGGGAAAGCTGCGTGCATGTCACCCCTCTCTGTATAGTACACAGATTCGCTTAGTAAGGATGATAGGCTTGTGCGCAGCCCTGTACATACACACACACACATATATATATATATATATATATATATATATATATATATATATACACACACAGGGGTACACATAAGCAGTACGCTGGTATGGAAAATGATCTGAAACCTAGCTCTGCGTACCTTTTTTTTCGTTCTGAAGCGCATCTGCGTACTACAGGATCAGAGAGGAGAGAAGCACGGAGCTTTCCCCCTCCTCTCTGATGAGAAGGGACGTGCTTGTGTTGTGCTTTGACGGCAAGTGCTCTCTAGTGACTCCTGGTGGCTGAAGCTGATATTGCAGATTGAGTTGAGATTACAGCTATATTGTATACAATTAATGTCACTTGGATAACCGCAGGGAAACTTTAATAACTATGAAAGGTTGCAGTTAGGGGTGTGACATTGGGTATGTAATTTACTTATTACACTTCTAAGGGTGTTGGAGATCTGGGGGACGAAAATCAGAGTAGGCATATGTAAGGGTAAAATCTGACAAGAGAAAAGTGGCACTAGGTATGATACTGAGATCTGAGGATTCAAAGGGTGTTGAACTGTGAGAGTTACATGTGACCCAAAGCCAGCTGGTGACCTGTGGATGGAGAAAGATAATCGGAGGCTCAATCAGGAACAGGGAGGTCCATCTGCAGCAGAGTCTACCATGCAGGAGGCTGACACAGAGGACAGTGAGGGAGACAGTAAGGTAGACCACACTACATATAGGGTGAGTACTAAACACCATCTCCTGGTACTCATCTAAGGAGCTCACTAAAAAAGTTATGTGCACCCCTTTATATATATTTATGACCTAGGGCAGTGGTTCCCAAACTTTCCTTGCAGCGCCCCCCTTTTCTATTTAGAAACATTATCGAGCCCCCCCCCCCCCCCCCCCCCCCCCCCCTCCCTCCCTATTTAAACACAGGTTAAGAATGAGGGCCTGCGCGCACCCCTGGAATACATTTGCGTCCCCCAGTTTGGGAGCCACTGACCTAGGGTTATCTTTAACCTGAGTTCACAACAATGTCAAAGTAAAATATATATTTGGCGCGCATATTGAGAAGTTTTGGTAGTGCCCATGAGTCTTTCATATTACTTCTTTGTTTATGTTCTGTAAATCAACATGTATTTTCACAAATGACCTACAGGCATACCAAACACGTTCATTTGTTTACAAATCAACAGAAAGCCAATAGGAAGCGTTCACTTCTCGAGTGTACATACATTTTTCTAGCCTCTGCTCTATGCAGATAGCGGCCCTTGTGGGAATTAAAACCAAGACAACAATCTTAACCACCAAGCCATTGTGCTGCTGATAACAGCGGCATATAACCCGACACGCTTCACAGATCAATACTCCTTTGTCAACTCGGAAGAAAAATATAGTGGAACAGCCACATACTTAAGATTCATTTTTCTTTCAGAGGGAACTTTGAAACATTGACCTATTGTGACCGCTGACTGTCCTATGGGAACCAGTGACAATGAGAGCGAACTCTACAAGACAGATGTAATCCTACGAGGGATTTTCTCATCCGATCAATTAGAACGATCTTTTATGCATGCATAGAAATTAATGACTGGGTAAAGAGCAATCTATTGCTCGGCCAGCCCTAAGCTGTATCCAATCCTTAGGAGGGCGGGATCAATATATTGATCGTTTTGCTTCAGACACTCATCTGTAATTTGAAAAGGTACTCAGGAAAGAAAAAGAAAACAGATATAGCCATAGGCCCCAATACCTGTGATTTTTACTCCACATTATCTACAGTAGAGATACATTTCCAATGACCATGTGTTCAAACAATGGCATTTCATTATCATTATCTTGTATTTATATAGCGCAGACATATTACGCAGCGCTTTACAGATCATATATAGTCATATCACTGTCTCTCAGAGGAGCTCACAATCTAATGTCCCTACTATAGTCATGTATATGTAACAGTCATATTTCATCTTCAGATTATGAACTCTGTATATTATAGAAATGTAAAGAAATGTACAGAAATGTATAGAAATGTAAAGAAATGTACAGAAATGTATAGAAATGTAAAGAAATGTACAGAAATGTATAGAAATGTAAAAATAAAATTCACATTAGCAAGTGTAAACCCCTCTATGAAAGATGATGTTATGGAAGTTTACTGCACTGTAGCGTTCAAGTGTGTGTTAACACAAAGCCAAGGACGAAGTCAACAGCAATGATCATCAATCAATGGTACAGTATAGTTTCTTGTGTGTTGTATATGCATTAGGTTAGAATGAAGTAAAGTAAATTGGGCTACACATGCGTCAACTTTAGCTCGAGTCATCCAAAGGGTAAAATACCACAAGGAGACTAGCCTCATGCAAAAACCATAAATTCAAAGGAAAGAGTGTTATAAAAGCAAGAACACAACTTTATTATAAGTGATGGACGAACTGTCCACTGTGGGGACAGTTCAGCACGAACATTGAACGGGTAACATTGGTAGGGTGCTCGACCTGCCCCCCTTCACCAGCAAGAAGAAGTCTATTGTTAATCAAGTCCAAATGTAAATTTTTTTACTTTGAACTTAATTTATGCAAAACTACATTAGCTAGAGCAAAACTTTTTTTCCCCAAAGTCCCCACAGCCCTTCTCTACATCTTCAGCCATTTTGGTGATGATACCATGTTCAGAGGCTTTACAATCTGCTCACATTATCAGCTAGTCGAAAAATTCGACCATCTCTACAAATAACACAAGATGGGCCACAAACAGTACAAAACACAGGAAAAAGTTTGTAGGTATTGTATCACAGATTCATTACTTGAGTGAGTTAAGTGTAAAAAGTCGGGACATAAGGGGGACACTCCCTAGGCGTCAGTCAGGCTAGGAGCGCTCCTGCATACAGGTGCTAGATATTTGGCCAAAATTATCTATTGTGAATAATATTAAATTTGTGTATTCCCATCATGCAGATCCAGTCAGACATCTCATCCATTAGAATTAAGAAGAAAGCCAAATGGCAAAGAGCAGGCCAATCATTCTATTGTAAAGGGCTGTTCACCATTGTGCCACCAAGTAAGTGCCACTTTTTTGGTCCAAAGTAAATTATTGAGGTTTCACACTGAACCCAACATAAAAGGAATATTAGATAAGCGCTCCATATATACCATATTTTGCGGACTAAGACGCACCGGACCATAAGACGCACGCAGGAAAATCAGAAAAAAATTTAATATGTTTTCACATCAATTGGGTTAATGCAATGAATTTAATGGATGCAATATTTAATTCAGCCAGTAGGTGTCACTAGCAGCAGTACACTCTCAGCACAATGTCATACTTTACACTGATCTGCAGGAGGAAGGGGGGGGGGGGGGGGGGGGGGGGGGGCAGGCTGTCTTCTGCTCTCCTCTCCCCTGCCGATGTTGCTATTTCTGTGTCGGTGGGAGCAGCAGATTGATTGCTGTTCCCACGGACAGGAGAGCTATAGATGCAAGTTCATCTATAAATCTCTTTTCATTGCCTATGCCAGTTCAGGGCTGGCATAGGAAATTACACAGTTCAGATGGGAGAGTGGGACACCAGCCGGCATCTCACATCTGACAGCTCCTTCAGGTGCAACCACTGGGGTCGCGCATTCGGACCATAAGACGCAGCCACTTTTTGCCCCCAATTTTGGGGGTGAAAAAGTGCGTCTTATGGTCCGAAAAATACAGTATATATATATATATATATATATATATATATATATATATATACACACACACACACATGCATACTGTATATGTGCATCTCAATGTAAAGTTAGCTTTTGGCTACAGTTGTCCTTTAAAACAATAAAGAAACCCAATAATATCCTTTGTGGAAAACACATGATTTGAGGCTATGTTGCTCATAAGCATCCTTTTCTCATTTTGAAATTGCGGTTAAAGAGTAGAAAAAAAAAACTAATAATAACAAAAGATGAGATTATCCAAAGAAGAGTCAAAAATCAATACAGCCCTCGGGCCTCCACTACGCAATATATAACAGAAATAATAACTAAAAATAAAACATCTTTATACCAAAGTCGGCCAGCTTCAGCTCCCCCGTGTCGCCGATCAGCAGGTTCTGTGGTTTCAGGTCTCTGTGCAAAATGTGGCCTTGGTGGATGTAGGAGAGTCCGCGCAGCAGCTGAAACAAAAACAACTGCAAGAGAAATAGAAGGAAATCATGAATAATCTGAGAGATCCGGGTGATTGACAAAGTTATCTTCTGCAATTACAATGCCTAGGTAAATTGTGTAAACTCAATAAAAAAATAATACTTTCTTTTATACATACCCTTTATATACCCGAAAATAAGGATCCCCTAAAAATAAGGCACCCTTACATTTTTGCCTCACGCTGAAATATAAGGCATCCCCCCCAAAAACTGGGAAACCCCAGAAGATACGGTGTCACCCATTCTCTGGGAGTGAAATGGTGTCACTCTAGTGTGGATCGACTCTTTATACCATTGATTTATAATTAAGCCTGTGGGGCGGTGTAAATTGGAAAACAGGCCGCATGAGGACTTTGGACATACCAGTCCTATAGTGACCATTTCAGTCAGCCCACTTCTACATGGACAGCCATGCTTCACACCCAGGCAGATCTTCCAATTTACACCTTCATGACATAGGGGTTGGGGGATTAGCAGATGACAGGAGATAAGATAACATACGCCATGATAAGACATGCAGTATTTTTCAGACTATAGGACACACTTTTTCACCCCCCAAAATAGGGGGGAAAGTGTCTGCGTCTTATGCTCACCATACACTCCGAGATAAAAAATTAGGATCCATTAAAACAGACCAATGTATCCCGACAGCGGTATCGGTTTGGATCATAATAGTCGGCAAAAAAGCTACCACATTGAAAATCCAATTTAGGATCGTATTTTTTTTTTTTTTTACGAGGATGTCATTGAAATTCATTGCCGTTTATATCGGCCATTGTGATGTATTTTTTTTTAAAGGGGAAGCCTCGGCAGTAATTGGTCGGTAAACACTATGAAAACAGTATGAAGTTTCCCGATGTTTAGACCAATTAACATTTTTGAACATGTCCAATAAATTACGATCGTAAAAAACAGCAATTACGATAATTAATATATCGGTTGTACCATGTGGACATGTGCGGATTTCAGGGCGATAAAATGCATTCATTGGTCGGTTTTAATGGATCCTAATTTTTATCTCAGAGTGTATGGCCTGCTTTATGGTCCAAATGTGCTTCCCACCCAGTGCCACAGCTGGATCTACCATCTGATATGTATTATTGCTTATGACAGCAGAGCCCAGAGCCCTGCTAATCTAATCAATGAAGAGAGAGATAGATGAACTTCCATCTCTCTGTCTCTGCCTGCGGAAGCTGCAATCACTCTGGACACAGGCATAGCCAATAAGGGAGAGAAGAGAAGATCTACAGCCATTTCCCCGCCGCCCCACTCCTCCTCCCGATCAGTGAGGAAGATGGCGTGATGTGCTGTGATAGTAATGCTGCTAGTGACATCTACTGGCTGAATTTGATATTGCATTAATTTAATCCATTGCATTAACCCAAATTATATAAACACTTTATATATAAAAATATTTATTTTCTAGTTTTTCTGCTCTAAAAACTGGGTGGGTCCTATGGTCCGGTGCATCTTATAGTCCAAAAAATACGGTACTATGTTGCCCGAACTTTCTGTAAATGCTGATTGAAAAATGACCACAAGCTGCACTATATTCAAATTTTTGTTGCTGAGCTTTGATAATTATGATGAATCCAACACCACTATGAAATGAATGGGAAAGATGAGGAATAACCAAAAATATACAGAAAATTAAGAAATAAATTAATAAAATGAGAAAAACAGAATTCTTCTTCTCAGATGTACAAATCACATGTAATGTTACAGTCTCTGTATGCATTCACATGCAATTCATACCCAAATACGTTGTACTACTTTTATTTTTTCAATAAAGCTTGTTTGGAAAAAAAAATAAGAAAAGCAGCGCAATCCCTGAAGCTGCGGGCTTTGGAGAATGAATGTCACGTCTTCTCTTCTCCCCCTGCAACACGGAACATTTAGATAAAGTCTATGAGGCCGGCCGACCATCAGATATGAAGAGCTGGAAACACTAACAGGAAACATTCCTCTGTTCATTCAGTTCCCTTTGAATTGTAGTGTTTGTTTCACAAGACCTTAAATTGCTGGAAGAGGAAAACTCCTTAACAAACATGCCAACGCCTGCTCCAAGAGAATGAATGGAGAGCGAGGAGAACGTAGAAGAAAATGATATCAGCGACTTCCAGTAATTCACAGTCCGGACTACAGAGACAAAGGGAGCTTTATATAGAACATTATGCGGGTGTTAATGAATCTAGCACATACACTGAGGAAGGTCACTAAAGGCCCCCGTACACGCAACGAGCGGCGGCCGATTTTGCCGCTGACCAACGTGAGTGCATGCTCGATCAGGGGTGCCCACATGGGGTGACACAAAGCTCGGTCGTCCAGAGAATGGACAAGTACGTAAATCTCTGGCCGATGCCACTAGTTTCAATGGGGACAAAGGGTGCCCACCAATGCTGTGAGCAATGGAGAGCAGCGTGATGACATCATCACGCTGCACTCCACTGCTCATCTGTCGGCCCCCACTCGGTATGTGTGTAGGGGCCTTAAGAGCCAGTCATACCAATATATTCTATATGGTGCAAATCTAACCCTGACTCTTTAACCTTCTGAGCGTTCTCCCCGAGTTAACTCGGGCTGAGTTTCATGCATCATGAAACTCAGCCCCAGTTAACGAGAGGCAGGTTCGAGGTGTCGCCGTCTTCTTACGGCGGTCGGGAGCATCGGCATGTATGCCGATGCTTCCAGGTCCGCCCCCGATCGCGTCACCGGTGACGCGAAGGGGGCGGGGGTAGGCGGCGCCATAGACCTCCGTCAAACTGGAGGGGCGTCGCTTTTCTTCAGCATAAGTCCGGCGTCTCCAGTGACGCCGGGCTTATGTGTAGGTCCTCCAGCTGAGCAGGAAATCACGGCGGAGCATATTGTGCTCCGCCGCGATTGCCCGTGGCACGGTTTTGAAAAAACCGTGCCACGTGGCAAACGCTCAGGAGGTTAATGAACACCTTTCAAAACCTAAAACCAGTAATAGGACATTAAGTCAGTGGTTCCCAAACTTTCCTTGCAGGGCCCCCCTTTTCTATTTAGGATCATTATCAAGCTCCACTCCCTATTCAAACAGAGGTTAAGAATGAGGGCCGGTGCCCCCCTGGCATACCTTAGCACCCCTCCCCAGTTTGGGAACCACTGCATTAAGAGGACAATTTAGTAACAGGACAAGTCTGCTGTGATGACCTCCACTACACTCGAAAGACTTTCTATGAGATTGTGGGGTGAGACTGTAGCAATTTCAACCACAAGGGCATCTATGATCAGGTCATTAGCCTAGTGTGCGGAGTGGTTGCAGCTACCATTTCAGGGGTGACACCAAAAGGATTCCAATCTTACTCAAGAACCAGTGCAATGTCAGTGAGACAGCTGCAACTCAGTCTTTGGCTTCTCCCTGCACCTTGTGAATGGTATAGTCCTGAGTCCCGAGGCTTCTGCCTCTTCCGGCATCATCTTCTCCTACACTGCCCTCTGCTTCAGCTTCCTGCATGGCAGATCCCCTGCAGTGCCTGCTCTCTCCCCGGCTCTGATGCGGTGGCACACCCCAGAACTCCCCGCAAAGATAGACAGGTAAATCTCTAATTTTGGCTCTGCATTAAAACGAATGAGACCATTTTTCCCATCGAAAACCATTATAAATGCCCCCAGTGGCCATGCACGATATTGCACCCTGTCAATATCAGTATTATGGTGCTGGTATGATAATGGCTTAGGGCTCCATGATCCTAAAATAATATACTTACCTGCTGTTCCGTCATATTTATACGACAGGCTTCTGAGGGTTGACACAGGGTGCAATAGCCGCTGGTGGCCACTGGGGGCGTTCAATGGTTTTCTATGGGAATTTTTGTCAATGTACTTTGAATGGGGAGCGGAGAGTACGTATTTTTTTTTTTTTTTTATGCTTTCCTCCCTCGGCACTCTCATGAAATTACTAATTTATGGTGGTAGGTTCGCTTTAACCCCCGGAATCCTGCTTGGAAAATAAAGATGGGATCTCTCATGATTCCAGGGAACAGCAGGTTGATATATTATTTTAGGATTTTGGTGCAAAATGCCACTATCACACCAGCTCAGGTAAGTCAAACATTCATTTTACATTTTGAACATACATCCGCTTTAAAAATAATATTAGGATTTTAGGGGTCGTACACCACTGTTCCATCCTCGGGGACCCCACACCTGTTTTCTTCCCTTCCCTGCCTGCCCGTTACATGAGCCGTGAGCGACAGCTTAGCCGATATGGCAGGGAACTGTGATGATGTTTTTAAATGGACATTAAATTGAGATCACTATCTTTTCATTTTATTATTTTCCACCTTTAGTTGCTTACCTATTGTATACTAACATTTGTTGTATGTTGACCTTGCATGCGACTTGACAGTGGTATTTGGACCGGAATACATCAACTGATGACCTTCTGACTACTATAGACCCTCGACCTTAAAAGTCCCTGCTATACAGGGAAAAGATTTTGAGGCGGTTATGCAGTAAGAATAGATGACTGAGACGGAAGTGTCAGTTACATCATTCACTGCATCCCCCTCTCCCCCCCTATCCATTTAAATTTGGGATGTTGGTCTATGTGCAGGTTGCATAAGACGTATACACTGGGATCGCAATTGTCTTGTATAATATTAGGATTTTAGTCACAAGCTCTATGACTTTGAGAAGTACCTTCAGCTATATCAGGATCCTAGATATGGTCCTCCGGTACTACTGGCCACACCATGGTTTGCCTTGTTGTGAGGTGCCCTCGTTACCCTGAATGCAGCCTGAACTCAGAACAAAGATCCAGTAATAAGCAGATAAAAAGCCGACGCAAATCTCGGCTTCCTATTAAGTTTACTTGTAAAGCTCGGTCTCTGAGGATAGAGCGAGGAACCTTTGATTTAGGAGCCCGGCACACTTGTCACTTTCCTGAGCTAAAGCCCCATAAACATCCCAGCGGAACAGGCGCTGCAGCTTGTTAGGAGTTATTTAAACACCATTTATTTTCAAAAGACTTAAATGCGATGGAAAATGCAGCCGCCCGCTAGCGATTTTATCCCCGCCATGTATTTTATTCATTGGTTACCTAAGAAACTTTTTGTTTGGAGTCACATTAACCCTTCATCCGGAGAAAGGCTCTTTCCTCCAACAAACCATTGTGTGGATCTTTTTGTATTGCCAACTAAGCATTTTTGGTTTCAAGCAAATGTCTGCAAAGGTATGACACAGAGAATAGCGGGTACATTGAGAATTTTGGGTATCTATATCAGGGGTGGGCAAACAGGGGTAGGCAAACAGGGCTGCCGTCATGGGGAGACAGAGAGCACTCCCGTGCCTGGTGGTCAGCATCAAGGGGCCCCGGTGGGCACATGGCAGGCTGACAGAGCTGGCAGCCTCTGCTCACTGTCACAATCTGTACGAAGGGGGAGGGAGATGGTGCTGCTAGCCACCAAGCCCCCC
>CM070036.1:149388010-149399916 GCA_036250615.1 Ptychadena robeensis | reverse complement strand
TGACGGGTCACGCTCGCGCATGTGCACGGGAGCGCGCACGCGCACGGGCGCGCGCACGGGCGCGCGCACGGGAGCGCGCACGCGCACGGGGACGCGCACGCGCACGGGGACGCGCACGCGCGCACGCCCACCGTCGTCCCGTGGTGGCAGAACAGATGGCATGGAAACGACCCTGGTGCCCCCAGAGCTGTCCCGAGGAGAGGAAAACTGCCCAAGAGGCGAGGAGGTACCTGGCTGAGGTAGAGGCGGTGACGGCGTCGGAGCAGGGACCTGACAGGAGGTTAAATGGCAAACTTGGGGTTTCCTTGGAGTAGTAATGGATGTTGGGGAAGGGGGAATGGAGTTAAACCTGAAAGCCTAAAAATGTTAAATAGGAATGAAGCAATGTAAAGCCCCCCATAGACAGGCAGACTCCTCCATGCAACTTCTGTACAACCAACTTTTCTTCTACCAAAACCATGTAATAGGAGGACCTTTCTACACCTTCCAATCACTATGTATTCTATCAGGGAGGTCACTATACTACATAATTGTTGGTAGGTCTCATGAAAGTTGTATGGAGGAGTCTGCCTGTCTATGGGGGGCTTAAGACGCAGCTCATCCTCTCCCATGTTTGTGAAGCTCTGTGTGTTTGTCATACCCAACCCTCTTGACTATCTCACTGGCTGAATACTTCATAAACTCTTTTGTAGATCCGACAGATCCCACCAGCAGGAGACGGGAGAAAGGCGAAGGTGCCGTATTCATGGTCGGGCCTCCTTTTATCATTCTTAATGTATTCATGTACGAGCAGACTCTCGTACTGGTTCCTATGGAACGGTTTGGAAATCTTTAAAGCTGGCCATACACCTTTAGATCTCTCTGTCAGATATCCTTTAGATCTACCAACAACTATGTAGTGCCGGGTCCTCTGCGATGGAACACAGGTAGACTTGATGGTTTAGAAAGTCCCTCATATTACATGGTTTTAGTAAAACAAAAAGGAGATCTAAAGGAAATCTGACAGAGAAATCTAAAGGTGTATGGGGGCCCTATGTTTTCTAATTAGTCCGCTCTATCACATTTAAAGGGGCATGCGAGTACAATCTGTATATATATTTATATATTTTTCTCACATAGATGGTCTTATAGGAGATGGAGAATAATGAAGTTACAAATTGGTAAACGTGTGTGAATTGTAAATGTATTCATTTATTTATCTACGGATATGTACAACTGCTCACAATTACTAGACTCCAATGGAGATTGTAATGATCCTGTCAAAGTCACACACACACACACAGCTTGTCTGGTCAGGGTGTACAAACAGATGGAAGGAATTGGCAGGGTGGATTTTCATCACTTATATTGAGGCTAATACCAGTAGAGTTACCAATTTTAACCATTTAGATAAAGAAACCTAGGAGTTAGAAGACATCTTTAAACACTGTTTAAAAAATAAAGGGAACACAAAAATAAGAGCTGATCCTAGTTCTGAATGAATGAAATATTCTTATGAAATACTTTGTTCTTTAGCTGAATGTGCTGACACCAACATCACACAAATATTTTCAATGGAAAATGACATGTATTACCCCATGGAGGTCTGGGTTTGGAGTCACACTCAAAATGAAAGTGAAGAAAAACACTCCAGGTTGATCCAACTTTGGTGTAATGTCCTTGAAACAAGCCACAATGAGGCTCAGTAGTGTGTGTGGCCTCCATGTGCCTGTATGACATCCCTACAACGCCTGGGCATGCTCCTGATGAGGGGGGGGGGGGGGGGGGGGGGGGTCTTCTGAGGGAACCCCTACCAAACATGGACAGCAAAGTAGGTTTGCTGTGTCTGTCAGTGTAGTGTCCAGAGCATGGAGGCACTACCAGGAGACAGGTCAGTACATCAGGAGATGTGAAGGAGGCCGTAGGAGGGCAACAACCTGCCATCAGGACCACTACCTCCACCGCTGTGCAAGGAGGAACAGAAGAAGCACTGCCAAGGCCTTGCAAAATGACCTCCAGTGAACACTTCCTGTGCTGCCTTCTCATATGTTGGTCCTGTAGAGGCACAAAACACCGGTATGTGTTGCCAATTTCGGGGGTAACAGAAATCTGACCTACAACATACATGAATAAGGGAAAAATTACAGGAAGTGAAATCATGTACGTCACTCCCAGTATTTGGAACGCGTAAGTGCCGAGGTGGAGTGACTCTTACAAGAAGTGACCTCACTTTGTGTATTGGGAGGGTTCACCTCCCGTCCCTCCTATTTAGCAGAGCGAGGGGGCATTACTCTGCCTCTTAACTTCCCACACACCATCTGTACAAGTGGGGTGGGAACTCTTCGCCCCCTTTCTCCTAAGTTACTTCAATGTAAAAATACTGGGAAAATTTGGGATTTGGTCGGAAAAGTAAAGTTTTTTATGCCAAAACAGGAGGGTTGACAGGTATGACCTACAATCTTAGTAGCCTCACTTCATGAACAAGCCCATACTTAGGTCGAAACCTCGGTTCCTAAACCTCACCAGGGTCACACAATATGCAAACGCACTAATACTTGTTCAATATCTGTGTGAAGAGTTTTGGAATCAACCCAACACAAAGAAAGAATTCAGCTACACTATTGAGCTAAATAAAATTAAAATTGTGGACAAAGCCACAGGCCAACCATGATTGTTATTGCAAAAATGTCTTCAATGGAGGATGTTATTCCTGGTCATCAGATAAAACGATAAACCTTTGCATTTTGTTGCAGGTCCCAGCCCTCGAGGACTTATGACTGACAACCATGACCTTCCTCCTATACATTTTCTATATGCCCAGCCATTTCTAATTTGCACAGTCTGATTCTAATCGTTCCCTATCATTTCCCACTGGGCAATCATAGGACACATGTGTCTGAGTTCTGTTAAATATAATCACATCCACTGATAGCACATAGAAGGTGCAAATTGACCCACAAAACATCAGACACTTCAGTCTATAAGGATTCTGTCAATTCTTTCTTCCGAAGCTTAATATTGTCGTGCCTTTTATAAGGGGTATAACGTTTCACATATATTCTTATTTCTAATATCTATTAGCATACATATCTAAGCCATTTTGTTTTGTTTTCTCCATTTTGTAAATTGTAGGAGAATTATACAAGATGTGTTTCCAGGTGGTTCATGTAAAGCAGGCCATACACAGGTCCGATTTTAGCTCAATTGTAGCTCAACTTAAAACGATCAATTTTTTAGTCGGTATAAAATTGTATGTCGATTGTATCATGGGACATATGTAGTACAAGATTTTTGATCGATTTTTTTTTCAATCGACATAACAATCGATCCAAAATAGTCCGATTAAAATTTCAATCAGAAGTGAGGTAGAATAGGTAGAAAAAAATCAATCAAAAATTGGTTGACCACACTTGGTTCTCAAAATACCGAACCAATTTTCAATCAACCGATCAAAATTTACCATCCAGTCCGATCAAAAAACGACTGAATTTTCACTCAATTTTGATCGGATTAAGTCGATTCAACCAGGTGGGCAAAACTCAATTCTCAATCAATCGACTAAAAAAATTGATTGTTTTAAGTCGATTGAGCTAAAATCGGACCTGTGTATGGCCTGCTTAAGAGCAATTGACGTTCTTATAATATTATCAGGCCTGTCCTTGGAAAGTTGTAAATGGTTGGGAAAGGCCTGTAATATCTGGCTGGGCTGTGTTACATTGTCTGCAGGAACACATTTAGTTACAAAAACAGGCATGTGAATCATCCTAAAATCAAGCAGGCATTGTTCATGGCATTCTTATTTTAAAACATTTTAGTGAACACCTGTTCTTGAATTCCTAATATTAAAAATATAGTTTTTACTGTATAGTTTATACCATACTGCCATCCAGCGATCTAATGGTAACATTTAATATGGAAATTCGTTCAATGCAATTGGACGATCCAAACGTTTTCGAGGTGTGTCTGTTAGGTAAAGTTTTCCCTAAAAAGGGAGGCATGGGTATACTAAAGGAATCCGGCCATCCAAGGGGAGATCCTGCCACTAATTTACCAAAGAAAGTTCCAGCCAGCACAACCAGGGGGATTCAGCCATTGAAACGGAAGGTCTGATTGCCCACTATCTTGGCAAAAAATATGTTTTATATTATATTTCTGAACAAGCTGGCGTGATACTTACAAGTTCTCTGTTCGTTTGCAGAGGTTATAGCTAGTATTATCTATAACAATGGATAAACCCTAACCATAGATAATCGATGATGAATACTGGAGAGTCATTTATGCTTTATACAAACTTGATATCCAATGCTGGATGATACTGTTGTACTGCTATACATAGGTTTTAATACACTTTGAAAATATCTCCAGGAAGACCACCCAGTTGTGGGAATTTCTCTCCTGGAAGTATTTACCTCTTTTTATCCTATGGATTGATTTATACAAAATGTGAATAACTTTTTTTTTTATATATGCACGTATCAAACTATGTACTAGTCCCATGTTAATAAAGACTTTTTATTAATCCCAATCATAAAGACTTTCTGTTGACCTCTGTGCCCGCAATACCATATGACCTATGACCTATATAACCTATGGTTAGGGTTTATCCATTGTTATTATCTTTCTGGATAGGGCACACCCTAAAGACACTATGACTCTATGTCACCTCTTTCATTTCATCATTTATGTCTAGTATTATCTATGATTAGAGAGACCTCTTGGTTAAATGCATACATCAACCAGGCTACTTCCATAGATTTATAGCAAAACTCTGGCAGTTTGCCATTAGTCTGTATCACAACCATGTTTTCTTGGAGAAATAATTGCCTTTATTTGGGTTGTTGGCATAGCTCTAGGCTTCATGTGTTCCCTGCGTGTGTGTGATCTGTAAAATAACTGAGAGTTTTTAATGCCTCGCCTACATTTAGCCATGACACCGTGTACAGTATGTTGAGTTAATTACATGTTGATGTTGTCATTCTGATATCTGACTTGCTAATCATATATATCTTGCGGTATTTTTATCTTTTATTATATGTGTATGTATCTCCGTGTATGCTAAATAAATGTATATTTTTGTGTGATTATTCCCGCTCTGTTTTGTTGATTGCACATCCTAAATCATATTCACTATAACTGAATTCTGTGAGGTAAAAATATTGTCCATCTCAGGAATTTTTCTTATGATTCCTAAAGGTTATAAAGCTGTTGCTAACATAAACCTGACAATATACAACCCAAATTGCACAATATTGTATATGAATATAATTATAATTTCTATAGTATCCATATTTTTTATATCTTCTTAATTGAGCTTTGGTTATTGAATCTTTCATGTTGTCATTGGACAGGAGCCTAGAAATTAAATTTCACCCACCAGCTGATGTCATTCCTCTGAATATTATCATACAGCGTATTAAGTTTTGGTGAGCGCATACAAGCAATGGCGTAAAATGGCAAAATACAGAACGAACAAATGTCAACTCTAATAATTGATTCTCCATGGCTTCCGTGATGGGCGCCTCTAATTTAGTGTAATATTACTACAATTCCGCACACCTGCCTGCTCTTTGAACTGTGAACGGCGAAATAATACCGTCTCTGCACCCAGTCGCGTCCGCCATCTTCCGGCTTGCTCATCTATTATGCTTAATAGCATTTGCTTCACAGCTATGCAAATCCATTACACCGGGCAGGGGTATGTAGGATGTAATGTGGAATCATGAGCTACTAAAGGCAGCTAGGTTTATTTTAAAGACCCCTGGGTAACTTTTATACATGAATAAGCAAGCAATGTGGAGCTCATAAGAACTAAATAAATTCCAAATGAGAGCTTGGTTTTCTCATTCTGTACCATTGCTTGTTGTGTTTCATCAAGTAGACAACATGAATGAACATGAAAGCTCCATAAGAAACCTATCCACCCCCCAAATTACCTGGTGATCAGGCCATACTGGTCTCTATTGTCACTTTCATTGACTCCATAGGAAGACCTTCATTGCCCCCTCTATTGAAATTTAAAGGCTTCCCTAAGGTCAAGGGACACACTATACTCTGACACTGGGCTGTGGACATCAACAGAAGGTAGACCTTCATAGGCAAGCTACAAGCTGATGGTCAATGAGATGTTGAAAATTTGATTTTTGCATAGAATTGTAGAATAGATGTATATGTGGAGTGTTTTGGGGAATGTAGTGACTTATATCGTCCCCTTGCGGTTGCAAGTCTAACATTATGTAATAGTATTGGTAGGAACCTTCAAAGACTGGAAATCTTGTATGGAAGGAGTAGATTTTATTGTAGAGAGATTTGTGTTGTTTACTGACTCCTGGGGGATGCACCATAGCGCATTTTTTTTTATTCCCTCTCCTTCTCCTTTCAAAAGTAGGCATTGCCTGCTTAATATGGAGGTCAATGGGCCCCCCCATCGATGCAGCTGATGAGGCGGACCCAGAGGAATGCCGCATGGTCCCTCCGAACAGGTAAGTATGGCGAGTGTAGCTTGGGGTGAGTATTGTTAGTAAACAAACGTTACCCCGAATTAACTCAGGAAGACTGCCCAGGAGGTTAAGATTTTGTTAAAATATTGTCAGATAGTGTTAGTAAAAGGCCACTTTGGCTATTTAACTTACCTGGTGGTAGGCCCTTGCGGGCGATCAAAGCATAGTACATTGTATTCTAGTCGCCACCCCTACCCTCCCTTCTACACATGTGGGCTGGGAAATCAAACATGGAGATCTACCTCAACCTGGGGATCCACTGCAATTCAGAATCACTGCGTGATTGCAAAGTATAGGCAGTGGCTGTTTAAGGCAAGGGCAGCATCAAGCTGGGGGCGACATCTGGGTATCTCCCCCACAGTTCGTCCCCTGGGGAGAAAGAAGGAATAGAGGAGACACACCAGCAAACCCCCGAGAGTGCTCTCTCTCCCCTGGAGTGGAGCTACTTTCCTGGGGGGGGGGGGGAGTGTATGGGGGAACAGAACAAAGTTAAGGTAGCCATACACGGCATCATGGTCGCTTGTCCGAAAATCGGGTGGGCCCACCTGGTGAGGTCGACCAGGAATCTCTCACATGTGGGATCGCACGGTGATCCGACATGCCGGTAAATTCCCTGCCTATCCCATTACTTTGAATGGGAAAGGCAGTCCCAAAGTAATGGGGAAGACTCAGAAGGTTTATGGGACGTGGAACTACCATGGCTAAGCTGAGGTTGTTCTATTGAGCCCAGTGATCTTCCATGTGTCCATGGTAAAAGGCCATGTTCCATGTGTCACAGGCTCCACTTTAAAAAAATAAAAATAAAAATTACTGCTAAAGCTGGGAACACACGGCTCGATAAGAGCCAGGCGCAGCAGTGCTGTGTCTCCAGCTCAGCCGATGCTGTCTCCATGCAAAGCAACGGACATCGGCCGTGATTTACGGTCATGTCCGATATCCCTGTTTTCGAGTGGGATTATTTAGTGGGACATTAGATATGGACCAGATAGATTGCAGTGAGCGCCTATAGGGCTCGAAGCGGCCATTGATCTGTCCCATATCTATAGGTGTGTTTCCTGCTTAAGTGCTACAAGGCCCTTTTTTTCTATGAGCTGCAATTGTTTGTATATTATTAACCTAAATGGTATCATTGTATTCTGGGAACACAGAACCCCAAGGAGATGAAATGTGGATCTATATCAACCAATTCAGCCCACTGTGTAAAAACAAAAATACTCGACTGAAATGGATAAAAGTTTTTCCTTTATTACAGAGCCTTGCCATTTCCTACGGAAAACATATCATGTATTAGGCAAAATTTGAACAGTGTGATTTATTCTGGAACAATGACCTTGTGCGAGCTGTGAATGACATCGCCAAACAACCAGACAAGGAGAAGCAATTGAAATAAGTAAGTTGCTGGCATATTATTTAATTTGAATAGATGGGCAGAGAGGAGAGCTGCGGGCTGGATTGTCTTGTGTCTGACAGTGAGAATTGAGACAGACAGCTTTATTATGGGGCCACGCGCGATTTGCCCATTCAGTCTCCAGCAGAGATGTAGTGGGGGCCACATAATTAATACCGGCTCCCGCAGATCCTGGACGCGTGCCAGCATTGTCTCTTCCCTGCTAATGTACAAGCACTTCAGTCCCACTTTATCGTGGCCTTCCTCTGGAGGAAACACTGTACAAATCTGCTAATCCCAATCATAACTACAAAAGAGGCAAGCTGCACTAGACGTATGAGCCTGAAGAACGGACAAATCCAAGTCAATGGCGGGTCAATGTTATCTTTTATCTTAATTAATCTGAAAGATCTTCCATAGACGTGGTCAATAGTGATGAGCGGCATAGGCAACATTCGTATTCGCGGCATGCCGCGAATTTTATGGAAAACATTCGGAAAATATTCACATTCGGCAATATTCGGGGTTTTTTTTGTTATTGCGAATATCGGCAGTTTATTGCGAATTTCGCGCACGCAATATATGTTTAACATGGTGCGAATTTTTATGCGAATTTTAAAAGTGACGATTTTCGCAATATTCGCATCACCCCAATATTCATTAAAAAATCTGTTGATGGTGTTGCTAAGCTCTTGTTGCAGCCTTCCCATTCGTCCACTCACATTGAGAGGGAAGTGTAATGGATAAAAAATACCGAATATCCGGAATTGCGAATATTCGGCAATATATTCACCATCTTCGCGAATTTCCGAATTGACGATATTCGCGATTAATATTCGGAATCCGAATATTCGCGATCATCACTAGTGGTCAATAGAGATGGTCAAGAGATTTCATCTAGATAATGTGTGAGTTAATTGCATAGCCCCTGAACGTGATATCATTACAAAGTTCTGGAGATGTAGGGAAGGGTTGTAGGATTTAAAAATATATATATATTGCCCTCTACACAGTTTTTGCATAAATTAGTTTTAAATTCACTGGGGCGCAAGTGATTGAACCTTGGCTCCCCGCCAGCTCTCCCGGCAAAAACATTAGCTGGGGAGTTGGAGGAGCTGTAAGATGGGAGATGCCGCCAGGGCCGGATCTCCCATCTGAATTGTATCCCTCCTGTGTGTGCGTGGGGGGGGGGGGGGGGGGGGGGGGGGGGTCAAAATGACACAAGAGGATCAGAGGGTGGCAATCAAAATTGTTCAAAAATGAATATAAGAGTATATTATTTTTGGGGAAACAGGGTAACACTGTTCAGCTATACAGGTGCTGAAATCAAGGGTTTAAAACATTCAAATATTGACACCAATTACATGTGAATACTCTTTGATACTATAATAAAGTTATACAAGTTGCATTTCAATACTTTCTAATTATTGCTAAACATGTTTTAATAAATAAATAGATGCATCAGCACCAGCCATTTGTTCCTGACTTCCTGTATTCGTGTATCTGCAGTACCATGAATTGACACTAGATGGCTATATTCTTAATGCTGAAAGCATGACTTGGGAATGGAGCTTCATTATAGCAGTGATGTCTCCCTTCCCAAGGCAGAAGATATGAAAAAATGAAGATTTGAAAATGAAATGTTCAGCTGGATGGATGTCTTACCTTCACATTGTCAGGATGCAGCCCTCCAGGGTGTTTATCCATGTACTGGCATAAATCCGTGTGCTGCAATACAAGCCAAACAGAAGAATTATTATTGATGGCGCTCAGATAGGACCGTTCAAACTGTCTGGACATCAGAAACCTGGAAAAGTATAGTTCACATTAATTTTTATAGCAGAGTCGGTATTATATATTGTCGATCATTTTGCAGCTCCATTACTAGTGGGTATTTGTGATCTTCTGTATCGCCTAAGAAAACAGTAAATAAAAGAATGTATTATTTACTTGTACTCTCTCCCTGTGAGACTGGCAAGCCCCGAAGACTTCACAGCTTTAAGCTGAACCAACCTTTCTGTGGGTCCTAATCAGAATACAAAATTGTTAGTGATGTCATCCATAACCAGGATGTGACCTCATCCAGGTATCCTCACGGCTGGAGTGACTTATACAAATGGCAACTTCAGTCCCCATAAGAGATCACTACCTGCTAAGCCTGCATTGTACCTCCATTTGTGTAAAAACATAAATTCATTGTTTCCTCTACCATTAACAGAACTTTGTTGCACTAGGTTGTGTGCCTCGTGTCCTTGTTGATATCAGAATACAAAACTGGACTTTTATACCACTTTAACCTCCTGGGCGGTTTGCCCGTGGCATGCCTTTTAAAATTACAATTAAATCCGCAGCGATTTTTTGCTCTACTTTGGCCCCCAAACACATCCCTCGCGTTATCGTTGACGCCAGGAATGTGCTGTAAAAAAGCAATGCCACCTTCATTACATGAAGATCAATGGTGCGATCTACCCCCCATCCCTCCACCATATAATTGGGGTGGGTACAAAGGATCACCTGGGGTATTCAGAAGGTGGGTTAAATGCCCAGGGGGTTAAATGCCTCCATACAGGTAGCGAGCCGGGCCGACAGACAATCGGTGGAGTGCAATGTGATGACGTCATCCATCGCTCAAGAGTATCGGCGGACACCCTTTGTGTGCTGGACATTAGTTGGACGGGGACGCCGATCCCTATTCAAACTAATGGCATCGGACAGAGATTACATGTCCGTTCTCTGGCTGACCGGGCTTTGTGGTTATGTGGGCATGCACGATTTACATCGCTACATGTATGGGGGCCCTAAGAGATTCTGATTCTTACAAATGTCTATTGATTCACTTTAAGCAAGCTAAAAAATTTCAGTTGCTTACCATGTAAGTTATTTGACTGCAACAGCTTTTATGTAATTTTATCATACTAAGGTGGTCATAAACACAGCAAATTTAAAGATTAAAAACACATAATTTGCTCTTCCACAATTTGAACACACATCTGGGACTGTAAGAAACGATTGCTGATTGCTGTAGTATATAAAACATTTCCTAATCCCCCCATTTCCCAATAGCCTTCCCCTGCAGTACCGTTTTCTGACTCTGTCCTCAGTGGGATGGTAGGCTTCAATCCACCCATCTTCTGCGAGCTCAGGGGTTGTCCTGTATCTGCCCCTGTCTGTGATTGGACAATAATAGGAGAAGCAGAAACAAGATGAGTTTCTTCTCTACCTCCCTTTGCTTCCTCCTATGTCTTAAGCTAGCCATACATGTTCCGATTCCATGACCGATTCCGCGATGCCAGAGGGAATCGGATGTCCGATCGATCGCCCATTTAAGCCTGTCCCTACCACCTTGGGCCACCGATTCCTGGACGATTCCGTGCCCTATCGATCACTTCACAAATGGCAACTCCCCCTGATGTGTGCTGAATCGGATCAGAAAGACCAACATGTTGGTTCTCTGGCAGATCCGATTCTGGGCCCCCGATCGATCAGGAAGGAAGGTGAAGGTGGGCTTCACACGATTCCGGGACGATCGATTAGCGTGCACGCGCCCGGAATCGATCGTCCCGGAATCCCTTGGGAATCTGACCCGTGTATGGGGACCTTAATACCACAGCTGATTTGTTTTCTCCCTTTCACAGGGACTACAACAGGCTGATATAAGGTCAAACTCAGCTACGCACTGCTGCTGCCATTTAAAAACTAAATGGAATAGCGTGATATAAATCACAGAGCTGCATTAGCTTGTGTCCTTTTTATCTGCCTGGGGTTCAGATATAGGTTAATTGAGATGCAAGATTCTGAAACAACGTATTTGGTTTCTTCATCAAACATTATAAAAAAAGCCTAATGTACTGTTTTAAAAGTTAACATTTTCTGCAAATTGTCAGCCAATGTAGAGTATCGTCTAAACTGTCCGCATCAATTTAGTGGAAGAGCAACATACAACACGTAACGATCATTGGGGCAGGTAAGTCATTCTCACACCCTGGAAGGTATAGATCACTGCTATGTAGTGCTGGGTTCTCCCTGATAGAATACATAGTGAT
>CM070036.1:149341321-149377506 GCA_036250615.1 Ptychadena robeensis | reverse complement strand
GGAGGGGAACGTTATCTGTACTGCTTGCACCGAGCGCCACTTCCAACTTTGGAACACACAAGTGGCAGCTTGCATGGCACGTGACGTATTTTCCAGTAACTTTTTCCCTTATTTGAAAAGGGAACACTTGACACCAACAGTAGTTTTAGGGATACTGAAAGGAAGATTAGTGTCAGGGTTACAGCAATACAGGGGGGTAGGTGTAGGCTGGAGGACTGTACAAGAAGCTCTGGAATGCTCAGCGTCTGCTGCACTTTTATAGAAGGTATATTGTATAAAACAGAAGAGACAACAGAAAGTAGAAAAGTGAACAGTAGGCGCCTTCTCCAACAAATATTTCCCAGATTATTGTAAAAGATACAAAGATAGGTTGAGTTGCCGCCATGAGCAGAGGCCAAGCAGATGGAGCTATTAGACTGGGCGGCTCTATGACTGATGAAAAGCAGATATGGAAGGAATGTTGGAATGATAGCCGCACAATCTGCCTCTTCTATGTTTCACATTTCTAAGGGATACAAAGCCGGCACACACCATCCGCTCCCATTACCTGGACAGCATCATTCCTAAACCTGAACTCCAGGGAGGAAGGCGAGTACACGGATGACATGTATACTCGGAAGATGGCGTGTCTGCCAAAAGAGTCGCAGGTTTGCCAATTCAGTCCAGAAAGTTACATCACTCTGCCACCGTGCACAATAGGCAGGGAATCCTGATATTTAACCTCCCTAGCACACTGCTGAGGTACAGGTTTTTGTATCAAAAGTGCACCATTGATTTAATGGAAAAAAGTTTTTTACATTGTATGCCTGTAACTTCCCAAAGTCTGTCCATACCGGAGTCTGGTGACATCCTGAATATAATAACATGTTCAGATGCTTTGTGAATAACTCACAATATCAGATAATGAAGATTTAAATAATTCCCTTTATCGGGTAAATTAGCACTGCAACCACTAGATGGCGCTGCAGATGTGCCAGGTTACATAGGAGAGCATGGGGGGGGTGATCCGTTCTCCTGCAGCCGCTTCATTAGATCGGAGACACACGGACCAGTGAGTTTGCTCTCCTGTGGTTCCGATCTCTGCCTGATGAACCCAGCTCATCCACTGCTGTTCTGACAGGTCAGAGCTGGACAAGCTGGGACCATCAGGAACGGCAGGGGGGTTAATAAACAGATAGATTTTCCATTCCATTGATGAAGGATCGATCACCGTGTGCGTTCGTAATTGTCAATCGAACGGAAAATCCAGAAAAAACTACCTTCCTTTGAACAGGATCGATCAATCCTGCTTGAAAAAGGTTGATGGAAACGAGAGCGGACATGTCTGTAAATCCCAGTCGACTGTGGAGGCAGGGTTGAGAGAGGCACACAGGATTCCCCTGAACTCTGACTCAATCAGTTGGGCTCAGCTCTGCCCCCTTGCCTGTCAGCTAAGAGCTGGGACATAGGCAAGGGGGCGGAGCCCATCATGACTGCTACAGACAAAGTTGTAAGGTATTTTCAGCTCCCAACACCAGGTGTACCGGGTGCACAGTGGTGCACATCAATTCCCATTTGATCGACCCACAAATGTCTGGAAAATTTGCTTGAGTTGAGCAGTAGTAGGAGACTGTCCTCCAGTGTAGGGTAGTACTATTGATTGATATTAGACTGACAACCAATATTACAATTGCACAAGCACATTGAATCAAAGATCATGTATAATATGGCGAGGGTAATGATCTGCAGTCAGGCTCGGAGTCCAGGAGCTGAAAAAGCAACACAGGTGTAGGCAGGGTAGTTCACAAGCAGTAGTAACAGATAGGAAGCTAGCAGAAGCGTAGTCAGAAACAAGCCAAGGTCAGAAGCTGATGAGTCAGGTAAATAACGAAGCAAGCAGAAGAATAATCGGTTAATACAAAACCTAGGGTCGCTACTCAGATGATGATATTGAGCACACAAGAGGAATCAGGAGTAAGATATTGGCTGGAGCACAATAATGAGAAAGTGGCAGGTCATGTTTTTTTTAGATGCCCATGTCTAGGGGCCAAGGGTTCAAAAATAGGGTACCACATATCCTAGTCCAATGCATTTACTTAGCAGATGAGGTGGCTTAGCAGATAGAGCTGCAGCCAGACACCGAAGCATCCCATGGTTTGAATTCTGACCGCTAATTTAAGTGGTCATCTTGATTTCTACGCTACCCCACAAGAGGCACTTAAATCAAATGTACAAATGTCAACAATACATGCTTTTGGATACTCTGTGGATTTATTTCACCAGCATTTCTATCTTAAAGTGGATATTTAATATGTAAAAAAAAAAATATGTTAAATTAAAGTTTGACTTTCCCTCATGCTGGTAGGATAGTGACTTAGGGATCCAGGATCCTAAAATAATATACTTACCTGCTGTTCTGTGGAATCAAAAGAGCCATTCTAAACTTATCTGCCAGGCTTCCAAGGGTTAACTCAAGGACCAAGGGTTAACTCAGGGTGCAGTATCGCGAGTGGCCACTGGGGTATTTATAATGGTTTTCTGTGGAATTTTTCGTCAGTGTACTTTTAACCTTCTGAGCGTTCTCCCCGAGTTAACTCGGGCTGAGTTTCATGCATCATGAAACTCAGCCCCAGTTAACGAGAGGCACGCTCGAGGTCTCGCAGTCTTCTTACGGCGGTCGGGAGCATTGGTCTGCCCCCGATCGCGTCACCGGTGACGCAAAGGGGGCGGGGGTAGGCGGCGCCATAGACCTCCGTCAAACTGGAGGGGCGTCGCCTTTCTTCAGCATAAGTCCGGCGTCTCCAGTGACGCCGGGCTTATGTGTAGGTCCTCCAGCTGAGCAGGAAATCCCGAGCTGAGATCACAAAATTACCCACAATCACAGTGCCAGGGAGAGAGGAGGGGCTGCGACGGATCTTCTCAAATTACTCCTTACAGGTAAGGTTTTTGGGATTTTTTTATGCATTCCTCCCATCTAGTACCATTCATCTAATCATCATTTTCTGGTGGTAGGTCCGCTTTAAGACTTAATTGCATAGGAACAAGATGACATTCAACTGCGTTATAGGATGTTCCCTTCAAGTGAAATAGAAAATCCAACAAAGACAGATTATAATAACAGCGCCCTATCAATATTCATAATCTTGTCTAATTTATTACCTACTGTAGTAGCTACCCTCCGGCACCAATTCCCCACCTTTCCCCCGTCAGGGACGCTTCATCATTTATTTAAATGACATTGTCTTTGAAAAGACTTTATGAATTTTGTTTACCGTTCCTGATTACATACAGAATTAAACATATGGGCAACAGAAAAAGCTCAAAGAGGGACCTTGGTTTCAATTTTAAGGGTAGGGTAAGCCTAGCCAAGGCTCCCCTCTGTCGGCACACATTGCCACCCAATAATATGAAGTCATAACACAGATTTTATAGCCCCGGGATGAATTGTAAGCAGGAAGATGTCATCAATGGGAACACAGCTGTAGTTATGTCATAAATATTTATGACCTCTGATCAATTTATAATGACAATCACCGTCCCAGAATTAAATGCGTATGAGGTTTACCAAGACTGCGTCGAAATGTAACACAATCGTGAAGCCAAAATGTTATCTCAATGGTACACTGAGTATCATCAAAGGGAAAAGACAGGGTTTTGACATTTTAATTCCTTTGGAACGAGTCTGCATTTAAAGGATAAGTGCACCTCCGTGATACAAACATCAGAAATTCATGTCGCTCATCACATAAATGATATTTAAATAATTTACTAAAAGAGTCGTGAATGTTAACTCCAGTGCCAAGGCATGGTTTGATGATTGAAATAAGCACAGCTTGTATATCAGTAGGGGAAGGAGTGGGTGATATTAGGGGTGGAGGTGGCATAGTATAAAGTTATTACATATATCTGACTGAGTGTATAGCTAATCTTCATTAGGTAAGTACCATACCCTTGCTCCATTATGGGAGTCTTATAGTTGGTTTGGGTGTGTGCCTCCTACCAGGGGGATGTGTGCTAGTACCAACCACATTAGCTCCTGGTAGGGGCAGCTCTGCTGCATCTTGTGACTGGTTGGACGGTCGAGGTCGAACCTCGGTGTTCATTGCCCCTGGTTGGGACCCAGGGGTGCTATAAATCACTGGTGGGGGACCACTATTTATGGCACATCTGACACTGTTCATCTCGACACAACATTTCTAGCTCCCAAGGACAGCCTTTTGGCCCAACCGGAAGGCCGCTAGGCCTGCCCTGTGTGTCATGCACTTGGCACTTTATTTTTATGTAGTCTGTCCCCCCCCCCCCCCCCCCCCCCCCCCCCCCCCCCCCCCCCACTACCCCTGCATGTTTGTATTCGTTCAGAAGTATGGGTGTTAGTCCGCCTAGGACTTTAACCCCAAAAAGTGGTGGGGAGAGACTGCTTACAGTTCTGGCACGGCAGTCTCTCCAAGCTGTCACCCTTTTTGGGTAACAAGTCCTTAGCCCGTCTCTGGGTGCGTTCACTACAGTGTGCGCTTTCACTTTTTTCGGCACCGGGTGTAACGAACTTCACGTTTGTGTTCTTGCACACGCTGAGGTTTAAAAGAAAAATATGTGATCAATTCTGACTCTCTATTTTTTTTTCTAATGTACTCTCCAAAAATATGGGGGGGGGGTGTCTTATGGTCCAGTGCTTCTTATAATGCAAAAAAAAATGGTAGTTCTCACATCAGCAATTAATGTAGAGAATCCTCCCCTTCAACTTTCTGACCTGTTATTCCCAGAATTTTTAGGCAACTGTTTGTCCTTTATGGACATTACCTTATTTTTTGGACTATAAGACGCACTTTTTCATCCCCAAAAGTTGTGGGAAAAAGTGCCTGCAGCTTACGGTCCGAATGCGAGACCCATGGCTCCCCACCAGCTCTCCTGGAAAGGAGATTAGCCGGGGGAGCTGTCAGATGAGAGATGCAGTCACGGTCGGATCTCCCATCTGAACTGTATTATTGCTTATGCCAGCAGAGCATAGAGCCCTGCTGATATAAAGAATGAAGAGAGAGAGATAGATAAATTGTCATCTATCCCTCTTTCCATGTCGGTGGAAACTGCAATCACTTTGCAGCTTCCATGCACACAGGCACAGCCAGAGAGGAGAGGAGATCTGCAGCCGTTCCCCTTGTGCTGTGAGAGTACTGCTGCTAGTGACATCTACTGGCTGAAATTGATATTGCATTCATTTAATCCATTGCATTAACCCAATTGATGTAAAAACGTATATATTAAACATGTTTTTTTCTGGTTTTCCGGCTCTAATAACTGGAAGCATCTTATGGTCCAAAAAATATGAAACTTATTTAAATGATGTGCATTAATATGTATCTTTTATATCTGCCCACACTAAATGAAAGATGTTGCTTGGGTTCAATACACATGTACCCATTGATGATCAGCTTCTGAAAGTAATTAAACTGAATTTTTTTTATATAAAAAATAATAAAGTTCAGAGAGCTGCTCATTCTGCCACATTATAATCCACCTCTGGCGCACTGGAGGTGGACAGAATAATTAACCTCTATCTTTGCATAATGGCTTGTCAATCATCTTAATGTAATGACCAATAGAGAATACTAACAATGTGAAAATATTGTAAAAAAGTAATCAATACAAAAGCCGATCTAGGAACCCAATCATGTGATCCCTATTGAAGGTTAGGATTAACCAGTCTTAACTCTTCAATACTAATAATGTGACATGTTTTAGACATTTGTGGTAGACATAGAACCTGGGCCGACATTTTACCATTTGCGCTTTTCCATTCCAACAAGGCTATAAATAGAACATCCCCATGTAGGTGCGCCATACGTTCCCAACAAATAAGAGAGAGTTCATAGTAAGCAGCCATTTACGTTAGTAGCCGCTCCCTTGTGTGTGACCGTGCCAGCTGTCCGAGAAGAGAACTTCTATTTAGACTGCGTTCCAATTCTATCTGAGAACATCTGCTTCACCCAGAGAAATCGCAGAATTCTTTCCACCCCTTCACTGCCTAAACTAGCATCAGTCTCATGGGCAAAAAAGTTTGCAATAAAGGGTCACTCCAAGTGCAATTAAAAGCTTCTGCCAAATAGCGAATTAATCTAGTAATTTAAGAATAAAACAAATATTATAAATCCGCCAAAAATGTGTGGTCATAGACAGGGGTGCACATAAGTGTTACTCAGGTACTCAAAAGGGGCCAAAACCTAGCTCGGCGTACCTGCATTATTGTTACACAGCTCATATGCGTACTAACAACTTACGCAACAACTTACGCAACTAACAACTAAGGCGCTCCGTGTCTGGGCGGCCGCAGCCAAATGTTACATGTATACAATTTATGTCACTTGGATAACCGCAGGGAAACATGAATAACTATGAAAGGTTGCAGTTAGGGGGGTGACATTGAGGATGTAAATTACTAATCAAAAAAAATTGATTGGACTTCTGACAAGAGAAAAGCACTGTGTGACAGTTGGAATATGACTATGAAAGGATGACATTTGGGCTGCTGGTTGTCTCAGGGGTTAGTTACTAAGCCAGAAAATGTCAGGGTTGTACTACTGAGGTATGAGATCTGGGGGTCAAACGTGTTGTACTGTGAGAGTTACATGTGACCCAAAGCCAGCTGGTGACCTGTGGATGGAGACTATCAGAGGCTCAATCAGGATCAAGGAGGTCCATCTGCAGCAGAATCTACCATGCAGAAAGCTGACACAGAGGACAGCAAGTACTACAGTGAGGTAGACCACATACATATGGGGTGAGTACCAAACACCATCTCCTGGTACTCATCTGAGGAGCTCACTAAAAAAGTTCACCCCTGGATATAAGCCTGTTTTGACTTGTGAAGGACTGAGTCCACTCCAGATGCCTTAACACATAATCAACATTTTAATCAGTGGCGTAGGAATCACTATAGCAGCCATAGCAGTGCTATGGGGCCCATATTCACAAGGGGGCCCACCACTCCTGGAAGAACAGGGATTGGAGTGGCAGGTAGGGACAGGGGGGCATAACATTTTTTACTATGGGGCCCAGTCATTTCTAGCTACACCCCTGATTCCAATCAATCTTGGCTTAAGAAAGACAATTAAACCCTCTGACAACTGAGGTAAAAAAAGCAGAAATAAACTTCGAGTGAAGAACTCCATTTGCCGTCGTTTGGCTGCCCACGTGGGATTAATAAGGAGGGAAATGTTGGATATGGAAGGTAATTTCCCTGCTGTATGTATTCCCCTCCTTCCATCCATCTGCCGCGTTCAAGAGTTTAATTATAATGCAAACGTCCTGTGATTTGTACAGCTGAAAGCCGGAGTATTTCTCCACGAATACCATATGGTTTTTCCTCTGAAGAAACTAGCGGAGAGAATAATTGTGTGTTGTGAAGCTGCAACTTCGGAAATTACACAAAGTGTCTGTCTACGGAGAGCCTTGAGGATTTAATTATTAGCTAAAGAACGGGGTCGCGGTCCACCAAGGTAACAGTAATACCTAAATTACATGTATCAGGCCGGTTACTGGCAGCGGTGCATGCTGGGAGATGCTGCCACACAAGGCATCAGCAACTCATTTGCATAGGTTTGCCAGCTCTGATGCATGCGATTGGGTTGTGTAACCGATTCTGGTTGGGGGTATGAACTGGTAAAGGGTGGGTGTCCTAACATAGACCTGTGCCACCCTATGTTGGGATAAATCAGGTTGTACAGTGTTTGGCGCACTTCTTGAGCACTTCTGACCCTATGAATGATAAAGGGATCGATCAATTCCGCTCGAAGAAAGGGTTTTTTGTTCATTCCTGTCGATCGAACAGGGAACAGACTGGTCCGTAAATCCTGGTCAATAATTATTACTTTGGATGCGGTCCAGGATCTCTATTCAAAGTATCCAACGGGAATCGATGTGCAAAGTGGTGCACATCGATTCACCGTTTGATCGGTGCACGCTCAAGCGCAACATGGTGATTAGAGATGGTCGAATTTTTCTAACTTGCTAACTTTGTGAGCTGATTACAAAGCCTCTGAAAATTATATCAACACCAAAATTGCTGGAGATGTAGAGAAGGGTTGTGGGAGCATTGGGGAAAAAAAGTTTTGCTCTAGCACATGGAGTTTTTGCATAAATTCAATTAAGTTAAAAAATAAAGTCGAAATTCCGATTTTCAAAATTTTGACTTGACTTTGAACTTCATTTTTGAAAACACTTTTTGTGTTAGAGACACGCTTTTTTGTAGTATACCCCCAACCATTCTCTACATCTCCAGCAAGTTTGGTGATGATACCATGTTCAGGGGCTTTGCAATTAACTCAAAATCGTCAAAATGACGATGACGAAATTTTTGAAAAGAAATTTGACCGTCTCTAATGGAGATGTCACAATGATGTCATCATGCTGCGGTTGATTGAACAGGTATCAACCCGTGTGTGGCCAGCTTTGGTAAACCCTGTTCTATTGCCATTACTTTGGATGAGGGTCCCCATTTAAAGTATCAAACTGGATCAATTGCGCAAAGTGGAGTGTATCGAACGATCAATGGTTAAGTTAGGTGGAAAAGTTACGATGATGTCACCGTGTCCAGTGATCGAGTGGGTATCGATCCGTGTATGGGGACTTTTTGGGAGAGAAAGAAGCCTATCTAATGTTACCCATATCCAATTCAGAAACTACCATATATTGCATATACCAGTGGTTCCCAAACTTTCCTTGCAGGCCCCGCCCCTTTTCTATTTAGGAACATTATCGAGGCCCCCCCCCCTCCCTATTCAAACACAGGTTCAAAATGAGGGCCTGTGCCTCCCACCTGGAATACCTTCACACCCCCCAGTTTGGGAACCACTGGCATATACATATTAACCTCCCTAGCGGTTTGCCCGAACTCAGTTCGGGCACAGTTTGATCGCTGATCAAACTGTGCCCGCACCGGGATCGGGCAAGTAGAAGAGCCGCCGACACACGGAGCCCTTCCGGCCCCGTGTCTTCGGCGTCATCTGTGACGCCGAAGGGGGCGGGGGGGGCGGCGCCATAGACCTCCATGTTAATGGAGGGGGCGCCGCTCTCCTCTCCACGCGCCGCCGGCGTCTATTTGACGTCGGCGGCGTGCAGAGAGCTGGGCGGAGAGCCGGCAGCACGGCGGAGTACAGTGTACTCCGCCGCGATTGCCGGTGACATGAGGTTTTCGTGTCATGAAAAATGGCGCGAAAACCTCAAACCGCTAGGGTGGTTAAATATTTAAAACAAAAAATCTGGCTGATAAGAGGAGTAGGGTTGGGCGTGAATATTCGAATCACAATTTTTTATTGCACCAATTTGTTATTGCATCATGTATGTACCATGCATTGCGTTTGCAATTTTCGCATGTACAAGTGGCAATTTTCGCAATAAATTACTTCTGTTTTGTCTAATGTGGTGATTACACTGCAGCTGCTATTTTACATTCTGCCACTTGATGTCGCCGTGACAACACACATTGCGTTCTCAATATTTGCATTTACAAGTGCCAATTTTTCACATACATTATGACTAGTGATGAGCGGCATAGGCAACATTCGTATTCGCGGCATGCCGCGAATTTTATGGAAAACATTCGGAAAATATTTGCATTCGGCAATATTCGGGGTTTTTTTTGTTATTGCGAATATCGGCAGTTTATTGCGAATTTCGCGCGCGCAATATATGTTTAACATGGCGCAAATTTTTATGCGAATTTTAAAAGTGACGATTTTCGCAATATTCGCATCACCCCAATATTCATTTAAAAATCTGTTGATGGTGTTGCTAAGCTCTTGTTGCAGCCTTCCCATTCGTCCACTCACATTGAGAGGGAAGTGTAATGGATAAAAAATACCGAATATCCGGAATTGCGAATATTCGGCAATATATTCACCATCTTCGCGAATTTCCGAATTGACGATATTCGCGATTAATATTCGGAATCCGAATATTCGCGATCATCACTAATTATGACAGGAGATCAAAAATTTTCTAATGTACTTGGGAAATGCAGGGAAATTGAATATTGTCTATGCTGCTCATCACTAAAGAGGAGACACACTAGTCAGAAGTGTTTGGAAATGAAGCGCGAGAAAGAGCACATCAGCTGCCGATAGCATGGCTATTCACCGGAACCTATATATCAGTGATGGCGAACATTTTAGAGACCAAGTGCCCAAACTGAATCCCAAACCCCACTTATTTATCACAAAGTGCCAGCTTGGCAAGTTAAAACATCATACACACACATAAAACATGAAAACACACACTCTAATTTTTTTTTTAAAGATAGAATAGGAGAGGGTATGGGGCGCTGTGTGCAATCAGAAGACAGGGGAAGAGACCTGACAGCATGAAGAGCCAATAGGCTGCAGTTCTCTCCTCTGTGCTGGCTGACAGCTCGCGTGCCCACAGAGAGGGCTCCGAGTGCTACCTGTGCCATAGGTTCACTATGGTAAACTATAGACATTGTCATTCTAAAAAGTTGTAGGTATCTCTCTACTGAAGGTATTCCTGCAAAGATGATTTTATTTTTTAAATTACCATATTTTTCGGACCATAAGACACATTTTTACCCCCCAGTGTCTGCACCCCCGCGGCCGAGTCGCGCCTTGGCTTCCCACCAGCTCTCCCGGCATGGAGATTAGACGGGGAGCTGGTGAAGCTGTCAGTTGAGAGATGTCAGCCGGCATCTCCGGGTCTCCCATCTGTACTGTATAATTGCCTATGCCAGCAGAGCTCAGAGCCCTGCTAGCATAAGCAATGAAGAGAGGCATTCCATCTATCCCTCCGTGGAAACTGCAATCACTCTGAAGCTTCCACAGACACAGTAACAGCCAGCCGGAGAGGAGAAGAGAGTAGTAGACTGTGCAGCCCAGCCCCCCTCCTCTCGATCAGTGTGGAGAATGACATTGTGCTGAGAGTGTACTGCTGTTAGTGACACCTACTGGCTGAATTGAATATTGCATTAATTGAATTCATTGCATTAACCCAATTGATGTGAAAACTTATAAAATCTTTTTTTTTCTGGTTTTCCTGCCCTAAAAACTGGGTGCATCTTATGGTCCGAAAAATATGGTATGTGTTATTATCTCCAAACCCCAACATTGTTCACTTATTGCACATGAAATAGTTGAATAGCCTAATGATATGACGAGACTCTCCCACAGCATTGGTCTATTTTACCCCTCCAGGCTACATCCCCCCTACAAAGCCTGACTTTCTTTTCTACCAGCAGGACAACCCAAGCAAGTCAGCAGCATCGGAAGGTTAATTCCCGCTTTCTCCATCGTGGCTGATAATGATTGTTTGGTTTAGCAACCATGTGTCTCGGTGTGATCTCTGGATGCTGAATTATAAATAGTGATCATCAGCATACAGTGTCCTGTGTCTTCGCACTGCTCGGAAAGAGACCAATTATATCGTTCTAGCGGATTCAGTGATACATACACCCGCATAACGTGGCGTTAGTGGCGGGATCCAAAGCAGATGTTATTAAAGTCTATTAGGTCATGTTCATTTTGGGATCTACTTACCACATACTCGAAGACCAGGGTCAGCGTCTCCTTGGTGTGGATGATGTCGTGCAGTAGTACTATGTTGGAGTGTTTCAGTCCTTTTAACAGTGAAGCTGAAAATAAAAGAAATAAAACGAAGGGGTTAAATCCATTTCTAAAAATGTAATCCCAGGTTCATCAAGCCAAATGGTTAATTACAGCCGCAGTCAACATGCTGAAGGGTAGGATCTTTGTGCGGAAGCAGCGGTCTCTTTGTAGAATCTTGACACGCCCCTAACTAACTCAGATCACCAATCAGTAGGTAGAATAGGATTTGGGGGCCCAAGATGGGTGTGTCCCCAATCTCTGCAGAGAGACCACCCGCGCTCCCCACTGGCGATGGTGAAAGAATGACATAAGCATGCAAATTGTATGTAGACTGAAACTAAAGGTCACCACACACGCAACGAACGGTGGATGATTTTGTCGTTGACCAAAGTGGGTGCACCCTCTCAGCCATCGGTTGGCTGCAAAATCAGCCGCTGATCGTTTGGTGCCCACATGGGGTGACAGTTCCCTGTCACCCCAATGCTCGGTTGCCCAGAGAAAGGACATGCCCGTAAATCTCTGGCCGATGCCATTAGTTTCAATGGGGACCGGCGTCCCCATTGAATCTAATGGCCGGTACACAAAGGTTGCCCGCCGATGCTGTGAGCAAAGGAGAGCACTCCACTCCACCGCTCATCTGTCGGTACCCACTTGATACATGTGTGGGGACCTTTTGCCAATCAGTTGATTGGTCTGCATAGAATTTGAATGGTAATATCGAAAGTTGGGCATCTTATTAACCATCTCCTTCCCCACAGAGAGGAACAGTCCATATTGCAGTGGGCAGGCTTTTCCCCTTTTCACCTAGGCTCCATCAATAAGTTGGCCAAAAGACCAATGTCCCATCTGCAGACCTTGTATTAAGTGTCTAGGGTTGGAGAGGTATATAAATGGTATAAACTGGATAGAGTTTAGTGAAGTGCTAAAGGTTGGGATTACATTTCACCTGGGCTCCATCAACTAGTTGGCCAAGAGACCAACTCCCCATCAGCAGACCTTGTACTTAGAGCCTAGGCTTGAAGAGGTATATAAATGGTATAAACTTGGTGGAGTGAAGTGCTAGAGGTTGATATGCCAGTGCAGCAAGATCCCATCGCCTAGTTGGCCAAGAGACCAACACCCCATGTGTAGACCTTGTATTATAGTGTCTATGCTTGGAGAGGGATATCCATGGAATAGACTGGGTGGAGTGTAGTGATGTGCTAGCGGTTGTCATGCCATTTCACCGGGGGCCCCAACACCTAAGTTGGCCATAAGAGCAATGCCCTAGCTGTAGACCTTGTATTTAGGGTCTAGGCTTGGAGAGAGATATACATGGAATAGACTGGGTGGAGTATAGTAAAGTGCTATAACCTGGGATGCCATTTCACCGGGGCCTCATCACCTAGTTGGCCAATAGACCAATGCCCTATAGACCATGCGTAGACCTTGTATTTTAGTGTCTATGCTTGGAGAGCAATATAAATGGGACAGACTGGGTGGAGTATAGTGAAGTGCTATAACCTAGACCAATGCCCTATAGACCATCCATAGACCTTGTATTTAGGGATCTAGCCTTGCAATGGTTAGAAAATCTCTACTCATTAATTTCATGACACCTTCCTTCGTTACTCATCGACTTCATTAAACAGTCATAATGCATTAATGATATACAATGGCAGGTGGCTTTAATTAGAAAAAAGTAATTGTAATATAACTCTGGTATCCGTCTTATCAGTGATGGGTCCTTATTAGGATCAAGACAAGAGGAGTCGGAGTCATTTTTCCTGATAATGTACATTTAATGTCCTATCGAGGCATCGTGATTTATAGTGGAGTAATCCCCGAACAAAAATTACTTTAAAAGAATATTAAAGGGCCAGTTCACACTTCTCACATGTAAAGATGACCAGAAGGTTAAATATATCACAGACAACAGTCACAAAGCCAACACACTCCTATAAGTAATGTTTTGGGTGTTTAAGATAAAGTAGAGAGAAGGGGTGGAACCCCAACAGGTTATTTTTTGATAGCGCTCAGTAACTTACTGGGGAGATTCAACTCCACTTCCTGTCCAAGAGAACCAGAAATCAGTGAAAAGCTCTTCAAAGTAAAAATAAACCCTATAGTGGAAGTTGACAAAGAAACAAATGTCCACTATGGACACCAATCCAACAATTTTTGGATTTTCTCTTTTTCTTGGTGCAAATGGTGACCAGTTCAATAACTGCTTTCTAACCCCTAGGTGCCATCAGGTCAGTAATTGCCTATATACACATGAGTATTATATAGCACTCCTCAATCCTAAAATAATATATACATATGAGAGATTCCATCTTTATCTGCCTAGCTTCTGGGGGTTAACACAGGGTGCAATATTGTGAGTGGCCACTGGGGGCGTTTATAACTGTTTTATCTGCAAAAATACGCCTCATTAATTTTAATGGGGGGGGGGGGGGGGGGGGGGGGGGGGGGGGGGCTCACGGCACAAGCCTGCAAGGGATCTTACTCTTTACAGGTAGTTTTTTGAGGGGTTGGATACAATGGGATAGAATGGGTGGAGACAGTGATGTGCTAGAGGTTGGGAAGCCATTTCACCAGGGCCCCATCCTCTAGTTAGTTGGCCAAGAGACCAACACCTTATGTGTAGACCTTCTATTTAGTGTCTAGGCATGGACAGGCATATCACTGGAATAGACTGATGGAGAGTAATGAAGTGCTAGAAGTTGGGATGGCATTTGACATGGGCCCTATCACCTAGTTGGCCGAGAGACCGACGTCTCATCTGTAGACCTTGTATTTGATTCCATGGATTGTATGGGATTCTATTTAACCGATGCCACATCACCTATGTTGGCCATAAGACCAATCTGTATCTATAGACCTTCTATTTACAGTCTTGGCTTGAAGATGGATATCCATACATGAGTATTATATAGCACTCCTCAATCCTAAAATAATATATTTACCTGCTGTTCCCTGAAATCGTATGAGAAGTTCCATCTTTATCTGCCAGGCTTCTGGGGGGTTAACACAGGGTGCATTATCATGAGTGGCCACTGGGGGGTGTTTATAATGTTTTTTATGGGAAAATACGTCTTATTCGTTTTAATGCGGGGGAGGGGGTCTTGCAGCACAAGCCAGGGAGAGAAGAGGGTCTGCGAGGGATCTTCTTACATTACTTCTTACAAGTAAGCTGTTTTTTTAGGCATTCATCCCTATTATTGGTACTTCTAGTGACTTTAATGTAGTAATGAACTTATGGTGATAGGTCCGCTTTAAGATACTTATTATCAAAGTTATTTTAATTTTAAATTTTCAGTCACATGGCCAGAATGGCCATTCCCTTTCTTCCTATTAAAGCCTAACTTCCAGCTTGGGCACATAAATAATTATGTGGTTCTCCCACATCCCCACAGCTGCATCTCCGACACTATCCAACATTTTCCTCTTCATTGAATGATGCCCACCCACTTCCTGAGAGCCCAGTACTCAAAGGGGAATTGGGCATAGCGCTGCACCACTTCATGCGGCAGTGATCTCTGCAGCATTTAAAATGATTAGAAATCTAAAATCTTAGCTGCCCGTTATAGACATACACCATAAACTTCAGGTAACTTGAACAGATGAAGGGGACACCTGTATCTGAAATGCGTTCGCTATACATGACAAGAGATGGTCGAATTTTTCGACTTGCTGACTTTATGACCATTCGACCATCTGTATACATGACCCATTCGCTAATTTAATCATCAAGCAATTGGTGGGCTCTAACCACCTTAATAGTCCCAAATAAAGGCCATGTGACAGACACAGCCAAGAGAGCACCTCAACACAGCACCTCAAGCGCCTCCTTTTACCCTCTGAGTGTTTGCCACGTGGCACGGTTTTTTCATAACCGTGCCACGGGCAATCGCGGCGGAGCACAATATGCTCCGCCGTGATTGCCTGCTCAGCTGAGGGTCATTAACATAAGCCCGGCGTCACTGGAGACGCCGGACTTATGCTGATGAAAAGCGACGCCCCTCCAATTGGACGGAGGTCTATGGCGCCGCCTACCCCCGCCCCCCTCGCCTCACCGGTGACGTGATCGGGGGCGGACCCGGAAGCATCGGCATACATGCCGGTGCTCCCGACCGCCGTCAGAAGACGGCGAGACCTCGGGCGCGGCTCCAGTTAACTGGGGTTGAGTTTCATGATGCATGAAACTCAGCCCGAGTTAATTCGGGCCAAACGCTCAGAAGGTTAAGCAGTGGTACACAGTGGCTACACTAGGTTTGGTGTCACCCAGTTCCAGAAACAGAAATGGTGTCACCCATAGTTATACTGTCAAGTATCCTATTTTGATGTGTCTTTCCCGGCCAAATCCAGATTTCAATAAATCACTAAAGCCCCCCATGCACGTCTAGATTTTCTGTTCAATCAACTTAAAAAGATAATTTTTTGGGGGTCAGGGAAATCGGTGATTGATTGTATGTTTGCCAACTGTAGTAACAGATATTTGATAAATTTTTTGGGATCAACTGAAAGTGTAATACATTTCAATACAACCAATTCAAATTTACCAACATGTTCAATCCTTTTTCAATACATTTTTTCCCAATTTTAATTGTTTTAGGTTGATCTAACCATGTGCCATAGATTTTCAATCAATCAACCCAAAAAATTTATTGAATTAAGTTGATTGGATGAAAAATCTAGACGTGTATGGGGGCCTTTAGTTTTCCAGGGGTAACTTAGGAGGGAGGGGGCGTCACTTGATGTCCCACTCTGCTTGTGCAGATAATGTGTGGGGGTAGGAAGTTAGCAGAGAGAGTAACGCCCCTCCCACCTAAATTAGGCAGGTACTAAAGAGGAGGGAGGGGAGGTAAATCTCCCCTGGAAGTGTTGTAGCTTCCTGTAATCTTTCCCTTAACTAATAAAAGAAAAATTGACAGGTACGCCCATAGTAGAGATGGTAGAATTTTTCGACTAGCTGATTGCAAAGCCCCTGAACATGATATCACCACCAAAATTGCTGGAGATATAGAGAAGGGTTTTGGGAACATTGAAATTTTTTTTGTTGCTCTAGAACATGTAGTTTTTGCATAAATTAAGTTCACAATCAAAGTAGAAATTTTGGACTTGACGCTGGACTTAATTTATCCAAAAACTATTTCTATCAGAGACTTTTTAACTTTTTTTTGTAGCAACCCCCAACCCTTCTCTACATCTCCAGCAAGTTTGGTGATGATACCATGCTCAGGGCTTTGCAATTAACTCGAAATGGTCAAAATGGGGTGTGAGCAATATGCATGTCAAATTGTGTGGGAATCCCTATATAAACACACAGCAGGGGAAGATACGTACCATTAGGCTGAAGTGTACCATTTAAGGTCTTGTCCCCATTGGCGAGGCTGGCCGCGGAGAGGCGAGGTCCCGCGGCAGCTGCTCGTGCAGCCGCTAGCGTCTAAAAGTCAAAATTGCGGGTGTCCGTGTTTCATATCGCAACCGCAGGCAGTAGCACAAGCGGGGACAAGCCCATTGAAATTAATGGAAGCGGCTGCTGCGGGCCGGCCTAGAACCATGTCGCCGCGCGGCCAGCTTCGCCAGTAGTAACAAGCCCCAATTTTGCTCACTCCTGCAAACACTGCAAAAATGAATTGCCCCACGACTAAAAGGAATCTGAAGATCTATAGATACCTGAGGGTCCAGGGGAGGTGCTGAAGGATCAGGCAGAAGCGTCAGCGTGATTATGGTCTCTAGGTATTTCCTGGAAAGCGTTTCATAGATCTATATTTCTTCCAGACCCTAAAGCTAGCCATACATGGTTCAATTGACATCAAATCGATCATCAATTCGATTGAAGTTTCCGATCATTTAATCGTATGTTGATTGTAATTGAATCGAAGTACACCCCACATGGAGTATGCAATCAAAGCCCGACTTCGATTGAATTTAATCGTTTTTAAACGTAGAGTTATCAAAAAGCGATTGTCACAGAGTGATCAAAAAGGGACCAATGATGGTCACAGAGGGATCAAAAACCCATAGGTCAAATCTTTGCATTTTAATCCAGTACATTATAATCGTGGCAAAAGGACACTGGGGGACACACATTATTCACAGAGATCGCCATTACATCGCCATTACAATCGCCATTACAATCGCCATTAGATCACCATTACAACAGTACCATGTGGACATGCTTCAATTTTCAATCAATCGACTAAAAAAATAGATCGAATTACATTGATTGTACAGTCAATTGAACCATGTGTGGCTAGCTTTAACCTGATCATGTTCTTGTTGGATTGTGGGAAGCAGGATAGAAGGTGGATAGTGATGGCGCAAACATGGAATTTGCTGTTCGCGAACGGCGAACGCGAACGTCCGCAAATGTCCGCGAACCCGGTGAACCCCATAGACTTCAATGGGCAGGCGAACATAAAGGGGACCCTTCTGGCGCACAATAGTGTTGGGAATTTATTTCAAGGGGACTACCACCTGGACACTGACATGACAGAGTGGGATCCATGTCAAGAATTCCCCAGCATTTGGTTTTTGTGCACGGAGGGAGGAGGGCAAACTAATCCGCACAAAGATTTCCCTACAATGAATTCCATGTGATTTGAACATAAGAGTGGGGGGGGGGAGCTTTTGAGCACTAAACCAAACACAAAACAAAAAAATCCCAGCCCCCCCCCCCCACCCCCCAAAAGAACCAACTGTTTTTTTTTTTTTGGTGTTGGTTGGTATAAAGTTTGAGTTTTTTGTTGGTTTGGGTGTTTGTTTTTGGGTTTTTGGTTTGTTGTTTTTTGTTTTTTTGTTGGGTGGGTTTTTTGTTTTGTTTTTTTTTTTTTGTTTTATTTGATGTTTTGTTTTTTGGTTTTTTTTTTTTGTTTGTATTGTTGGGTGTTGTTTGTTTTTGTGGTTTTGGTGGGTTGGGTATGGTGTGGTGGTTGTTTTGAAATGTTATTTTGGGTAGTAGTCTTTTGTGGTGTGGGATTGGTCGTTATTTGGTTTTTGAGAATTTTCTGAGTTTTTTTTTTTACTTTTTGTTTTTGTGTGGGGATAATATGGTTTTTTTTTTTGTGGGTGATAGTGCGGGGTGTTGTTTTGGGAGTTGGGGGTTTTGGTAAATGTCCTGTTGAATTCCACCTGAAAACAACCTTTCACGATCTGCTTGCCACTTGCCTACATCGAAAATGTGAATTTTAATTTTATGGAGGACACTTGTTGAGATGGTACATGTGGAGGACACTGGTGGAGATGGTCTTAAGTTGCGTACACTGGTGTTGGAATTGTCATTGTGGCGGACCCTGGGAGCAGATGGTCAGTATGGAGGATCTGGTGGAATGGACATGGGGAGTACACTGGTGGTTATGGACAGTGTTTAGGACACTTGTGGAGATTGTCAGTATGGCGGACACTGGTGTGGGTTGATGGTCAGTGTGGAGGACACTGGACAGATGGTCATTATGGAGGACACTGGGTGGGAGATGGACAGGTGGAGTACACTGGTTGGTATGAATGGTCAGTGTGTGGAGGACCAGGGGTATATGGACATGTGGAGGAACACCTGGTGGAGATGACAGTGTGGAGGACACTGTGGGTGTGATGGTCAGTGTGTACAATTACCTGGGGGAGATTGTGTCACTATGTGCGTAACACTGGTGGTGATGGTTAGTTGTGGAGGACGACTGGGACAGATGATCCAGTATTGAGGCCCTGGTGGAGATGTACAGTGTTGAAGTACCTTGGGTGGTGATGGTGTCAGTGGGTGGAGGACACAGGGGGAGAGTTCCATTGTGTATGACACTGGTGGAGATGGTACACCAGATGTGGAGGACACTGATTGGGTTATTGACAGTGTTGGTAGTACACTGGGGAGGAATGGACAGTGTGGGAGGTACACTGTGTTTATTTTCATGTGTGGTAGTGACACATGGTTTGCGTTTTCGCATGTTTTACTGACACTTGGGGAGAGGATATTCCCCATGAGATGATGGATGGATAGCAGTGAGACTGTAGATCACACAGAAACCTAGCTAATGGTTCCCTATAGCAGCAGCAGCATCTCTCTCTCCCAACTCTCGCTAGAGCCTTCTTGCATCCTAATGTTTCATGTCGTCCTTTACTTTATCTGTTATAATTTTTTTTTAAGGGTCTTTGAGTGGGGGTGCTCATTGCTGGATTGTGTCTGCTGCTGGTCCACAGGGTTCAAGATGTTTCTGCAATGTAAAAGATAGGGGAAAGTGGGCGGATCGGGAGACTCTCCTAATGTTCGGCGAACATTTTCTTGTACGTCGAACATATCGATTTCACACATGGATGTTTCTGCCGGCGAACACGTTCGCCTAGCCATCACTTCAATTGGGTTGTTATCCTAATTTATCATGGGAAACACACCTAGATGTTCTTGACATCACAAAAGTTTCCCACCAGTATGACATGCCAGTATTGTCAGATAGATCATCAATGACAACGCCCCCTTTTCTTTTTCTTTTTTCTTTTTTGTTTTTGTAGTATATACGTGGTTTTGCAAAAGTATTCGGCCCCCTTGAACGTTTCCACCCTACTTTGCAGTTAGTTCTTTTTAAAACAATTTTGGAATCATGTATGCTTATTCGTTCCACTCTACGTGAATACCGCCACTTTGTATTGGTCTTTAAAAGCGGAATTCCAATCACATTGATTCATGTTTCTGTGGCTGTAATGTGACAAAGGGAAAGTTCAAATCGTTTGCAAGCCACTGTATTCCTGTCAGAGGTTCACCACATTACTATAAAAAGAAATAAGAGAAAAGTACCCCCATCGGGCTGGGAACTTTAATGGAATGCCTCGCAATCATGCATGTTGACACATGAGCTAACCAAAGCAGTATCTATTGATATCCTGGAATCAAGGAACGCAGTCTAGGAGGAGGGCTCCGCCTTGACCCAGGGGACTGGCCTGGGACGTCGGCAGGTAAAGTGGGAGGAACTAGTAAGGGTGAAGTGTCTGTGTGTCAACGGACTCTAATGTAAACGGCCAGACAGCGAAGTTTCCTCTCCTTTTGCCGTGTTGCTGTCAGCTCTGCACAATCTCTTTACCGATTTAGTACTTTTTTGTTTTTAGCCCCAAGGTCCATCCCGTATCCAATCTAATATTCTTCTCCTATCTCTCTCCCTACTTTTCTCATGCTATCTCCGCACACTTTTCCTCTTCTCATTTTTCCTCTCTCTTTTCCATTTTACTGTCCCGCTCCGTTTTTCCCGCCATCATGGGGTGGTACCGTAAAAGTTGAAGTTTGGCTGCAGACACCTCCTTTCGACTTCCCGGGATCCGCACCGGCAGGGGGGAGATTAGCCGAGGTATTGTTTGGGATGGCTGGGATGGTTAGGGATCGGCACAGACGGGGAGGGGAGGTGTCTGGGATGTGAGGCGGGCACGGGGGCGTCGGGTGGTGGGACGATTCTCTCTTGTCCCTCCCCTCTTTGCTGTACTCCAGTCTCAATTGGACGTTGTGGGGCGGTAAGGGAGTAGAAGAGTGCAGAGTAGTGGGAGCGTCAGGCTTACTTCGTGTCCATCCCCTCTGATGTGCCGGCCGCGCCCGATCTCCCAGTAACGTGTCCGCCTGATCCCCCCTTGTCCACTGCTGATCGTTCCCTCGCGCCGGTCCCTCTTCAAGACCCCATCCCCCCTTCCCCATTCCACATATATCCCATGTCATCCCCCGTCTCTTCTGTCTTCCTCTGCTCATCCCAATCTCCACCAGGGCACCCTCCATTGGATTTGGAGGGATGTGGGAAGGAGATTAGGGTAGGGTAGGATCGAGAGCGTAGGGGATGGAGGTGTGGTCTGTCCGCGCCGCCTCCCCCCTATGGTTCTGGGACGGGGGGCACCCTCTCCTTCCCGCACCACTAGCCCAGCAGGCGCAGGGACGCGCAGGTCCCGCTGTGGGTCACCCAGGGAGCCATGTCAGTAGTGGGGGGCACCCAGTATGTCGGCGGGTGGGAGGACGGCCAGCGGGAGCCAGCAGCCGGGCAGTGGTCAGGGATACGGCCAGGCCTACCTCCTCCAGGTCCGGGCCAACTGAACGGGCCGAGGGCTCCACGGCGAGATGCATGGCAGGAGCACAGCACAGGGGGGTGCCGCGGCCCGGTTATGGCCGGGCACAGCCTCTTTCCAGGTCCCCTTCCCCAGCAGAGGATTCCCTGGGGGAGTTCCTTCCCACGTTCATGGGATGCACAGGCCACAGATGGGGAGTATGGCCCGCACGGCGGGGTCGGGAGGCCTTCTGGGAGGGCTGCCCCTTGCTCCATTAGGGACTGTATCCGGTTCCAGTGCACCCAGGGAGTCGGCCGCCACGCGGCCGCAGGACGGGGGTGGTCAGTTTTGGCCCATGTCTTCCTTGTGGCGGATGCAGTGGACGCTGCTGCGTATTTCGTCGCTCTCAACGCCAGACTACTCTGCCATGGACGCAGCTGCCATGCGAGGTCCTCTTCCGGCGTTACGCCAGGGATGCCGAGCGGATGGATGCGGAACCATCTCATGGTGGAGCGTCCATTTACTCTGGTTTTTCTGTGCGGGATTCGCTGGGGGGACTGCTTTGGGTGTTGGGGTTTCTTCGCGCGGCGGGTGGGTGAGTTGCAACGGGTGGGCCTGATCTCTTGGGGTCATTGCGGTCATTTTAATGTCTTGGGAACAGGGGTCGGGGTACCCGGGTGGTGGGGGGCCTCAGCAGGTGTGGGCGACCCCAGGGGCTGCAGCGGTGCCCCCTCCCCCCGCCCTCATTGTTGGGGACGGTGTGGAGGGAACGCAACGGTCGGGCCCGTGCAGGCGGTAGGAAGCGGTAGTTGCGCCCGTCCATCGGCGGCCCCGGCGGAGAAGTTGCGGAAGTGAAAAGTCGCTGCGAGTTTCTGACGCTGCTCGGGGGGTGTCGCTTATACGTGCTTTGGGCAGGGCTCCTTGGGGTCTCATGTCAAGCCTGGGTTAGGGAAAAAATTTGGAACAATGCGTTTGTAGACATATTACTTTGTGGCCTTTGGAGCGTTATGCGATGACCTATGAGAAGGGGGGAAGAGCATCGTAAGGAGGAGGACGAGGACAGGCGGCGCTTTTCGCCTGATCCCTCGTACGTTCATGAATTGGCTGCATGCTGTGTTTTCATTTTTGCTAATGTGGTGTGTGAAAAGGCTCCTGCTGAGGGGGGGCCTTGTTTTGCTACGCGGGAAGGGATTTTGGAAGCGCACAGGACGCATGGGGGAACTCTTGGCTTCGCTATGACGAGCAGTTCCGTCACGGTGGTCTGTCCGCCAAGGGCGGTATGGAGCACAAAGACATCAATTTGTGGCTGAGTCTCATGACGGCCCCGCAACATATTGTTACGGCAGTCTGCCCAAAACCCCAAAAACCCTTTTCAAGCGTGGCGGTGGGGCGTCTGGGGGCCCCCCGCCCAGTCCAAAGGGCGTCTGCTGGCGCTTTAATGAGAGGTTCCTGCAAATGGGGGGCGACATGCAAGTTTCGCACGAGTGCTCGGGGTGTGGGGGCTCTAACCACCCCCTTAGCCGCTGTTTCCGGAAAGGTAAGTCGGGTAGCCAGCGGGGGTCCCGGCGGTTGTGGGAAAGGGGGAGGACACCAGTGATCGTCTAGCGATGGAACCCGTGGACTAAGTAGGTATCCCGGATAGGGTGGCGGCTGATTGTCTCATTTTTTGGTTTCCTGGGATGGTTTTGTGATTCCGTACCGGGCGGTCGTGTGGGCCGGTTGTACATTGTGTGAATTTGCCTTTCCCCCGGGAGCGCCCGGACTTGTGTGGGGGACAAGCTGGTAAGGAGGTAGGGAGTTGGGGCGGATGGGGGGTCCCGTTCGGGTACCCCCTTCGCCCGAATTGCTGGTGTCCCCCCTTAGTCTGGTTCCAAAAGCGGTGTAGCCTGGAAACTTCGCATGATTCATCACCTTTCCTTTCCGCACGGGGCCTCGGTTAATAATGATGGTATTTGACGCGCAGCTCGTGGCAGTGTCATATACCTCCTTCTCTGACGCGGCACGTGGCGTTGTTTTCGCAGGCGTGCCGGGGCTCCTTGTTGGCTAAGGTGGATGTTAATCGGCGTTCAGGTTTGCTGCCAGTTGCACCCGTTAGTTCAGAAACTTCTGGGCTGTCAGTTTCAGGGATGTTGGTACATCGACCGCATGCCGTCCCCATGGGGCTGTCTCCATTTCCTGTCGCATACTTTGAGAAATTTAGTTCTTTTCTTGAGTGTGGTTGGTTCGATCCCAGTCTGGGTTGGAATCCATTGTCCACTATCTGGACGATTTTTTATGCGTAGGGAGGGGGGCACTGGTGAGTGTCAGTCGGTCTGATGGACGCTGGTTCGGTTTTCGAGGGGGACTTCGTTGTTCCGCTCCCCGGACAAAACGGATAGGTCCCTCACCTTGCCTGAAATTCTTGGGTATAGTGATTGACACGGCGCGTTATGGAAATGCCGTTTGCCCCTGGATAAAACTGACAGATTTGCGACAGTTGTTGTGCCCAATTTTTTGTCACGAAAAAGGTCACGTTGGCGGGAGGTGCAGTCGCTGCTGCGGCAAACTGAATTTTGCCTGTCGGATTTTGCCGAATGGGCAGGATTTTTTTGCCGGCGGCTGGCGGGCCTTACCTGCGGGGTGCGCCTCCCGCAGCATTTTGTCCGGATTACGGCTTTGCCTCGCGAAGATTTTCGGGTCTGGGACCATTTTTTGCGGAGGTATAAGTGGAAGGGTCCCTATGGCTCGCCGATTCCGGTCGTGAATGGGGAGTTTTGCAAACTGTTCACTGACGCGGCGGGGTCGGTGGGTTTTGGGGCATACTTCCAGGGCGCTGGTGTCAGGGTAAGTGGGCCGTCGGCCTGGCAAGGCTGCGGTGGCTTACACGAACTTGGCGTTCCTGGAATTTTTCCGGTGGTGGTCCGCGGTCACGGTGTGGGGGCCCGAATTGGCTAATCGTTGGGTGGCGGTTCATTCTGACAATACGGGCGGTGGTCGTCGGCGATTAACACTCGCGCTGTCTGCTCACTTCTTTTTCCCGGTATTTGTTATTTGGTGTTTTGCGGTCTTGTTTTGTTCTTACAATGCTTGTCATTTCTACATCAAGTTCCGGGCGGTACATTTGAGCCGGGGTCTTAAACTGATTTGGCTGATGGCCCTCTCTGCTGTCCCGGTTTCAGATTGGACGGGTTTTACCTTTTGTTATGCTCCAGGGGGCACACGCGCACCACGGTACCGATTCCGGGTTCCTGTGGGTCCAAGGCTTGGCGCAGTCGCTTGAGACGGTATGCTGCAGAGGGCTGTGCCTGGTTCTCCTTCCACTTGGCGGGGCGTACACACCAGAGATGGGATCAGTGGTTCCTCCGCTGGGAAGGCGGTGGGGGCTTCGGATTCGGTTGGGGGCTCAACGGGACCTGTTGTGCTGTTTTCCTCGTGCAATTTTGGATCAGGGGGTTTCTTCTCTTGGCCAAGGTGGGACGGACTAATGTCTGCCTTGGCCTCAAACCTCTTTAAGTTTGCGGTTTGGCGGGATTACAACCAGAAGTACTTCTTTATTCGTCGCAGGTTGTCAAGGGTTAAATAGACGGGGCAGGGGTTCCAGTGATAGCCCGGCGCCCAGTGACGTTCTCCCAGCTGCATGCAAGGCTCTTTGCGGCGCTGCCGCGGTTTTGCCGGGATGATTTTGAGCTTCGCCTTTTTTTGCCTGGCCCTATTCTTTGGCCTTTTTTGGGGCCTTCCGCATAGCGAGCTGTCAGCCTGGGAAGGGGCGGGCGGGTGGGCTATTGTTCCATAAGTTGATTTCGCGGGAAGGGGAACTGGAAATCTGGTTTTATGGTTTCGCAAGATGACCCCTGGGGAAGGCTTACGGGTATGCTTGGGGGGGGTCTCTAACCCTGCCTTCTGCCCGGTGAGATGTTTTGGTGCCTATTCTAGCAGGGTTAGGCCGGGATGTGGGTGGCCGTTGTTCTTGCCATGCGGACGGGTTCATTTTGTCACGATTTCAATATATTTATAGTCATTGTCGGAGTTTTGGTCTCTCTGGGGTATGACCGCGAGGCTGTTTGGGACCATTCGGTTCGCATTGTGGCTGCTATACGAGGCTGCTCGATGTGGGGTTTGACTCTGTGGCCATTAGGCGTATTGGCGTGGGAATCTAATCGTTTTCAGGTCCTATGTGCGCCCACATCTGGTCTCTCCCCAGTTTTTAGTCTGTTTCACACGTTAAGTTGGTTGGATGTCCTTTTAGAGTCAAGGTGGTTTCGCAACGGGGTTTTCCCCATTCCTCTCTTTAGAGCCGAGGTGTAATGTCTGGATCCTCGGGCACTCTTACGTGCATTGGGCGGAGCAGAGTGCGGCGGTCCGTCCGCGCGGAGATGGCTCGGGACCTAGGCGCAGAAATTAGACGTCACTGTTTCGGCTTTTCCGGCTTAAAATGGAGGCAGCTATTCAAGCGGTTCTCGGACCTTGTGGCCGTCAGATCACCTCCGGATATTCCTGATCGTCCATGCGGGGGGTAATGACTTGGGACAAATGCACCCAGCTGTGAATTGATTCGAGGTGTGTTCAGGCCTTTCTTCTTGAGGATCTGGGAAGTTGCCCCTAGCATTGTGTGTGTCTGGTGGAAATAATTCCCCGAGACGTCTGGCGGTCTGCATTGGACATGTCCACTATTTCTAGGACAGGATAACTGTCAACAGGTCGGTGGAGAGTTTCATGTGTGTAGGCAGGGGGTTTTGCTGTCCGCACACAAGTTGCTTGAAAATCCTGTGGGACATTTTCGGCGGGACGGGTTCCATCTGTCAGACTTGGGTTGTGGGGTTTTTCATTACTGGTTTGGTGGAAGCCATGAGGCGGCCTTCCTCTTTTGGTGGGGGGGTCCGAGCGACGATCGGCATCCGGTCCCTTTGTCGATCCGTCGCAGTGCCGCATGATTAGAATGGAGAAAACCATGGTGCGTGTCGGTATTGGAGGGCAGCCACTTGCATGGTAAAAGCTGGGCGGGGCTTAGGCCCCCATTTATGACTTCGGATTTGAAACAGATGTACCCATCGAGCCGGTATTGGAGGGCTGGTGGCCGGTACGGTTAGTTGAAGGGCGTTTTCGGTGGCCACTGTCGGGGTCATTCCAAAAAAGTTTATTTAAATGGTTATTTAAGGGGAATGGTAGAAATGTTATTTAAATGTTTTTTAATGTTATTTAAATTTTATTGAATGTTTTTCTTTGGCTGTGGCCAAAGTTAGTGTAAAACTATTTTTTCCAAATCTTCTTATATAAAGCTTTTAAAATGACTTTTGGCCTCTGTTTTAGTTTAGAGTTAAGTTGGGTGGAGAAGGGGTTAAAGGTAAAGGTACAGGGTCTCAGTAATCCCTGGGTCATGCTCTTTTTATTCTTTATTTATTAATACAGAATATGTGAACATATTGTAGCGTTCCAAGAATAAGGCGTCTTGCAAACATATTCAGATCTTTGATAATTTCAAATTGGTCGATTGGTGGTGTTGGGCAAAATCCAAGTCCTAAAGAGAGTACTTCTATTTCATCTGCACTTAATTCGTATTTGGAAAGATTTGCCACTGTCTTTATTGTAGGATTTGTTTGACCAGATATTGGTCTATCCCATATTTCCTCTGGACAGGTGTCGGGGGTAGACTTAAAAAAGGTTGTTGATTGGGTGTAATGTCATCTGAGTCTCCAGAAGTTTTGATGTTATAGCCCAGCTGGGAAGATGCACTTTCCTGTGATTTGTTTTGAGTTGCCAGTGATTGTCTTATTGTTTCTACTGATACGTGTGGACTTTTGTTAATAGTAGTTTCTCGTATGTCTTTGCTTTGAGTTTCGATTATAACTTTTGGAAATAGCGTACTTGGATAAGCTGTAGTGTTTCCTATTTTAGTAGGGGTATTTTCGTTTGTTTTGGTCACGGTTATTGATGTTTCTGATAGAGATGGTACCAGTGAGAAATCCAGATTTGTCATCGTGTTTTCCTGTTTGTCATCTGCTGTTATTTCGGGTTTTCTTTTTGAATCGAGTCCTCCCATAGCATCCTGGGTTGATTTTCCTCTCTTCCCCCCCTCTTTATTGAAGGAGAGACGTGATGAAATCGATGAGCTTTCAAATTGTATGTCTCCCTCATTGGATGTTGTAGCTTTTTTATTTTGGGGTGGATTTAATGTTCCAGGTAGAGGCCATTTATATGCCCTTTTTGCGTTGAATGCTGACTTATCCTTTTGGAACTTTTTATCTTTGGTGAGGTATATCGAGGTGTTGTATGGTTCGAGGTCTTGGACTACTCTGGATAAGTGGGGGTCCCCCGCCACGTGGATACTCTGGCCCTTGAACCAGCACTTCAGGCTCTGTCTCGTTAATTTCACCTTCAATCTTCTGAACTAATAGTAAACCTCTAGCCACATTTGGGGCTTACAGCATCAATCATATTAAGTACATAGCCTGAGGAAGCCAATAGGCGAAACATGTTGCACAAGTACCAACATATGGTTTGATTCTGCACTCAATAACTATCTGTACCCTGCAGCACGGAGGTTTCATCTTGTAATTTATATGATACATGTGTTTGTGTATATGTGTATAATTTGTTTTTTTCTGATTTATGATAAATTACCTCTTGATTTCATTTGATCACCTAAGAGGAATATTAAGGGATGTAGCGTCCATTTTGGAACGCTACAATATGTTCACATATTCTGTATTAATAAATAAAGAATAAAAAGAGCAATAGATACTGCTTTGTTTAGCTCATTTGTCATACATGCACCTGATATTGAGGCATTCCAATTAAAGTCCCACCCGAGGGGGTCCTTTTCTTCTTATTTCTATTTAAATAGGGATGGGAATGTCTTGATAGACTGCAGAAATACAGGTTCACTTTCACAAACCCTCTTTTCGTAACTATAAAAGAAGATAAGTTCCAGTTCTCAGAAAAGCTGTTTTTACACATAATATAGGGCAGTATACATCACTATACGTACATCCCGAGCTTTTAATGTATGCGGTGAATTTTGTTGACACCTTAGGAAAGTCACAATGATTGTGTGAGAGTCGCATTCCTCGGAGCGCTTTTTAAACTTGATGCTCTTTGGGACATATTGTGATCATATGAAGGGAAAGCCAAGATGATAGGAAAGAGGGAAAGACTGATTTCCAATGTGGTGTCCAATAGGATTGGTGAGCCAGCAGCCTGGTCTGAGGTGTGATCATAGCCTGTCGCTGCAGATTAGTAATGATGGGGGGCAAAGCAGGTCAGCAGTAGTGTTGAGCTTGAATATTCGAATAGCAAATATGTTCGACGAATATCAGCTATTCGAGAATTCACAAATATGGCGACGGATATTCACAATTTCTAATATTTGTCATATTGCGCATTGGAAAGCTTATGGCCATGCATTGGCCATAAATGGTAATTTTGAAGGGAATCTCGATGCAATCATAATCACGAATATACTTTCAATGTACTTGAATTGCAAATATTCACAAATATTTAATTGAATATTATTATTAGAACTATTCTCCAAAATATCGCAAATTGGAATATTGCCTATGCTGCTCGTCACTAGTCACGTGGTTTGTCACATGGTTTGAGGAGTTTGATGGGGAGAACTCAAGTTGCCTTTGGAGAACCTTGACCTCATCACTACTGAACACCCTTGAGATTAATTGGAATGTCAATAGTAAGCCAGGTCTCACCCAGCAGAGGTACCCAACTTTAGTTATTTGGCTTAATGGGTAGAAATTCCCACAGAAACAAAAAACTAGAGACATACATTCCAGAGAAGAGAAGGCTAGCTGGCGGTCCAAACCTCCCTGGCGGTATGCCCAGTACTCTGTTTGTGATTCCCGCCCTCCCTCCTCCCCTTTACAAATGTAGGAATGTGGACTAAGAAGTAATTGTACTATACCATGGTCATTAAGGGGTTAACAAAACAAAACATAAGGTGGCAGAACATAAGGTGGGTGGTGACAATGTGAAGTAACTAGGACATGTGATGTTATGACCTTGTGAGCCATTTGGGAGGAGGCCAGAAGGTTAAATAAACATAGTGTTTGTGGGTAACTGGGACTTCCCAGGAGCAGGAGAGAACAGATCAGTGGTGTAATGGATCTAGTGGGAAGCAGGCCTCAGGCCTGCAGATCCCAAGACCAGGCCTGGACTGAACCCTGACTGAGGCCCCACCCTTGTCCCCCTGCTTAGGGCAAGGGCATCCTAGTCACTTGGGTGAAGAAGGCTAGGGCAGAGACTTTTCCCTGCAGAGGCTGTCTGCAGTACCTGGCACTGTGATGTTTATGCAATAAAGGGGCACCGTATTAACACCAAACTGACATGTCACAGACCTTTATTGAGGGATGTGCGCAAGGACCTGCTAACTACAAGAAAGCCCGTTTAGCCACTGTTGCAGGAGAGGACTGTGAGGTTCGAGGCAACGGAGGGGTGAGATCATTGTTGTCCCCTGACTCGACCCTGCACGTGCAGTGCACCCAGGTGCTAGAGATGGGCGGTGCTCTTTCTTTCACACATTGCTGGCTTCATCAATGATGCCTGAAAACCCATGGAGGTCTATGGCGCCACCCCCACCCCCTGCCTCTCTAGCATCACCGGAAGTGAACGGCAGGCTCACAGGTGGTTCACAGTGCATAGGTAGGTTCAGGCAAACCGCCAAGGAAGTTAAAGTGCGGAAGATGAGAAGAGAAACGTGAAGGAGTCTTTGGCCTTCTAAGTACGATTAATTTGATGAACAAGCAAAAAAGGTAACAGGGTTCGGTAATGTTCGGAATTATTTCCTGAGCTCCTTTCCTCTCCCTTTAACATCTAAAGTAGGGGGATATTTAAAGAAGGATGGGTCTTAGGAGGGGAATACCCCCCTGAAGGCCACTAGTTGTTCCCCGTATAGACGGGGTATAGGGATTTTAGGTCCACCTATTGAAATGCTCGCTAGTATGTGAATTAAAACAGACAAACGTATAGACTAGGAAATAAAAGTGTACAGTCTATAATAGTGGTAGCCATGTAAAACATGTTCAAGTTGTCACACTCCGTGGAGATTTCTTTAATAGTCCATAAGACAAAAGGACAAGGCCTTGGTGATGCCGGGCATTAGAGTTGCCTGCAGAGGTGTTCGACTACCCTTCTTTATCATCTGCCTGAAAACCACAGTCTGCAGGCAACTCTAATGCCCGGCACCAAGGCCTTTTGTCTTATGGACTATTAAAGAAATCTCCACGGAGTGTGACAACTTGAACATTTTTTACATGGCTACCACTATTATAGACTGTACACTTTTATTTCCTAGTCTATACGTTTGTCTGTTTTAATTCACATACTAGTGAGCATTTCAATAGGTGGACCTAAAATCCCTATACCCCGTCTATACGGGGAACAATTAGTGGCCTTCAGGGGGGTATTCCCCTCCTAAGACCCATCCTTCTTTAAATATATATAGTTTGGGATGGTGTTCACCGCTTACCTGGACTCAGTGATATTCTCTATAAAGATCTAAAGTAGGGGGAGTTGAGAACATCTGGGCTGCACATTCCCAAGGCTTGGCGGATTGTCAAGCAGTAGAAAACAGCATGTACTAGGCAGGGAAGTTATTATCTGTGCATTTCGGCCTCTTACATGTTGAGTTTGGATGGAACGCACATTTATGGAAACCAAAATACATGGGACAATAAAGCTGGGAACACACAGAGCCATTTGAGGTTCCCAGCAACAGCGCAATGACATCATTGCTGCCCGATATTGGAGGAGCTGGAGACACAGCACTGCTAACCCCCCCCCCAACAGGAGGTTATGTACTGACAAATTACCAACCATTAGAGCAGCAGTTCCCAAACTGGGGGCAGGGTCTGCACAGAGGTATTTCAGGGGGGCGCACCACTGGGATAGTCTACACCAGTGGTGGCAAACCTATGGCACTCTGAGGCCAGAGAGAGTGCTTTATCAGCCAGCACTGTCAGAGAGAGAACGATGCTGCCTATTGGCTCTTTGTTTCAATTTGAACCTGTGTAGTTTGAATGAGGGGATCAATAATGTTCCAGTCTAGAAAAGGGGGGCCCTGCAGGAAAAGTTTAGGAACCCCTGCATTAGAGGGATTCATAGTATATTAAATGTAACTATAAAACAATGAATCTTTGGGTTTAAAGCGGACCTATCACTGGAAATTTATCTAGGTACTAGAGGTGGTCGAATTGCAAAGCCCCTGAACATGGTATCATCACCACCACCAGTATGGCTCTAACATAAATAGTTTTTGCACAAGTCCAAAGTTAAGTAAAAATTTCGAAAATCTGAATTTTTACTTTGACTTAATTTATGCAAAAACGACATGTGCTAGAGCAAAAGATCTTTTTTCCCAAATGTTTCCACAACCCTTCTCTACATCTCCAGCAATTTGGTGATTATAGCATGTTCAGAGGCTGTGCAATCAGCTCACAAAGTTAGCAAATCTCTAAATGGTACTAGAAGTGGGGATAATAGGGAGGAATGCATACAATAAACGTACCTGTATGGAGTCATTTAAGAAGATCCCCCACAGCCCTCCCTCACTTCCTGGTCTGGATGACGTCACAAGAGCAATGGGATAACCACAAAATTCTTTCATCTCAGCTCTCCATTGAAGTACACTGAGGAAAATTCCCATAGAAAACCATTGAGCGCCCCCAGTGGCCACCCACGATATTGCACCCGGAGTTAACCCTGGGAAGCCTGACGAATAAAGATGGAATCGCTCATACAATTCCACAGAACAGCAGGTAAGTATATTAATTTAGGATCATGGAGCCCTTAGTCACTATAATACCAGCTCAGAGGTAAGTCAAACATATGTATTTTTAACATAGTGAGTATACATCCACTTTAACTTTAACTTAGGCTGAGAATTGACAGTGGCTGTGACTTCACCCCTACGAAAGGGGTTACATTCTAAGACTTGCGTTCCAGAGCTCGTTATGTGAATGATAAACACAGACTCTCAGAATAACTCTCCACTTTCTCACTCTTTGCGCATAGCTTACATAGTTTTCACAAACTGTTATTTTATAATTGACCTTACGCAGACTCTTCTGTTCCTTAACAGACATGTTCGTGTATCTGGTCTGAAAAGCTCCTCGAGACCCATTGACGTCAACAACTGTGCAAATATTTTTTATTGACGACCCCGGCGCGCATTCTTTGTGCTTTTTCGGTTAAAGTGTGAAAGGCTGGAGCTGTGTTTTTCCTGTAGAACGCGGCGGTGCCTCTCTCCAGCAGCTGGGGCTCCTTGCGTCTGTTAGCTGTGGGCCTTCGCTCGCACACTCTGTGGCAGCAGATGGACAATACGGAAGAAGATGAGTAGAGATGGTCGAATTTTTTTTCAAAAATTCGACCATTTCGACGGTTTCGACTTAATTGCAAAGCCCCTGAGCATGGTATCATCACCAAACTTGCTAGAGATGTAGAGAAGGGTTGGGGGTATACAGCAAAAAAGAAAGTATGTCTCTAACACAAATAGTTTTTTCACAAATTAAGTTCAAATTCAAGTCAAAATTTCGAAAATTGGAATTTCGACTTTAACTTTGAACTTAATTTATGCAAAAATGACATGTGCTAAAACAAAACTTTTTTTTTTCAAATGCTCCTACAACCCTTCTCTACATCTCCAGCAATTTTGGTGATGATACCATTTTCAGGGGCTTTGCAATAAGCTCACAAAGTTAGGAAGTCGAAAAATTCGACCATCTCTAAAGATGAGGGCCACATGTGATTCGAGTCTCCTAATGGGCTCTTACTGTTCGTGTACAAGGCAGGAGAGAAGAGCTGACCGAGTCCTTTTTAAAACTCATTAGGGGCCACAAGCACAAACTTGATTCACTATTGGAAAAGTTTCAAAGTTAAAGCGGACCCATCACCCACTTCTGTAATTCCTGTGGTCAGCAGAAGTGACAGGACAGAATGTAGGAACAAAAAGCACTCGCCTACAATGAGTAAAACCTGAATGTCCCTCGCAGCCCCCACTCTGTGATGATGCAGCACCGCAGCGGGGCGGAATCCCTATATCACTCAGAGCAGTGACAGTCAGGAAAGTTCCTGAAAGCCACATGTGCTTTTCCCATTATAGGGCACCACCAGTGGCCAGTCGTGATATTGCACTGAATAAAGCCAGGGAAGCCTGGTAGATAAATATGGAATCTCTCATACCATTCCAGAGAACAGCAGGTAAGTATATATTTTTAAGGATTGTGTAGCACTAAGCCACTATCATACCAGCCAGGGCAGCCATCAGAAATCATGGGGCCCGGTACAGCTAAAATTGTTGAGCGGGGGGGGGGGGGGGGGGGGGGGGTGTGCTAGCAGAGATATATTACAATCCCCCCCGCTCCCCCGGCGTGCTGCCTGATTGGTGCAGCAGCCTATCAGCCCGGACTGCCGGCAGCACATCGTACACAGTGGCAGCTGTGCCGATCTGGGGCCCTTACGTGCTGACCGTCGGGCCCCCCTAGCTGCCCGGGACGGGAGTCCCCCCTGTCCCCCCCTTACGGCCGCCCTGATACCAGCTCAGGTCAACTCAAAGCTTATTTTAAAAATGTATTCTTTGGATTTTTGAAATACACATCCACTTCAGATAAATCTAGTTCAGGGGTGGGCAAACTTCTTGACTTGGGGGCCACATTGGCTTCTTAAATGTGATAAAGGGGTCGGACCAAGAGCCTGTAATGGCCGACCCACCATAGGTGTGCCAGTTCCATGCATCGTCGCCATTATTAATAATGGCGGTGATGTGTAAGGCTATGTCTCTACATCCTACGACAAACGAAGTGCTTGTTGAGGGGTTCTGACCGAGCACATACACTTTACCTGTTCGGCAGATGCTGTGTTCTCACAGCGCTGAGCCGCTCCGCCGATGCAGGGGTTGACATAGTGCAGTATGTTAACCCCTGCATCAGCAGATGTCTGAAAAGTGCAGCCGCTGGGCAGGTAGTGTGTGTGTGATCCTTCAGAACCCCCAAGCACTGTTCTTAACGTAGGTATCGACGGATCACAAAACGCTGTGGAGACCCCCCCCCAATAGGCGACATGTAACAGGGACTTTGTTATCTTTTTACATTTCCTGCCCTTACAAAGAAATGTTTATTTATTCCAATAAGCAGAGATTATTCCTAGAAAAAGTCTGTTGTCGCCATGAGGATGTGCCCACAGTGCCATCACATGTTTACGTCACTGCATCATCCCCAAGGCAATGTTTGGACACCTCTAGGCATTATGTGCACTCATTGCAGAGAACATGCGGAGGGGAGCATCTTTTCAACAAGGTGAGAAATGGCCTAAAAGGAAACCAAATGGGCTGGATCCGGCCCCCGGGCCTTAAGAAGGCAACACACAGCTCGATATACGAACCGTTTGTGATTGCCGGCAGACGTCATCACGCTGCTGCCCGACATTGAAGAAGCTGGAGGTGCAGCACTGCTGTGTTTCCAGCTCCGACAATGCTTTGGATGGAGACCCGTGGTCCCCATGCAGCACAATAGACATCGACTGAGATTTACGGTCATGTCTGCTATCCCTGAGTGGGATTAATTGATTCGGCTCGAAAACAGGGATGGCTGCATAAAGGTACCCATACACGTTGCGATTTTTCGGGGACCGATGCGATATTCGATTTTGATGCCCGATTTTTGCTTTAGTGCTATTTTTAAAAGTCGGTCGGATGCCCGATTATTCGGCCGATTATTCGGCCGATTATTCGGCCGATTATTCAACCGATCGGCTGGTTGGATTGGGAATCTTTTAAGAGTGGCCGACCGTTCAAAAATTACAGGCATCCTCATTCGGGACCCGACTGACTTTTCGGACTACATTTGCATGTTAGGAATCCCGAACAATCGACCTACCCGACCGACCGGATCGGTCGGAAGGGCTAAAATCGCACGAAAAATCGCAACGTGTATGGGTACCTTTAGATATGGGCCAGATAGATGGCCGTCTGTTATATGCGTGTGATATGTGATATGTGTGTGTTCCCTGCTTTTGTTTGCCCTCCCCTGATCTAGTTGGACAGTTTATTCATAAAATATTCTTTGTATTATCTTTATACGAAAAAACAACCCATCCCAACAAATTTCTTTTTTATTGTGTCAATTTATTTGAGAATATTCATATTTTTCGTTGAAACTCAATCTTGTAACTGCGAATAGGTAATATGGATCTTTATTTCCTATTTGGAAAGTAGGGAAGGACCAATGGACGGCTCTGGACAGACATAGAGTGACTGCAATTAGCACAAATATTAGTAGACAATAAATTTTCACCACACAAGTCTCTGGTCACAATAGTCATCCTCATGGGTGGTCCCTAGAACAGGAAGTGTGGGGAATCCATCCCATTGCCCCTCCCCAGAAGATTCCTATTACTTCCTGTAGCTACATTTTTTTGGATGTCTTAACTAATTTCGACTCGATTTATGTATTATGTGCGATCACAACACAGGCCCAATCTTAAATCCACCCCATTATATATAATATTGTGCTTTCCCAACAAAGCCATGATTACAGCAGAGACATACGGTTAGTCACCTTTAATTGCCGTGCTTCCTAAAGCCCCCCATACACCTTTAGATTCCTCCATACAATTTCCATTAGATCTACCAAC
>CM070036.1:149266343-149283600 GCA_036250615.1 Ptychadena robeensis | reverse complement strand
GTGATCTAAAGGTGTATGGGAGGTTTTAGAGTGCAAGCTCTTTGTCCCGCCAGACACGGAATGCTTTCATCTTTCCAGCCGCAGGATTCCTCGCAGTTGCCGGACGTTGGCCGACCGAACCCTCAATAAGACTGATGACCATGACACAATTCTTAGCACAGATCCTCTATAGTAAATATATCTCAAGTATCGGGGGGGGGGGGGGGCGCAAAATTACCAGTCCCAAAAATAAATGTTCTTTGACAGGCCTTGCCACCGATCGGTGCTGTTCTTATAGAAACAGATAAAGATTCTTGTTTCCAAAGGGTTTTCACCACTTTGAGCTGGAAGGGAAGCTGCTGGAAGGACGAATGGTCACTTGTACTTAGGCGCCCAACAATGAGTTCGGCACAAAAAAAGGTGGACCAATGGCCATTATTTTTTTGAAGGGAAACAAGCCAGAATAAAGCTGCAATTCTACATTATGGCAGGGGTGCAATACTTTTTAAGTGACTCCTTTCAGATGAATACCAGGAGATGGTGTTGGTACTCACCCCATATGAAAGGGTTCTCCCTCATGTCCTCTGCGTCAGCCCCTGCAGGTAACATTATGGCTGCAGATGGAACCTCCCTGTTCCTGATTGATCCTCCGATTAGCTTGTTCATCACGGTCACCAGCTGGTGTGGGTCACATGTAACTCTACAGTACCAATACGTTTGAACCCCCAGATCGGCATACCTCAGAGTATACAACCCTGAAATTTCTGGGTAGAACTAATCCCTGAGACTACCTGCGTTTGCAAATGTCAACCTTTCATGTCATATTCACAGATGTCACACAGTGTTTTCTCTTGTCAGTTTTTACCTTGGGTTAGTAAATTTGACATTCCCACTGTCACAACGCACCTAACTTCAACCTTTCATAGTTATTCATGTTTCCCTGCAGTTACGAGTGTCAAAATTGTACCATGTAACATTAGCTGCACCGGCCGCCCAGCAGGACCGGAGCGGCCTCCAAGGTGTGATACAATAGAAAAAAGCTTAACGGGTAACAATAATGCGGTACGCGAGCTAGTTTTTGGCCACTTTGGAGTACAGAACGTACACTTGATGTGCACCCCTGCTATTATGTGATATTTAAAGTGGAACCAATTGAGCTTGGCCATTCTTCCCATTGGATCTTCTCTGCCTAAACTCCACTGTGCCCCACCATAGGCAGGTTTTGGGTGCTCCCATATATCATTATACAGAAGGGTGAATAGGGGGTTACCGAATATATGTAGACATGGAAAAACCTCACCAAAATAAGTTCCACAAGAAATAGAAGGAAACTCACAGTGGGTCTGCACCAATCTCAAGGCAACAGATTATTATGATTAAATATTGATAGAAATCCAATGCCCACATCCCTCTCAGCAGTGGTTCCAAACTTTTCCTTGCAGGGCCCCTTTCTATTTAGGAAACATCATGAGCCCCCCCTCCCTATTAAAACAAGGTTAAGAATGAGGGGCCTTGTGCCCCCAGGAATACCTATGCCCCAGCCCCCCCAGTTTGGGAACTTACTGCTCTACAGCATGGGCTTCTAGGTCCAGGAGACAACAATACAATATGCTTGTCCTGGGCAGTCCGGGTTCACGAGAGGGGTTTGGGGTGAGCGTTAGGCTGAGGGTTCTGGGGAGTTCGAGGTCAGGTATCCTGTGGGTTAGGAGGTTGGGTGAGGGGTCGCGGTATAGGTAAGATGTTTAGGTGTTTGGGGGTTAAGGCAAGAATTGCTGGAGGTTAGGGCAGGGATTCGGTCTGTTAGAAGTTTGTGTAATAAGAGGTTCACTGTATGGATAAAAGTTTTGGGTGTTTGGGTTCAGGGTAAGGTTTTTTTTGGTCCAAGACAAGAGTTCTGGAGGTTGAAGGTCAGAGAGGCTGTGGTTAGGAGTTTTCAGGTGATGTGTTCTGGGGGTGAGGTTTGGGTGGTTTGGAGGGTTAAGGGGAGGGGTTTTGGGGGTCAAGGTTAAGAGTTTCTGGGGGTTAAGTTGAGAGCTTCAGGGGGGTGGTGAGGGCTTTGGGTTTAAGGTTACAATCCTGGCAAGTTGTGCTACCCGCACTATTGAGGGTAGCAAGATCTCAACAGGTTAGCATCAGGACAACCCAGTTACTGTCCCACCACACAATCTCACATTCTGAAGGTCTGAATGGACCAATGGAGTGGAAGAGAAGGTTACAAGTTGGCCCAGACCTTAGGTTTAAGGTGAGGTTCACATTCAACAGTCACTGATCCTAACCAGCAGGAGCCTCTCAATCCACCACCCCATAAATTAAAAATAGAAGTGGATAGTGTGGTGATGACACCCTATGATGGTTGCACCAGTGTGAACCCCACCAACTATTCCAAAAAACATGATCTCAGTTTGTGGTGGACTGACCCATTTAAACACCCTGAGATAGCAGCAGAATGCCTGCTCCTGAATATGGGGGGATTGGAATAAATCGCCTGTAATTGTACAGCAAGTCTCTCCTCCAAGCCAGAACAGAAAGAGCGCCGCAGAGACAGATACTTTCATTCTGTTGTCTCAGATTATTATGGTCATTCCCCGGAATGGAACATGAACATTATTAAATCTATCTTTACTTAGGATGAATGGTTAATTTTTCTACAGCTTCCAGGCTTCGCAGCCCACATTCAGAAGTTTCTCGTCGGCATAACATTTGTTAATTATAAACACATTTCAGGCTCATATGTGTATGCGTCAATCATATATGAATCCTGACATGTAATGGCACTCCTGTGATCAATGGTGCAACAGGATGGGTACCGGTCAGCGTGCGGAGCCATCGATTTCCTCATCTTTTAGGGTCTAGAAATATTTATTACAAAATAATAAAACACAATACCATGAAGTCATCATGAGAAATGGCCACAGGAGCAAATCTGGATTTCTATACAGTCACGCACCACAAATAGATCACACAAAAGTCATTCTATGTTGGTGGGAGCTGTTTGGGACTTGGGGACATATGTCCTCTCAAGGCTCGGGGGTGATACTGGGACCTTAATCCTGACTCTTTATTTTACCAACAATCTTCATGTACAATCCATCATTCCAGCAATATTGGGGGTGAAATGAAAAAGAACCTGATAACACCAGGGCGGTCCAGTGCCAGGCAGAAAAAGGAGTCAGTTGTGTTTCTAAGCTGGAACATAATGACAAGCTGTTAAATTGGTTGTTCCTTATCATACATTTTACCCAAAGCAATACAAAAAGCAAACGCCAATACTATGTGTTGCAAAGTTAGATAGGAAAACGATGGTAGGTAGATAGGAATAAAGGTTGGCTCTGTGAATAGTATACATACTAAAGGTGGACACTATGGACATACTAGACGGAATAAAAGTTGGGCATAGTGAACATGTAGATAGAATGAGTCGGCTTGGGGACATACTAGAGGGAATACAAGTTGAGAACTGTGGACATATAGAGGAATGAGGTTGGGGCATAGTGGACATAACTAGAGGGAATACAAGAGAGAGAATATGTAATGTAAACATATAGGGGGAATGACAAATGCAGGCCATTGACTGTGGAGATACTGGATTGGAACGAAGGTCAGGCACTGTGGACATACTGATGGAACTAAGGTCATGGTTTACTAGGGACACTAGAGGAAAGAAAGGTCAGGAAAGAAAGTGGACTTTCTAGAGGAAATTAAGGCAGTGGACTCACCACTAGGACAGAATTGAACGTCAGGCATTGTGGAGATACTAGAGAGAATGAGGTTCGAGCACTGTAGGACATACTTAGAGAGAGTGAAGTTGGGCACTGTGGTTTTTTACATACTAAAGAAGAGGAAGTTGAGCACGTGGACATACTAGATTAGAATGGGGGAAGGTCGGGCACTGAGGACATACTAAAGGAGTGAAGGTCGGGCCTGTGGAACATACTAAAGAGCGTGAGGTCAGCACTGTGGACATTACTAGAGAGCGTAAAGTCGGGCAATGTGGACATTACTAGAGAGAGTGGAAGGTCGGGCCCTGTGGACATTACTAGAGAGAGTGACGGTCAGGCAATGTGGACATACTAGAGGAATGAAGGTTGGGCACTGGGCATACTAGAGGAAATGTAGGTTCGGGCACTGTGGACATTACTAGATAGAATGAAGGGCGGGGACTGTGGACATACTAAAAGAGTGAAGGTCGGGCACTGTGGACATACTAGAGAGCGTACAAGGTGCGGCAAGTGGACATACTAGAGAGAGTGAAGGTCGGCATGTGGACATTACTAGAGGAAATGTAGGTCGGGCAATGGGAATAATAGAAAAAAAAGGCATATAGAAATGTTGGAGGATATATATGCAGAAGGGCTGGTAGAGATAAATAACCCCTTAATAATCAATTGTCGGCTACCGTTTGCGGGACTTACAAGGGCACCAAAGTAAGTTCATAGGGCCCCAGTGGCCACCTGCTGGGGGATTAATCTGTAAAAACAGTCTAACATATTCTTTAATAGTACCAAACGTGGTTAAGATTAGTGCGACAGAGGACCTTAAGCAAGTCAAAGTTCACAAACCCATCGGTCAAATTTAGAATTCAAATGTCCAAGATTACCATCCAGTTGGGTGATATCTTTCTGCTTTTATTACCCACTGACGGGGGTTTGAACAACCACCAAAATTACATCAGGAAGGCCTATTACCTGACTATTGAACGAGGTGGTCTCTTTATACCAGTCTCATTATAACCCTTAAGGCAGAGTGGTGGGCAAAAGGAGTTGTTGTATAGAGGGCACAAGTGCGGCCCTCTGCATACTAAATGGGCACATGTAACATTTTAAAATTATTATGACTAGTATAAGCATTTTTATAAGAAAGAAGAAATGACAGCATGCAGAGCTAGAAGGACTGCTATGATAGCCTGGATCAAGGCGCAGGCTAGGAGGAGGGGCCTTGACACAGGGGACTTGGCCTTGGACGTCGGAAAGGTAAAGTGGAGGAGGAGTAGGATGGGGGGAAGGGGCGGGGTCGCGGACGCTTATATAAACCGGGGCCAAACAGGAAGTCCGCCTCTTTGGCCGGTTGACTGAACCCACCCACCCTCCCTTGTTTTCTGACTGATTTCTGTGTACTAATGGTTTTGTTTTGTCACAGCAGGCGGATCCTCGGCAGTGCCGCCTGATAGAGTGGAGAAACCATGGTTGGCGTGTCGGTATTGGAGGGCAGCCACGTGCATGGTTAAAAGCTGGGCGGGGCTTAGGCCCCCATTATGACTTTTGATTTGAAAGTAAAAGGGATGTACCCATGAGCCGTATTGGAGGGAGGCTTGGTGGCCGGTACGTTATTGAAGAGGGACGTTTTTCGGTGGCACTGTCGGGGCATTCCACAAAAGTTATTTAAATGGTTATTAAAATGGTGATTAAGGGGAGTGTTATGAAAATATAATTTAAATGTTATTAAAATTGTATGTAAGTTTTCTATTGGCTGTGGCCAAAAGTTAGTGTAAAAACTATTTCAAATCTTTACATTAAAACTTTTAAAATGATTTTGGCCTCTGTCGTTATTTTAGGTTTTAAGTGGGGGGTTAAAGGGTTAAAAGTCATAAGGTACAGGGTCTCAGTAATCCCTGGGCAAGTATTTTCATTTTACAATAACAACATTTTTTAGCATTAGGAACACTGTAGTTTGGTATGCACATTGGTGGTCATGTACATATCAAAGGTTATTGGGGCTTGAAGCCATTGATTATATCGATGGGGCACATAACTTCGATTTGGCAGACAAGGAGAAGTTTCCTATTGATTAATAGTTAGGTTTCAGGGGCCTCAAATGGAAAAACTAGGAGGGGCCGCCATAAAACACCTAACGGGCCGCAGGTTGGGCACCTGAGCCTTAAGTGGCGTGTCCACTATGATACCCTGCTAAGATTCCCTTGCCAGTTTGCCCGCTGCTTTAGGGCGGACTACAGATTGCAACGGTGGGAGCACGCCATATGCATGCAGCAAGGGGAGAGAGACAGATAAATCAGCACCCGAAAAGATAGAGCCTAGGTGCCCAACCTGCGGCCCTTTGGGCGTGCCTTTGTGGCCCCCCCTTGGTCTTCAGGAAATCACCTGTCCTCGCCCAGGATCCTCTGGGGAGGGAAGAGGAGGCGAGAGGACTCGCTCTGGATGAGCACATGAAAGCCAATCAGCAACCAGACAGCGCCTGCTGCTGAAACAAGTCCCTCACCTCTCTTACGCTTACCTGCTCTAAACCAAAAAATATCCAGTTCTCAGAAGATGAGTGCTCTGCCTCCCACTATTCCACCAACGAACGGGGGATTATTGTATGTGGGACATTAACCTCGGAATAGGGGCGCATACCTTTTGAATCAAAGGGAATGTCCGCATAGATATAATCAAAGGCTTTGGAGATATCCATGCGGGACTAACCGTGTGCTTATATATATGACAAAAAATGCGCAATACCATACTACAGTGTCCCAATTAAATGGAGTGATATTTAAAAACTAAAAAAAAGCTCTGCCGCTGTCTTGTTTCTTATGAAAATGCTTATACAAGTCAGTATTAAATGTTATGTGCGGCCCTTTAGTGATGAATGCCGAGGGCCGCACTTGTGGCCCCTCCATATCAACTCAGTGGTGTGGCCTGAGAGCGTGTTTTCCCCGGATTTTGGAGACATGTTCCATGAGTTCGATGGGAGGAAAGTCTCCAGCGGCACAGACACGGCAGCCTGCAGCTTCAAAACATGACCGCGGGCGTTGAGCTCCGAATACGCAGAGTGGCACTGTCCCATTCCGCAGAATGAGACAGAAAGAATGAGAAGTGTCCTCTCTGTGTCTTTTTCCACGTGGAAAGCGAGGCCACCGCAGGGGGAGGGAAAAGGACCTTAGTGGAAAAAGCCTCAATGTTGTTTCCTATGATGGACTACAGACCGCCTCACTTATGTAATGAAAAAAATGAAGGTCAAGGGTTCAGTATTGCGCATTGCGCAGATCGATCAGCCCGAAGTGAGGCTGCCCACCCGAGACCACCAACAATCGGATGGAACCTGATCCGAATGTCATTCCTGTGCGACTGAACCATAGCTCCTATGCTGCAGCCATTTTGAGAAAAGGGTCAACCGGTCTGTCAAAATCGACCCCAAATTGGTTCCTAAGGTGGTGTGCTCATCATCGATTGCAAAAACGATCAATCGATCGCAGAGAAATCGAGGTGTTCTGGATTTATACAGTCCTGATCGAACGGTGAAAACGTGTTCCTCGATAGTTATGGCATGCAAGCGTTGTCACCCTAGAACAGAAGTGGAAATATAATAGAAAGAACCTGGAAAAACAACTACACCCAGCACACCTAAAGGATATTATAAGAATCTTCAATACGGTTAATTCGGTTTACAGTTAAAAGACGATTCCGCCATCAATCATTGAAATTAAGATGCAGCCTTGGCAAGCCAAGAACTTGACAATACAGAGGGTCGGATGATTTTACTCAGCGGGAAGCCTACCAGGCGAAATATCTTCAGTAGGTGTCATTACATTTGTTTTAATATCATATCTGGCCCCCCCCTCCCTCTTATCCACCACTCGCCATAGGCTTCCCACGTTGTCCCTCCTCATCAGCCCATCATACCTACAGCGCGATGAGGGGGTAGCAGTACCGTAGCAACACAAAATGCCATTTGCAATTCTGTTGCTGTTGGGTGACATTATGCACAACGATCCTCCATTATGAATAAATCTACACGGGGAAACTACAAGCCCCAAGCATGCTGAGAAGAGCAAGTCATCATGGCGGACTAGATAGAGAGGAATGTAGAAGACCCCCCAGCACACACCACTTGTCTCATTTGAAGATTTCCTCCTACAGGAAATTGCAAACCGGGATCCATACTACACAACCTGTCAGAATGAATCTCTCCCCCTGACCTGTAATAACTCTATTTATTGGACACGTCCGCCAGCGGCAACAGAGGCGGTGGCGGTTTACGGACCGCGCGTGAACCTTTCACCCCGGATCCAGCTTTACGACGTCCGCGGGATCAATCGAGCTGATTAACTTATCCGTATTATGATGAGAATAATGAATGGGGTCACCAAAAGCAGTGGTAGGTAGGACGGCAACGGGGGCAGTTGTCCAGGACCCAAGTTGCGATAGGTACCACACTTTACATCCAACCCTTGTTTATTATGTGTGGTGGGCGAGGTGTTATCCTCCATGGAATGGAAGCCAACACACATTTTGCCTCTTCCAGCTTTGAATTATTTAAAGAAAGGCTTGCATGCAAGCGGCGTGGAGGGGGGATCCATGCAAGGGAAAAAAATGATCATAATGACATTAACAAGGGTGTGGCCCCCAGGGTACCATAAGCAGAGACTCACCGTAGAGCTGCCCCCTTCTCCGTACGCTTCAACCTGCAAACTCTTGCCCATGTCCCTCCTCGGATTGAAGTTAAGGCGGGGGCTCGCTGAGCGAGAGGCATTCACACATGCGAGAGCTGAGCGAGGAAGGGGGAAGGACGTAACTCACGCTCGGAGGGAGAGGGGGAAAAAGGGTAAGAGAAGGAGGCAAAAAAAACCAAAGAATATCCAGCAGGAGGGTGAGAGTGAATCTCTAAGGCTGCTGAAGGCATCACGGCCTAGCGTGCTGCGCGGGCGGGCAGTAGGTGGGCAGGCCCAGGGGCACAAGGAAAAGCTTCGAAGGGGATTGCTTGTAGCAGAGCAGAGGGTGGACTTGCCTGGAGTGGATGAAGGAAGCAGCAGATCTGGTCCCTGCGGTGGCGAATGCAGCCGGCGGATAACACGTTTTGAAATTCCGCCACTTGGGTGCGAGCTTTTATAAAGAGGACCTGTACGCACCCCCCCCCCCTCCCAACTCATTATAGGGATTTAATGGACCTATTAGACAGGGGGAGGGGGAGGAAGATGGTATTATGGTTGGCAAAAAGTTGATAGGAGTAATGTTGGAGTTTGAATATTTGACATTGCGAATATATTAGACGAAACATGGTGTGGCCGCTTGTCCCGTGATTGAATGGGCGTGTTTCAATTTTTGAGATTGCGGTTTCCAACTGCGGGCCATTCACGTCTATAGCCGCGTAGGAGGGGGGATCTGTCATGGCCAGGGAAGAGCCCCATTCATTACACGGGCGTGATTAGAATCGTGCGGCGGGCAGATGCCACATGGGGAACATCTCATCTATTCTAGAATTCCCAATTTTGGCCGAAATATGGCGGCGGATATTCACAATTCTGAATATTTCAAGATACAGGAAGATTATGGGCCATGGTTTTGCGATTTTATATTCGGCAATGCCCCAAATAAATACATGTGACCATTAATTTGAAGGTAATCGCGATGTGAATATATTTTTCACAAGCCTGGCATACACTCCGAATGACGAATATATTTACAAATATCAGTAGGATTATTTGGAAGTATCGCGACTTCGGATATTGCCTCTTGCTGCGCTCATCACTAGATAGGAGCTGCCCAGTGACATGGGTTATATAGAGAATACAGAAACTAAGGGGAACTCTAGGTTCAGCGCCGACTTAGGTTGCAAGAGTTATATAAGGCTGCCTCCACAGGTCATGCCCGTTAAACGATGGATCCAACAGCGCAGCTGTCACGCTCTGCGCCCAGTCATCCCGTTTGATATGAACTTTTTTTTTTTTTTTTTTTTTGTTGGTTAACAACAGGGCATTACCAACATGTCGGTTCCCGTCCATCAAGCTGGATGCAATGGATTTGAGAATAGGTTGAGCTCGCAATTATTGGAATGCCGAATATTTTCGCGAATATCGGCAATTCGAAGACTCCCCCCATATATCGACTATCTCGGCGGATTTCGCAATTACGAATATTCGCAATATGGCCATGTATTGCGAAAAAAATTTGCATGCGAAAATAAACATAGCATGTGGACCACATTCATTTTAAAGATTTCGCGATGCAATTATTCGTTCGCAATCCATGGGATTACCGCGAATATTCGAATTCCGAATATAGAATAGGAATTTAGTAGAATTATTCGAGGAAAATCACAAATTCGATATGCCTATGCCTGCTCATCACTATTTGAGAACAGTCACTCACTAGTGTCGAGCTCGAATATTAGCATCGCAAATATGTTTGGCGAATCTCAACAATTCGGAATTCGCAAATATCGTGAATATGGGGGCGGATATTCGTGCTTTCGAAAATGCAACTTTTTTTTCCAATAAAAACAGATCCGTGCGTATGGTCATGCATCACAATAATTAATATTAAACATGTGCATTCAGCCATAGCGCGTGTTTCATATTTACCGAATACTCGAATCTAGTAGAATTTTTCTTGAAATATTGCAATTCGAATATTGCCTGTGCCGCTTATGCTATCAAATGACAATGTAGGCGCGCATGATCGTTTGTGCTGTAATCTATTTTAAAATCGGATTGCGTGTTCGGACCACGATTTTTGCCTGATCGTTGCCCATAGGGACATTGAATGACGTTGTTTTTGATTCCATGTGGACACAATCAAAAATTGTGTCCATTAATACTTATGCGAATTTTTTTATGGGGCAATTTAAAAAAGAACGCGTGCAAAAAATTGCCTGGTCAATCGCGTCTGATTGCATGAGCAATGCGCATAAATAGACGCCCGCGATTAAAATTTTGTTACACGCGGGTGACTGTCTAGTGGGAGCAGCCCTAACTTTCCACTCCCTCCGTGAAGGGTAGCTGCAGTGCTGCGTAGCCTATAAATGCGTTTCCAATCTCATCCTAGCAATGCACAGCCAATACACCCTGCATGTTTGGGAAGATGATTCAAAAGCTGCGCAGGGTTCACCTGAACAATAAAGGGAGGGGAGTGAATAATTATTACAGTTTGAAGCCTGTAGACCAGTGCTATTAGAGCCATGACCCCGGAAGTGAACGTTGCACGTGCGGCTTCTGTAGTGGAGCACGGGAAGTGACGGTGCGAGTTGTCCTTGCATTGTTCCCATATACCCGAATCTGAGACCATGACTCCGGAACATCAGGAAAGTGTAACGGTTACACTACCTACTATTTACCACCCCCCGTAAGGCATGCGCACAAGTGGGTGTGAGAAAAGTAGGAGGGCAAGGGTGTTACTCTACCCTCCTAACTTGCCCCCATAGCTTGTGGGCATCAAGTTGCTGCTGCTTTGTAGCTTTCAGTGAATGCGCAACCCATGTTGAAATGGAGTGTTCGACCCCCAGGTTGAGAAACCGCTGCTGGTAGACAGAATTTGGGAATTGATCTTGTAGTGACGCTAGTCACCTTTGAAGGTAAGAGCGATGCAATTATGGAGTTGGTGGTAAGGTTAAAGAGACCCGTATCATCAGATTTATTTTTAAAACATCTGCCATATAGGGAACATTGATGTAGTTCTATCCTGGATAGATGGCTTGCCTGGGTGAAATCATCTTGATGTATGTCAGTAGCCCTTCCTTCGGCACACAAGCTTGCACTCATTTTAAACTTTATAGTGTCCCAATGATACACTTTATTCGCAATGATACTCCCTAATAGAGGAGGCGCCAATACAGACCCAATACCTCAGACCCCTCTTTCAAATCTGTTTGGAGTAATGGAACCTACACAGTGCAAACCCTAAAGTACGCCCATGCCAGTAGCCATATACGTATTTTCGGTCATAAAGACACACCTGACCATAAGATGCACCCAAGTTTTTCGCGCAGGAATACCAGATAAAAAAAAAAAATATTTAAGTGTTCAAATCAACTGGGGAAGGAAAAATTCCCCTGCACGTACCAACTTCAGCCACAACTGAAAATGATGTCAATAGAGAGCAACATCAGGCACATGGTCATATTACTCAAAACACGGGAAGAGGGGTGAGGCGCGGGGGAATGCATGCATAAGTCTACCTTCTAAGGCGGTGTGTAAGGAAGATGCCAGCGTGATGAGTGCAGCTTTCCCACACACAGGCTCTCACTTGCTTCATATCAGAAAGGAAAATGCGGATATATAAGCAATACCAGTTCACATGGGAGGATCGGCTGTGTGCAGATCTCCCATTGACAGTACTCCACCTCCCCGACTTATCTTTTCCAGAGAGGAAGGAAGGTGCGCGGAGCCAAGACGTGACCGTTGGCCATTCGGACCATAAGATGCAGGGACATCACCAACCCCCCCCCCCCCCCCGTTTTGGGGGTGAAAAAGTGCATTTTATAGTCCGAAAAATACAATACCTCTATCTATTAATACTCCTTAATGCACAAGACAATAAAAGTGACAGAGTTGTAGCCCCTACCCAGACTTTGTCTCGTTGGTATTAATGGAACCTAACATTGCAACACTACAAGTACGCCCCTTGACATTAGGCCTATGATGCCAGGCAGAGATATTCCTATTGCCAGGCATCTCCATTAATGCTCCTTTATGCAGGAAGACATAAAGAGTGACAGAGGTTGTAAACCCTCACCCCCCACTTTAGTCTTGTCATAATGGATTCCCTACACCATGAAAACTATAAAAAGTGCGCATGTGCCAGGAGCCATTATACTATGATGAAAGGCAGAGGATTCTTACCATACCAGGCATTAGATGGGCCCCAATATAGGAAGACAAAAAAAAAAGATCTGACAGAGGTCATTGTGTATTGTAGTAATGGATCTTACCAAAATGGAAAGTGGGCTTCCATGCCAGGGCCATCTCCCTGCGATTTTGCCCTAGGACGTAATGAGGTAGCCGCAGCTATCCTTTCCATGCACATTTGCCAAATCATTGTTAAAAGTAATGAGACGTCTTGTGCCAGGCTCAACGCCCTCCCGTCTACATGGATTGCATGTGCTGTGGTTACACGGTTAAATCGAAGGATTTGTTTTTTCCATGCGCCTCCTTGCCCCCCCATCTTAATGAGTCCGCAATTTATACCGGCCGCGGTATACGAGGACCGGTTATGTGACACAAAGGAGCTCTGGAACAGCCATAGTCACCACCAATGATATGGGGTGGGTCTGTTCTATCCCGAGCACTCTAATGCACTCTAATCTAGACTCAGTTCTCAAAGTGGATTCTTTCAGTTATAGTAAAGAAAAAATATATATATTTTTAGCTTTGGATTGATTTATTGCTGAGCTATCGTTGAAATCCTAAAGTTTCAAGTTGTCACCTGAGAAGTAAGGAAGCACTAACAATAAGTAGAAAGCCTAGGGTATAACAGATGTTCCTTTGATGTGGCGGGAGTGACATCCTATCATATCTGTGGCGGGGTCCAGGACAGGAGGACACAGGAAGTGAAGGGAAATTCTCTCCAAGGGGAAAATAATTGTTAGGAGAGGGGGGGGGGGGGGGTGGGTGGGGGGGGGGTTACTGTCAGGGGCCAACATTAAAAAATTTCGGGGACCCCATTACTAGGTGATTTTTCAGGCCCCCTACCACTAGCAACCCCCCCCCCATCGGAAGCTACGAAGTAAACATGGATTCTGCTGAGTGGACCTCCCTGTTGATCCTCCAATTTGCTCCACACAGTACAACACAAAAGTTTTACTGGATAAATGCAGGGAAACATGAAGAACTATGAAAGGTGTGCAGTTAGGGGGGTCGGTGACATGGGAATGTAAATGAATAATCCAAAAATAAAAGATTGGACTTCTAAGGGTGTTGGCGATCTGGGGGTGAAGTGAGTCAGAATAAGACATAGGTAAGGGTAAAAATCTGACCAGAGAAGAGAAAAGCACATGATTGAAAGTGAAATTGGTTGTACAGTAGTAATGTGGTCATGTTCAAAGCTTTAATCTCAACCATGGCACAGCCCCCATGTTCCTGGCTTGTGAAAATACATGTTCAGGGTAGACCAAGATCCATGAGGGATGGGGGGGAAGTGGACCGTTGCCATTAAGTGTATGGGTTACCAGGTTTGTAACTGTGCTCTGCTGAGGGCTTGTAGAGAATGTACCATTGTTCCTATTGCTGGGCAAGGCAGGTTCCCTGAAGAGTCATGTTTGAGTTTGTTTAAAGGGCAAGAACGGTCAGAACTGTGATTAATGTAACTGACATTATTATTATTATCATCATTTATTATATTAGCGCCAACATATTACGCAGCGCTGTACAATCATTAGAGTGGGAGACCAAACACATAATAACCACAGGTACAGGTAAGACAAGGGAATAAGACCTGCCCGGGTTGGCTTACAGTCTAATAGGGGGGGGAAACAGAGTAACAATAGGCGGGGGGATGGGACTGGTTAGTGGTGGTGATTGTTTAGGAAGGAAAGAGAGATGGATAGGGCCAGACTGAAGAGGTGGGTTTTTAGGCTTTTTTAAAATGTCAAAGTAGGGAGCAAGTCTATGGGCGAGGGAGGGGACATGCACCTGGGACGTGGATACCAGCCTGGGCAGACGGCAGAAGTATTATAAGGCCCAAACAAGAGAGAAACTAGGTCTTTGCCATGGAGGAAATAGGGCAGAGAAGAGCTTGTTGGATCCTGTGGAGGGAGGCCCACGCAGGCATGCGGATCCAGAGACACTGGGTTAGCAGGGACCTACGAAGGCCACCACCACCGTTACTGAGAAAGTGAAAAAGTCTGGTGGGCAGAATGGCTCCCTGGGATGGAAGGGAGTTTAGGTTAGCCAGTGCGTGAAGGCCCCAGTGGAAGAGTCTGCAGGGACCCGAGGGTTATACACAGGGTAAGTGTTAGAACAGTGATGGCGAAACTTTAGAGACGAGGCGCCCAAACTAATACCCAAACCCTACTTCGTTATCTCAAAGTGCGCGCATGGCAATATAACCTGAATTATAAACCACACAAAACTTGAAACACACAACTTCTTTCTAATTAAGAAGAATAGGGGAGGGTATATGGGATAAACCAAAAGAGAGGGAAGAGGAAATGAGCATTGAGAGCCAATAGGCTTGCACGTTATATCCTCGTGCTGGCTGTGAACGCCGGAAAGGGCTCTGACGTTGCCACCCTCTGGACACGAAGCCATAGGTTCGCCATCCACTGTCTTAAAGTTGCAGACAGATTCCCCACTTCACCACCCTGGTACATGTGTGCACGCTGTGAACAAGGGCCCAGTATTTTACTAAAACTATATGCACTAGACGCAGCAACAGCGGCCCATGGAATGTACCCGGCTCATCAGGTTACTAGGGTGGCACAGAAATAAAAAATTTTAAAAAACTCCATTTAATCCGAGACAACAAGCCATTCATGATTTCTTTTCTACCACCGAGCCCGGCAGGAGAGTAATTAGCGCGTTCGTAGAGATTTAGAGAAATGAAGTTCATACAACTTGTTACTTTACCTTACGAGAGGCACAAGATTGTTATCTAACTACAAAAGGTATATTAACACAACGGCAGAGAGCAGAGTTGTCCACCGGGGAGCCCACATTAACTAGTCATAAACTGGCAGCTGACGAGAGGCTACGCACAGTGCGGAATGGAAATCTACAGACACGCTCTGCCAATGTGGAAGGGAGGAAGCGGAGAGCTTTTTAAACTGCATGTTATAGTGATAGGGGCATGGGCCAGGGTGACAACACCAGATAGGTCATGGCGGTAATATATGGTGGCTAGAAGAAGACTCCAATACGCTAATGATACGAAGTCCTAAGATGTTGTATCAAAGAAAGGCAGAACAATCGGTGTTTGGATAGTATATCTGGTCTGTTTTCTCCATATTAATGTCCAAATTCATTTACCATAAGGTTTCATAATACAGAAGAATAATAGCAGTGCTGACTAGGTGCTGCAGACTTCCTCAAGAACCCCAGCGGCCAGAACAGTATTTGTCTTGCCCCCCCCCACTCTGTGGATTAGTACAGTCCTGTGTCACAAAGCATCGGCCTACACAATACAACATTGTTGTTATATATGCCAATAGGTGGTGACACCATGAGTTTCAAGCACCCGGGTGACACCAAGCCGTTTGACGCCCACCGGGCATACGAATGGACTTTGTTTCTGTTGTCCATATTATGGTTCCTGACTCTGTGAAAACACTACTACCCCATGGTGGTGCCACTTTATAACAACCATATTCAAAAGAGAACATCCAAAACATCTCATAGCTGACCTTACAGTGTAACGGGACAGTGGAATAAATCACAGGTTTTTAAGGCCCCCCATATACCTACAATTCTTTCTTTACAATTTATGCACAATCACTATTTTTATTCTACAAATGACCATGTAATACGAGGGGAGCGTTCTAATCCCTTACAAGAACTATGGTATTCTATCAGGGAGGACCCAGCCTAATGCAGTGATCTATGACATTTCAATCACTATGATTCTAGCAGGGAGGACCAAGCACTGCATAGCAGTGAATATAACTCCAAATAACTATGGTATTAGATAGGGGGACCCGGCCAATACATAAGCAGTGATATATACCTTCCAATCACTAGATTCTATCAGGGAGGACCCGGCACTACGTAGCAGTGATATAAACCCTTTCAATCACATGTTCTATCGGGAGGACCCGGCACTACGTAGCAGTTGATATATACCTTCCAATTAACTAGTTATTATAGCAGGGGGGGGACGCGGTTCACATAGCAGGATATATACATTTCAATCACTATGTATTCTCAGGGAGGACCACAGCACTGCATAGCCCAGAGTGATCTATACCTTCCAATCATATGTATTCTATCAGGGAGGACCCGGCCACTACGTAGAGTGATATATACCGTTCAATCACTATGTATTCTATCAGGGAGGAACCCGGCAATACGTAGCGTGTATATACCTTCCATCACTAGTATTCATCAGGGAGGACCCAGCCACTACAGAGCAGTGAGTATACCTTCCAATCTATGTATTCCTACAGGGAGGACCCGCACTCCATAGTTTGGTAGATCTAATGAATTGTATGAAGTGATTAAGGTTGTATGGGAGGTTTGAGAGTGCAAGCTCTTTGTCCCGCCAGGAAAGGAATGCTTCATCTTTCCAGCCGACAGGATTCCTCGCAGTTGCCGGCGTTGGCCGATCCCGAACCCTCCAATAAGACTGATGGACCATGACACAATTCTTAGCACAGATCCTCTATAGTAAGATATCTTAGAGTATCGGGGGGGGGGGGGGGTTATTCATCCCATTGAGCGTCTCTTCTGTCCTTCAGGCTTTTTGCAGCCATGTCTATCAGCACTAAATCCTATTAATACATGTGTATAGGGGAGGCAGCGGGGACAGGTGGGGGATGACGAATACGTTGGGTTTTAAGAAGCAATTCTATCTAACTGTAGAGCGGCCACTCAGAATGGTAATTAATGGACTGGTACGGGGAGGAGGGGGGGGGGTGC
>CM070036.1:149234571-149245401 GCA_036250615.1 Ptychadena robeensis | reverse complement strand
AAAGTTGGTTGTACAGAAGTTGCATGGTAATTGTATGTGGTGTATGGGGGGCTTTATGGTTCTTTTTGGCCTCAAATTGTTAAGCCCCCCATAGACAGGCAGACTCCTCCATACAACTTTCATGAGACTTACCAACAACTATGTAGTATAGTGACCTCCCTGATAGAATACATAGTGATTGGAAGGTGTAGAAAGGTCCTCCTATTACATGGTTTTGGTAGAAGAAAAGTTGGTTGTACAGAAGTTGCATGGAGGAGTCTGCCTGTCTATGGGGGGCTTTAGTAGTCTTCCAAGTTTAATGAAATTCAGTGCAACGCAAGGATTCTTGTAAATATTGAGCAGCTTGGTCTGTCCCCTTGTGCCCAGGTGTCTCCATGGTGCCCATCATTCACAAAGTTAACTCTACCGTACAAAATATACCTGTAATTGTTATTTTTGGCCTCAGAGCATTAGAAGTCTTCCAAGTTTAATGAAGGTCAGTGTAACTTAGGGATTCTTATAAATATTGCATGTTATGATGCTGCCCCTGAGGAGGTGTCACCGTGGAGACCATCAATCACAATGTTGACTCTACCAAAGTAAGGACTGCCTAGCCAGGAGAAGAAGGAGAGGTTCTTGTAGATTCATGTGACTAACCTGAGGAGCAGATCAATCAGACTGGCAAAGACAAGGCAAGGTGATGTTGTTAGTCAATAAAGAACAAAATAGCCAGGGGTGCACATAAGTGGTACTCTGGTACTCAGAAGGGGGCAAAACCTAGCTCTGCGTACCTGCGTTATTGTTACACAGCTCATATGTGTACTAACAACTTGGAGTTGCTCCGTGTCTGGGCGGCCGCAGCTAAATGTTACATGTATACAATTTATGTCACGTGGATAACTGCAGGGAAACATGAATAACTATGAAAGGTTGTAGTTAGGGATGTGACATTGGGAATATGACTATGAGAGGATGACATTTGGACTGCAGGTAGTCTCAGGGGTTAGTTACTAAGTCAGAAAATTTCAAGGTTGCACTACTGAGGTATGAGATCTGGGGGGGTCAAACATGTTGTACTGTGAGAGTTACATGTGACCCAAAGCCAGCTGGTGACCTGTGGATGGAGACCGCTAATCGGAGGCTCAATCAGGAACAGGGAGGTCCATCTGCAGCAGAATCTACCATACAGGAGGCTGACGCAGAGGACAGTGAGGGAGACAGTGCGGGGTGAGTGCCAAACACCCTCTCCTGGTACTCATCTGAGGAGCTCACGAAGAAAAGTTATGTGCACTTCTGAAAATAAGGTTCTATACAACTTACTGTGGCTTCTACTGTACACTATATGGAACTTAAGCAACCATTTGAAGATGTGAAGGACCAGAAGCTAAGCTGGAGTATGGCTCCTGAAGAGAGTGGGTAATGACAGGACAAAAAAATATGGGCTTTAGGCTTTCCCTCACCAGCTCAGGTCTGCGGACAGGTTGTCCTGGTGTTACCTGCTATTTGGTACAGAGCGTGGTGCCCAATAAATCAGGCTAGCCCCAGTGTCGGAAAGATAATGCCAAGACTATGTACAATTAAAGCTCCGCCCTAACTAACCCAAAACTTTCTTTCAATTCTCCAACATTCATAAAAACAAAATTCCCACCGATAGGACCCCTGAGTTCTAAAGACACTGCAGCTCTCCCCCTAGAAGAAAGGTACAATGGACACTTGGAGAAACAATTTAGCAAGGATGCTTTTTTTTCGTAAGAAAGCATCTCAGGATATCGATGTTCCCCACCTTGTTCCCTACTGCCCTATTTAAGGAAGTCTCAGGCAAGAGAAAGTTGGCTGAGCGAGAAGGTCTTGATTGTCTTCTCCTCCAGGTTCCTTGTTCGTGATCTACTCTTTGACTCCCTTGGCTTGTTCTTTAGATTATCCCTGTCTCAACCCTTGTCTTCAGCTACCATCTGCACGTGTGTCCATGGACCGCAACCTGGGACCTGTCTGCAGCAAAGTCCACCAGGCGGTTCCTTAAACTCTGCAACTCAGATTGTACCTTTTCTGGCTGGGCAGTTGGTCCAGTGGGTACACTCCTTTACATCACTGGTGTCACCCACCGCGACACATGAAAGTCCCCAAAGTTGCTGTAGTACGGCAAGTAAGATGTTGTTCTTTTGGTAGATATATTGTATGCATATATTGATGTTAACAATTAGAATATCTCTGTTACTTTGGGTAGGAAATGTATGTTGAGTAGATAAAATGCTACTTTAAGTCATAATATAGAGCAGTGGTGGGCAACTAATATGTAGGGCCACAAGTGCGGCCCTCGGCATCACTAAAGGGCCGCACATAACATGGATCCAGACCCTCCCCATGCCGACAGGCATTTAAGACCTGACAGCACCCACCCCCCTCCTGCCCCTGGGTGCAGCGGTCATATGTAGACATGGTTTCCCTGATCAACATTGACAATTTTACTGATGTAGGTGCGTCAAAGAAGATTAGGAAAGCCGGGTCAGCGTATGACCACTTCACAGGAGAGTTCCTATGCCCTAATGCAATAACAGTTCGGTTTTGGGCATGGGATGTGGAGGACCATAGGGGGCCGTCGAACAATGCCCAAAGGGCCGCAAGTTGGGCACCTAGGATATAGAGCCTCTTACTTGCTTCTGGGACATCCAGCATCTTCTCTACCAAGCCTAATGCAACACAAGGGTACAATAGACACTTGGAGAAACAATTTTGCAAGGAAGCCTTTTTCCGTGAGCAAGCATCTCAGACGTGTGCCGTTGGTTGAAGACCTCCATCAGATATATCAGAACGTATTACCATTTTTTACATTTTTACCATTTACAAAATAAATAAAATAACGCAGAGACAAAATGTCATTTTACTAAGAGGAACACATTATGGATTCTCCATATTTCACTGTTACCCGGTGACGGCAGCTCTGCGGCATGGGCGAATGCCAAGAAGATGCTTTGCTTGATTGTACCCGGCTCCTGCCTTTAAATAGATGAAAATTCTCAGCTCGTCGGTGGTAATAATTCTCCAGACACTGCGCAGACCTTCGCTTCAACATAAAAGCAGCAAACCTCTCTTTTGCTCAGATCAGTAATCGCGGTTTGTTCTATTGTAACTATTTAAAGACGTAAGTGCTTTGGTTTGTCATTTACCTTTGAAGGTCTTTGCAAAGTGGACATGTTGGTGTCAGGTAGACACTGGTGGGTTCATGTCTCTTGTGTATTATTATTGGGGAGATCACAGTGGCTGTTAGGCCATGTCTCCACTAGAGATGCTCTAATCAGCATTTTTGGGGACCGATTACCGATCACCAAGATCATGATCTGCCGATTGCCGATCACTGCCGATCACAAAATGGCAGGGGAATGCACTGTATATATGGGGGGCAGAGGTGCGCTGTATATATGGGGGGCAGAGGTGCGCTGCATATATGGGGGGCAGAGGTGCGCTGTATATATGGGGGACGAGGTGTGCTGTATATATGGGGGGGATGTGGGAGGCAGAGGTCCACTGTATATACACTTAGAAAGTACATGCAATAGCCACGCTCATTGTCCCAATGTTCATTACTCATTATTTTCGGCCACTTTCAACTGCCCCCACTAGTGTCTGCCCATACACTGTCACTCACACATAGGATAGAAAGGATACAAAGATGAAGGCTGGAGAACTGTGGACCGTGGAAGGGAGCGCGTCACATCCACCAGAGAGCGCCGGTGGAGAGTGGGGCAAAGACACCAGGCATGAGTGAGGGCAGCCCAACTGAGGACCCCGGCCCTCAATTTCCGCCCACCCAGAGCTTCTGATGGGTCCCACTGCGTGGTCGTTGGGGCAGGGAAGGAGCGGAGGCCTCGCCCGGTGGTCCAGCAGAGGTAGAAGGCGATGGTGTAGCTGAGAGGTGTTCCAGGCTGGGCGCAACAGACCACGATCCGGGCGAGTAGGCCGAAGCCGGGGCCTAAATTTTCGGTCGCGTCCGGAAGTGCAGCGCGCCGCCGCCACCAAACTGTCACCGGAGTGGAGGGTGACTACCAGCCGGTTGATGGTGAGGTTTGGGGACGCAGGGAGTGAAGGATGGCCGAGGAAACAGGCAGGAAAACAGGGGTAAGTGGAGGAGCTCCAGAGCAGGCTTCCATGCAGCTCGGCGTCAGGCCACGCCCCCCCGTGATCGGCTTTTTTGCGCCAATCGCCGATCATGCTATTTAAGCCAATATCGGCCGATCATGATCGGCGGCCGATCGGAGCATCACTAGTCTCCACCTATGCTTTTTAAAGGTTGGGTCTGGGCGCATTTTTGGGCACGTCCATTCATTTACATTTTTTGGAAAATTTTTAACGCATTTGGGTGCGTTTTTTTGTCGCATTCATTCGTTCTCTATGGGCGTGTTGACACCGGTTAGTCGCTCTGCGCATATAAAAACACAGTAAGTTGTGTTTCTTAAACGCATCACGTGACACCGCAAGCACAATGTGCCAGTGGAGTCTGGCCTATGAATCAATGGCCGTGATTGGCATGTGTTTGACTTGTGGCTTTTTGCTCACTAAAAGAGTTCTAACCTAAGGGTATGTTTCCACTTAGTTTTGTGATCCGTCGGGACCCCTATGTTAAGCACAGTGCTTGGCTGGGGTCCCGACGGATCACATACACTGTACTTGCCTGGTGGATGCTCTGTTCAGACATCCGCTGATGCAGGGCTTAACATACTGCACTATATTAACCCCTGCATTGGCGGATAGGCTCAGAGTCATGAGAACAGAGCATCCGCGAGCAGGTAAAGTGTATGTGATCCGTCGGGACCCCTACCTTTAGCACAGTGCTTGGTGGGGGTCCCGACGGATCGTATACACTGTACCTGCCCAGCAGATGCTCTGTTTAGACATCCGCCGATGCAGGTGTTAATGTACTGCACTACGTTAACCCCTGCATTGGTGGATTGGCTCAGCGCCGTGAAAACAGAGCATCCACCAAGCAGGCAAAGTGTATGTGATCCATCCTGACCCCCGACGAACACTGTGCTTAACGTAGGGGTCCCAACGGATCACAAGACAAAGTGGAAACAGGACCTAAGGCAAAAAGACGCGTGTCAAACGCACCCATTGGTTTCAATGGGCAAGTGACACATCATACTTGCATTGCAGTGCGATGCGTATTTAGAAACACGGCTTACTGGGCAAACGCACCCATAGACTAATATAGACAATTAATGGATGCACCAAAAAAACACGCCAAACGCATCTATACGCATTTAAAGGCTAAGACTCCACTAGTGTGTTAAGACAAACGTTAACCCGAACGTGGCCATTGCTTTCAAGAAACTCCGTGGTGCTTGCAGTGCAGCACATAAAAAACATGTCTTACTGCATTTGTTTACGTGCTTCAACACAAGCGCGCCCATAGTAAATGAATGGATGTGACAACAAAGCACACCTAAACGCATCCAAAGGTTTCAGAAGAACGTGGATGAATGGATGAACCAAAAAAAAAAAAAAAACGCGGCATTGCCAAAGCTGACCAAAAAAACAAGAATGAATGGATGCGCCCAAAACATTTTTTTGTTAAATTAAAATGAAAAAGGTATATATGTTTTAGTAATAATAATAATATATATATATATATATATATATTTACATACACAAAGCTTCTTCATCATTTGTAACCTGGATTTCCTCGTTACCTGCAAGCACAGTCTTGGCTGCCCACAGTCTTGGTATACAGAACTCTCCAGACACAATTGTTTAGTTTTTCCAATAAAAAGGCTTTTCAATTGATTAAACAAACATTTACAAACACTGTCTGGACAACAATGCGTTCTCCAGACCCAAATCAATACAGTAATCGTGGACTGAACACCGGGTATTAATATCAGATCAATTGGCCAGGGGTCAGTTGAATACACTCCCCAAGAAAAGCCACAATGTAACAGACTCTGCTCTGGTTAAACACTGAATGACATAAAACCATGCTCTAAAGATACAATGAACCATACAATGGCCACAGAATAAAATGTTTTCATTGTGAAGTACATTAAGCTCTTGTGCACCACAGTCCTTGTGCTGTAACTGTAACGTGATGTTATAAATGGGCACTAGAGGGCGCTCTGACATACCTGTATATAAGTAGCATGACACAAAGGTTCAACTCTCTTACCCTGTTTCCCGGAAAATAAGGCATCCTCCGAAAATAAGGCACCCTTACAGTTTAGCCTCACACTGAAATATAAGACATGCCCCACAAAATAAGGCTTCCCCGAAGATATAGTACTGTAACTCTGCACAGGGGGGATCAGAGGGGGCAATCAAAATGACACAGGAGGATCAGAAGGGGATACTAAAATGGTAATCCCCTACCTCTGAGTCTCCTGTGCCATTCTGATTCCCCCGTCTGATCCCCCCTGTGTCATTAGAATAGATCCCCCCACCCTGATACCCCATTGCTGTATTGTTCTTCATAGAAATAATAAGACATCCCCCAAAAATAAGACATAGGGCATCTTTGGGAGCAAAAGTTAAGGGTAAAATCCTCACGTCAGGACAGTGTTCTAAGGAATAAGAAATAAAAAAAAATGAGTACAAAATGGCTGGCTGGTAACGTTGCATGTTTTACGCACAAGCGTCCTTCACAAGGGCCTCCCAGAGAGCTGAGGAGGTTAGTTAAAACCTGAAAGAAAAAGAAGGTCAATGGGAGACTTTGCAGTTCCTCAATGACTCAGGCGGGTCAGGGGGCACCTCGGACAGGAGATGGGGAATTCGGCCATCACTCAGCAGGATGACAGGAGTTCACAGCCACACAGAACAATAAAGTCTCAGAAGATCCGCTACTGTCAATCATGATATTGTTCAGCGAGTTTATGGCCGGCGACCTGACATAGGATGACTACTGATTCAGGAAAAGCTTTATTTATCTCGGTGGTGCAACCCTTGAAGTGACCCTCTGGCTTCCTCTGAAACAGAAGCGGAATATTATGATGTCCAGAGGGCAGCGAGGAAAGTCATTGCTGTCTATAGGAGATGGGGGATATGCGTTTCTGAACCTGTATAATTGGAGGATCTGAAATCCAAGGGTAGGCCAAGGAATGGGTGTCCTTCAGACAGAAAATTAGGTGAGCTCTTCCTGACCCGCTGCAGTCTCTAAAGTGCATTATTATACTTAAAGTAAGGCTGGAGTAAAAGACATAAAGACTTAAGCCCTCCATACACCTTTAGATCACTCCATACAATCTCCATTAGATCTACCAACAACTATGTAGTGCCGGGTCCTCCCTGATATAATACATAGTGATTGAAAGGATTAGAAAGCTCCTCATATTACATGGTTTTGGTAGAAGAGAAGTTGATTGTACAGAAATTGTATGGTAAGATCGTAAGGTGTATGGGGAGCTTAAAAGTTAGGCTGGAGGTAAAGACAAATTTAGACTAAAAGTAAGGCTGGAGTTAAAGGGAATAAAGACTAGAAGTAAAGCTGGGAATAGACGGTAATGACGTCATCATGCCCTCCCGCTAGTGCCGAGAATCGGACGGCACCCTTTGTGTGCCGCCCATTACTTCGGCTGGGGACGGCCAACTAATGTGATCGGATTAAAATGAACTGTCATGTCGGATCAATGTGCGACATGACGGCTGATTTTAGCCCAATCCTGCTAGTTGCTGCATCCAATTCCTGCACAACCTGATCCCTAATGGATGTGGGAGCACGCACGGCATCCGATGCAGGAATCGGAAGTCTATGCCCAGCTTAAGGCTGGAGTTAAGGACATAAAGACTAAAAGTAAAGCTGGGCAAAGACTCTCTGATTCCTGCATCACATGCCGTGCGCGCTCTCGCATCCGTTAGGGATTGGGTCATGCGACCTGTACCTGCAATATTGTTACAAAGCTCATACACCTACTAACAACTTGGAGGCGCTCCGTGTCTGGGCAGCCGCAGCTAAATGTTACATGTATACAATTTATGTCACTTGGATAACCGCAGGGAAACATGAATAACTATGAAAGGTTGCAGTTAGGGGGGTGACATTGGGAATGTAAATTAATATTCCAAAAAAAAGATTGGACTTCTAAGGGTGTTGGAGATCTGGGGGATGAAAGTCAGAGTAGGCATCTGTAAGGGTAAAATCTGACAAGAGGAAAGCACTGTGTGACAGCTGGAATATGACTATGAAAGGTTGACATTTGGACTGCTGGTAGTCTCAGGGGTTAGTTACTAAGCCAGAACATTCCAGGGTTGTACTACTGAGGTATGAGATCTGGGGGTTCAAACGTGTGACTTGAAGCCAGTTGGTGACCTGGGGATGGAGACAGCTAATCGGAGGCTCAATCAGGAACAGGGAGGTACATCTGCAGCAGATCTACCATGCAGGAAGCTGATGCAGGGGACAATGATGAAGACCACGCTACAGGGCAGCCGTCAAAAATCATGGGGCCCGGTACGGAAAAAATGTCTGGGCCCCATGGCAGGTCTTGAGCAGGGGGGGTGCTAGCAAACAATAAAAACAAGCCCAGACAACCCCCCCCCCCCCCCCCCCCCCCCCCCCCCCCCCCCCCCCAGACTCTCACATCGTATACACAGTGGCAGTCCAGGCTGACAGTGCAGTGTGCAGATCGGCTGCTGCCCTGGATCGACTGCTGGGGCCCCTACGTGCTGACCGTCGGGCCCCCCTAGCCGCGGGAGTCCCCCCTGTCGGCGGCCCTGCCACGCTACATATGGGGTGAGTACGAAACACTCATCTGAGGAGCTCACTAAAAACTTATGTGCACCCCTGATTGCATGTTTCTCAACTGCCTGTTCAGTCATTCCCCCGGAGTCCAGCTTTAAACCCAGCATTTGCATGTTAAACTAGAAAGTTCCTGTAATTTGTGAAGCGAGATCTAGCAGTGATGTTGTACATTGTGCTCCGAGCTGTAGGCAATGTCCTCACTGACAACATAATTACGCTCACCCTGGAGGAATGTTAATGCTTCCTCTCCAGGTCCTGACCTTCATTACTTTCTTATCTGCTGCAAAATTCCTCATTTGTTTCTCTCTAAATAGGTGAAGCATTCAGTTTGTTGGTGTTACCTGCTGGAACGCCAGTCATCAAAACACAGCCGGAGCTCCCCCGGCCACCGAGGTGAGCAAGAACATTAGCCGGTTCTAGACTGGAAAAGGCCGCCACTGTCTGGCTGAGGAGCTCCACAGGGCAACCAGCCGGGTCATTGGTAATGTCATCTAAGACTCTACAAAGGAACACAAATTGAAACTCAATGGGAGGCTGCGACTCATACTGGAAAATTTCCCCCCTGACTGCATCCACATCCAAACAAAGAGAGGCACGTACTCCGAAACGGATTATCTAAGGAAGGCCACACACAGCAATATAACATTTCAATTTTACAATTTGCAATCAGAGCTAAAAGTTTTTTTCTAGCCCAACTTTCTTTCTCTGCGGTTTCTGGATGTGCATTTGGCTGATGGGGCGAAAAGGAATAATTTGCATGGCTCCGCCCACTGTCCCAAAACGACGGCTTCCACCTAAAGTTTTGGGATTTGTGCTGGATTGGGCCGTGTAAATACCTTCTGTTTTAAGAAGGCGTGATTGTGCTATGCACTGCTCGAGTTGAGGGCTTTTTGTTTCCTTTCATCCCTTCTCACCATAACCTTCACGGGTACTTCTCTTTGTCTCTTGTATAGAAACGTACCGTGCCCTTTTCCAAGCTCCTAAACCAGGGGTGGGCAAACTTTTTTGACTCATGGACCACAATCGGTTCCTCAATTTGAAAGAGGGTCTGGACCAAGAACCTGTAATGGCCGCCCAGTAGAGATGGTCGAATTTATTTTCAAAAAATCAACCATTTTCACGATTTCGAGTCAATTGCAAAGCCCCTGAGCATGGTATCATCACCAATCTTACTGGAGATGTAGAGAAGGGTTGGGGTATACTACAAAAAAATAAGTATGTCTCTAACACAAATAGTTTTTGCACAAATTAAGTTAAAAATCAAGTAAAAATTAAAAAATAAATTGCAATTTCGACTTTAATTTTAAACTTAATTTATGCAAAAACTCCATGTGATAGAGCAAAACTTATTTTTTTTAAATGTTCCCCCAACCCTTCTCTACATCTCCAGCAATTTTGGCGATGATGCCATTTTCAGAGGCTTTGCAATCAGCTCACAAACTTGGCAAGTCAAAAAATTCGACCATCTCTACCGCCCATGTCTCCATTCCTTCATCATCGATGTTGCAGGGGACATGGGGCAAGAACATTGTAATCTTTTTTAATTACCTGTACCGCTTTCAACAAAAAGTATAAATATACTGCCAGGGAGGTGAAAAAATATGTAAAATAATAAATAAACAAATTTGCCATATTTCTGTTAAAACATGGAGACCTTGGTAAGAAGACACTCTGGCTCCACTCAATTTGTTATGAAATGCTAAGAGTGGAGGTAAGGCAAATGTTTGTACTTCTCTATGCATTATGTATGCCCATTGCAGGAAACAAATAGAGGGATACAGAGTCTTTTTACCAAGGAGTCAATAATGGGCCGGATCAAAACGCTAAATGGACCAGGCCTGATAACTGTGAGTTGAGGTTGGTATAGACTGCTCAAGGTGAAGGGAGGTTGAGATAGTCTGCTTATGGTGAGGGGAGGTTGAGATAGCCTGGTCATGGTGAGGGGAGGTTGGTATAGCATGGTCATGGTGAGGGGAGGTTGGTATAGCATGGTCATGGTGAGGGGAGGTTGGTATAGCCTGCTCATGGTGAGGGAAGGGTGATATAGCCTGGTCATGGCGAGTAGAGGTTGGTATAGCCTGCTCATGGTGAGGGGAGGTTGGTATAGCCTGGTCATGGTGAGGGGAGGT
>CM070036.1:149220564-149234471 GCA_036250615.1 Ptychadena robeensis | reverse complement strand
ATTTGAGGTTGGTATAGCCTGCTTATGGTGTGGGTGGTTGGTATAGCCTGCTCCTGGTGAGGGGAGGTTGGTATAGCCTGCTCCTGGTGAGGGGAGGTTGGTATAGCCTGCTCCTGATGAGGGGAGGTTGGTATAGCCTGCTCATGGTGAGGGGAGGTTGGTATAGCCTGCTCAGAAGTGATGGTTTTACTTGGAGATGCTGGGAGCCCAATTAACATGGTTAAACAAATGATAAGAGGTTTCATTCATTCCACATTAGCCAGCCACCATTTTTTCTAGCACAGGCCAGAAAACCTGGACATTTCTGTGGACAGAACCGCTTCCCTATACTCTCCTTGTATAAACTGTAATCATGAGCATTTCCCACATTACTTCTTTTCTTCCATTTTCAAATAGTTTAAATGTTTCTTCTTCATACTGGAGCGTTAGGCTTCTAAATAAAGGTCTGAGCGGGGCTGTGGCACTGCAGGGATGCCGAGGCAGCGAGTGCCAGCAGTAAGTACAGGAAAGAACACTAATTGGACGTGTTAGATGTGGTGTCTGTTGTGCCTTGTGATGGTTACTGAAATCAGGCCAATTTAAAAAGGCTGAACAGACGTATTCCTAGTGCGCGATGTTCTCCAGCACGGCCTGCACCTCGCTCTGCCTTGGAGTAGTCACAGCCGCATGTACCGATGAGGAAGAATTTAGGACATTTAGCATCAAGTTTCTATTAAAGGAGCATCGGGTCACTAGGGTCAAACACTCACCACAAGTCTAACTTGACCTGTAACTGGGAAGACAACATCCCCTACCAGACAGAGAATGAGAGGAAGAGATACTGGGATGTGCTAGAGTACACTCTACACCTAAATCTCTTTGTTATCCGATTTTTGGGCCTGATATATGGACCTCTATATGTAGTGTCGTGCACTTAAACAATCAGGGTGTAGTCCTCTTTAAGATCCTAGACCACAGGTGCCTAACCTGCAGCCCTTTGAGCGTTCCTAAATGACCCCCTAGGTTCTCTACTTGTGGCCCCCGAAACCTAAACGTTTTTGCGTAGGGCATAGGAACTGCCCTGTCCGCCAATCCCCCACTGACAGGTCCTCGTCTGGGAAAGAGTGGGAAGAGGAGGAGAAGCAAAGGACTTGCTCACGTGCCGTCTGGATCACTGGTTTTCACGTATGGCAGAAGGAGCCTGGGCCATCGTCAGAAATCCTGGGGCTCATACTCCCATAGCCGGTGCTAGTGATACCCTGAGGCTCACCATCAGCCTCATTAGAGGTTGCCGGGTCGATCGGGCAGCCTGGAATGCACAAATGTGCATTTCCGTACTTCAGTGTTCCCTGATACTTGAAGTATACTTTAAAAATTTTAAAGTCTTCTAGCTATGCATGCTGTTCTCTTTTTCATATAAAATGCTTATACAAGTCAGTATAGATTGAAAATGTTATGTGCGGCCCTTTAGTGGTGCCGAGGGCCGCACTTGTGGCCCCTTCATATCAACTCAGTTGGCCTTTTTTGAAATAAAGTTTAAGGTAAAGGCGCCTCTTGTCATTGGTTGATTCCCGAACCTTTACATACCTAAAGGGGCACCCTGCCTATTCTCAACTCTTTTAAAGCAGATCTGTACATTGTAAATTTACCATTAACTCATTCAAAGCCAGCAGAGGAGGTCTTCCACTACTTGCTTCCTCTGCCAGGTTCTGATAGGATATCATGTACTGCAAAACTGGGAAGTAGAATCTAGCAGTAAAAAATTATTTCTGGCAGCTCTGCTCAATTTTACAATGGGGATGGTGGGCGTTGCAATGCGTCCTCTCTTCCCTCTGCTGAGGGGTGTGATGCGGGCTTGCATAGGGCCCACAAAGAGCTAGGAATGGCACTTGTGTGGCACAGGGCACAAAATAAAGGGGAATATAAGCTGTCCAATTATGGGACCCTGAAACCACTGGGGAGGGGAGCCCTGCCAGCTTTTGTGCTTATAACTACTCAAATAGAGGAAAATTCAAGAACCTTGGTGAAAACTGCCCCATCATTCCTGTAAGTACCATTTGTGGCAACCTGAAAGAGGAGCAGAAGACTTTGGCATGTGTTGCTCATATAAAAAGCTCAATTTGTTGATAGATGTCTAACCTCTGAGACAAAGGCCCGAAAACCGACTGGTGGACAACATGAGGTTGCATACACCGGTTGATTGCTCTTATTATTATAAGTGCAACCAACCATGTAAATGAGCCCTTAGAAATAAATGAGAGGTTACTACAAGGTGATCAAAATACCCCGAATGAAGTCATAATTGTGGACGTCTAGTTGATGTGTATGGCATTAGGCTCAAATGGGGATAAAAATATTCCAGAGAAACTTTCTAAATCCCAGAACATCTCCAAGAAATCAGAACAAATCAGCTTCCTATACAACTTCACTACAATTTCATGCTAAATCCCAAACGCTGTTGCTCCAGGAACCCCCTGCCGGGTGCTCACAGCTGTGTTTATGACTTGCAGCATCGCGGCTGACAAATAAAAACTCATCTCGGGAATGTGTGTCACGGGAAAGTATGAGCAGCGGGTCTACTGGCTGGCCGACCAAGATCCATTACAGGAGATGGAGGGATGGGGTTACACCGGGTATATCCATTGCCGGCTCCTGGTGATGTCACACATCCTCTCTGTGTTGGTAAACTAAACTGACAGGCTTTGTGAATTGTAGATGTATAGTGGATATCAATATCTTCTCGTTATGGAAGCACAGTAGGCCAATGTCCTGACTTCAGCTGAAATAAGATGATTAAGGATTTTCTACTGTGCTACACATTGGTTCAGCAGATTACTTTTTGGTTTCTTCAGTTTCACAAATTGCATATGGCGCAATGGGAGTAGATCCCCAGTGTTTTTTTTTTTTACATCCTTATTAACCCCCCTAGCGCTAAAAACGGTTCGGTATGGGCAATTGCAGCAGAGTACACTGTACTCTGCTTAAAATGTACATGTTGCAGGCGTCATCAATCACACCGGTGACATGGACTGGGAGACTGACGCCCCTCCATTAAACATTGAGGTCTATGCTGCAGCCCCCCCCCCTTCCCCTTGGTATGCAAAAGAATTGCATGGCTGTAAGGGGGGGTTTACACATTTGTCGGGAACCCCTCCGCTAAGCTCAATGCTTGGCGGGGATCCTGACAGATCACATATACTTTAGCTGGCTGGCGGATGCTCTCAGACATCCGCCGATGCAGTAGGCTCAGCACCGTTAGAACACAGCATCCGCCAATGCGCTTAGCGTAGGGGGTCCAGACGGATGTAAAAACATTCCCTAGTTCTGGACAATCTGGAAATAAGGAATAATATTCTTATTTTTGGAATATTGGGTTATCGCGTGTTATAAGAAGGCTCTACTATGCAAACTATACCCTATTAAATGTTTACAATCTCTGGTTCTCTCATGGACACCTTATGTGTAGGGACAATATCATCAGCAAGCCAATAGTATATTAAAAAGACCCTTCCAGCCACCTAAAACACTGAAGGTAAAGCACAACAAAATCATAATTAATTAAAAAGCTAATAAGCAGTTTTAGCATTTCAGTAAATTATGATTATTCATTAGTAAAGTGCACTTGCTGGAAAATGTTACTACTATGGGACAATTAAGTCAGCTACCAATCACAACCCTCCATTCAACTTCCTCTTCAGAAAGTGTCTATTCATTCTCTATGCTGGCACAGCTACTTAATTCCCCCCCCCCCCCCCCCCATAGCACCCTACATTACCATGTATTAAGCTGCTGGGGGAGGACCATGTAGCAGAGTGGCCTGTGTATGGTATGGTAGAAACCAGTGTGTCAAGGGTTAATAAAGACAGTGATGAATATGCCTTTAATTTTGTGATGATGTGACCATGACCAAGCCATATGGGAGTGCCCAGGCAGGTGAGAGTTTATATAAGGCCTAGTGTCAATATGGGAGGAGTCTTTCCTGGGTGCCCGAGCTGGTGACCTGTTATAGTCTGGAGTGTAGACCTCGACACTACCCCTGTGGGTAATGGACACGTCAGTCCGTGGGGTTGAAGACTGAGAATATACAGAGATGTAACTGATGACATCTCCGTTGCCCCCTAGGGGCAAGGGTGCCCTAGCCCTGAGGAGTGGTCTCCGGGTGGATGAAGGGCTAGGCCAGAGACTGACCAAGGTGGCAATTGCTGCTCCCACATGGTTGGCACTGATTGCTGTACCGAGCAGCCATCAATAAAGATAGTATGTATAGACTGGTGACTGGTGTGGTGGTCGGACCAGGTGCAACAGTCTGCACAAGAGGGGCCAGGCAGTGAGAGGTACTAGAAGACGCCAGACCCTGACCCTTGGATCACCTCGGTATGTGTTTCTGCACCACAGACAGAGGCGGTGCACATTACATTTATATGAGAAAACTGGAGTTATGGATCTGCTGTTATCACATTCAAGATGGTGGGACTCATCATGAGTCTCTAGGGACTTTCACACAAGGGAGGCTTTTACAGGCAAAGAACTTGATTAACATTAACAAATGACATAACATTAACTAAACAGTGTCCCTTTAAGAAATACAAACACATCACACCAAATCTAGAAAAGCCTTAGACAAAACCAGACCACTCTCATGGTAATGAATATCCTACCAGTGCCCTGGTAGGAGACCAATACTGACCATGACTACCAATATTCCTACTGTAGCATTGCACAGAGTAACTCACTTGAGCAACCAGGTTATTTTCAGATTTTTTGATGCCTATGCTTACTGTCACTGTCATGTCATGATCACTGTCACTGATACTGTCATGTCACACTTTTACATATTAAACGATTGTCCACAGCGCTGGTTAGGGGTTAACTTTTTACCAAGGGAATATATACAGCCTTACATCACCATCAACCATAAAGCAGGGATGGGGTTCTAGCATAGGGTCTATGTTGCAAAAAAACCTAACCAGCTGCTGAGAGGAGTGGAGGCTGATGGCTCTTAACCAGGATCAGTAGAACAGGCAGTCCTTTTGAGGTAGAGAGCTTCTTCTTACCCTGGCTCATATGGAACCTCCTTGGAATCTGCGTCACTCGGGCAAAATGAGGGAGAGGCTGCCCTGGTCCAAAGGCCATCTCTGTCATTCGCCATTGGTGAATGAGGATAAGTGAACCAATCCCGATATCGGGTTGTCACATGTATGGGGCTGTTACTGGCACAAAACGTTTTGACATGATAATACATTTAAAACATCATTTTATTATAAATACATCATTAAAATCATTATATCCAATACATAAACATGATTTATAGAGAATAATGGTATACAGACATGATCGTAAAAAACCATAGGCTTCCCCTTGAGTTTTCTCACAGCAGAGACTCCTACGCATTACGCCCCAGACGGGGCTTCTTCAGGGAGAGTGGGGTTGCCTTATTTATGGGAGACAGAGGTTTTGTTCCAGTTGGAAGACTCTCAATTCTTTAATATCCTTGGACGGACAAACGGTTCCAGAAACCTCAGACACCACCAAGGACTAACCTGCAGACGGGATGACTGACAGATACATGTGGATTACGGACACTAATTACCTCTTGCCATCTCCCATGACTGTTTAAGACTATGTCCATCCACTGGGACATTTGAAAACTCCATCGGGCAATCGATCTGACTGACCGTTTTATGACCAACATCGTTCTGCACAACTAAGTTTTATTAGCTACCATCCCAATAAGTCTATGCACCGGATGGGTCGCCACAAGGTCCTCGACTCTTTTTCCCCCAAAAAACACGGGTGACCACCATCATCTAAAAATGATTGGATATTATAGAATTGAGAGTCTTCCAACGGGAACAAAACCTCTGTCTCCCATAAATAAGGCAACCCCACTCTCCTTGAAGAAGCCCCGTCTGGGGCGTAACGCGTAGGAGTCTCTGCTGTGAGAAAACTCAAGGGGAAGCCTATGGTTTATCACGATCATGTCTGTATACCATTATTCTCTATAAATCATGTTTATGTATTGGATATAATGATTTTAATGATGTATTTATAATAAAACTATGTTTTAAATTTATTATCATGTCAAAACGTTTTGTGCCAGTAACAGCCCCATACATGTGACAACCCGATATCGGGATTGCTTCACTTATCCTCTTACACTAATTTCAATAGGGGTGAGGCACACACATTTATTTGCTGAATTACCTTCTAGTTGATCAGCACCTTATTTTCCTAGTTTATTTCGCCATTGGTGAATGGTCAGCCCGCGGCACTGGCTATGGGGTAGGCAGCGGGGGACCCAGAGAGAAGGGAGCACCTTGCTCCAAAGTAAGCTACTGCAGGCAGCCCAGGAACAAAATGCCTGGGAAAACAGTTAACTGCAAAATATATAACCTCTGCCAAGAGGAGGGGTTTAGGATATGGTGGGTAGAAAACTAAACCAAAAGAGAGGGAAAGAGCCATGACTTCACCTTCTAGCTGCTGTTATACAGAGTCTATATAAAGAAGTCCATATATACACAGGAAGTATACAATAAAGTGTAAAACCACTTCACTGCACTACTTTTATAAGCTACCAGTCCGAGTTCCTCCAGCAAAGGAAATTCTGCTATTCTTCTTGTGAAAGGTGCAGATTACAGGTACAGAGTTCTAATCTCACAAATTTCTATAACCTCTCGACAACAGTAGTCCATTTGCCCCCAAAGCGAGTAAAAGAGCCACATTTGGACCTCCTGAGGGACTTGGAGGTGAAACTATTGATGGCCATAGACTGGAATATCGAAGTACTGAAGTCACAGCCAATAGAAAGCCAGGTGACCATCATTTTCAGGAAAATAAGACAACAACCTATAATGAAAGGATTACCTTCCACCATCAAGACTCAGACACCTCTTATTAAAATAATTGCATTACCACAAACTGGATAAAATTGCATTAACAGCAGCTGAAACGTACCTCATCGATGGTGTTCTCATCTTTCTTCAAGGCTGGAAAACAAGACACAATACAGTGAGCACTTTGTGAGCTAAAAAGCTTCAAGCAATATACAAACTTAGCTACCCCACCAAACTTAACAGGATATTCAAAAGGGGAGAGGCATGGCTCCAAATTGAACATCGAGAGTCCAAGGGTTCACCAGAGGACAGTTGAGACACCACAGGTCACATCAACCAAAGATTGTCAACATTGTAGGACTGTTTGTAGCCTTGGTCTACATCATACATGATGTAGACCGGGGCTACAAACAGTCCTACAATTTTGATAATCTTTGTTTGATTGTTCAACTTAGGTCATGGTGCCCTTGAAACCTTGGCTGTGGCACCAGAAGACTATTAATGGATAATTGGGCCTGAACCCTCCCTTGACCCCCTCTCCTCTCAATATACAGATATAAATGTAACTTAACCCAACAACAGGAACTCCTTATAAAACAGACATGGTTTCAGATGGAGTATTTAGGTAATAGCGTTCAGCAGAGGCCCATAAGACACTACACAAAGTGTGACCCTTTTGTAGCCCAGGTCCACTCAGAGAATAAGGTAGAGTTATACATGAGTAGATATATTGTTCTGGATGCTTATGGTCATTCTACATCATGTATCATATGGTTGTGGGTATGGAAGAACATAAGTTGTTCACCTTATGTTGTCATGCTGCACTTGGAACCTTGGATGTGGACATCAGCTGTAGCAAACTTTGAGCACCAGAATAATAAACAATTGTGCCTGAATATTTGCTCCCTTGACGTCCATCTCAATATACTGATATAAATTTGGCTACCTAAACCAACAGGAGCTTCTTTTCAACAGACATGGTTCCAGGTGGAACTAGGCTTCAATAGAGGACAGCTGAGACACCAGGAAAGGAAGATGGTCAATTTAGATCAAGTTTCAAGTTTGTGAGTATAGAAAAAGAGGATAGTTCGTTTACAATAAGTGGTCATGATGCACTTGGAACCGTGGATGTGAACAACTATAGCATACTTTGAGCACCGGAGTACTAACGATGGAAAATTGTGCCTAAATATTGTTAAATTATATACAAATATAATTTGGCTACCCCAACTAACAGAAGCTTCTTTTAAAATGGGCTTGGTTCCAGATGGAGTATAAAGCCCCCCATAGACAGGCCGATTCCCGGCCATAGTTGCAGCTGACAAACCAGTGTGCTCGCTCCCGCCGAGCACATAAAGGTTGGTCGGCCGCAACTAAAAGGGAGTCAACCTTAAGACGGATACGTCCTGCTGGTTCTTTTCCTGCACGATCCTGCTGCAGGCTGTTAACTCGGAGGGGGAGTCTCACCACGCTGTGAGGAGTCTGCTAAAAGTCGGCCATAGATCGGGACGTCTATGGCCGGCTTAAAGGGCACTAGGCTTCAACAGAGGACAGTTGAGACACCACACAAAGATCTACATCATGTCTGATAAGGTTCTGGGTATGGAAGAAGAGGATAGGTTTACTTTATATCATCATAATACACTTGGAACCTTGGACGTGGACATCAACTGGAGAAAACTTTGAACACTAGAAGACGATCAATAAATCTTTGTTTCCATGGCTGCTCCTCCTCTCCCAGTCCAGTCCTTATCTACCAGTAACTAAATCTTGTTCAGCACAAGAGACTAAAGGCCCACATACACGTCTAGATTTTTCATCCAATCAATTTTTTGGGTTGATTGATTGAAAATCTATGGCAGCCCACATGGTTAGATCAACCTAAAACAATCAAAAATTGATTGAAAAATGATTGGACATGCTGGAAAATTTTAATTGGTCCCGGCCGAAGACGAGTCCGCAGGGGATTGATGGACAGGTGAGCTCCTATGCCCTATGCATTAACATTTAGGTTTTAGGGGCCACAAGTGGAGGACTTAGGGGAAGCCGCTGAAGTACGCCCAAAGGGCCTCATGTGGCCTGCAGGCCACAGGTTGGACACCTGGGACCTGGACCTTCTTTCTCAGGCAAACTTCTGTCCCTAAGGCTTCCTTGAATAGAACTGGTAGAAGGACAACATGACAAGTCAGGGAATGCTGCTAGCAGCCATCAGAGGGAGAACTTTTGAATACTCTAGTCCTCTCAAGCAAAGGACAGGAAGGAGACACGGAGCTTCAGGGATCTGACAGCAAGGTTGCAAATAAGCGAATCTCTTCACTTGAACCAGTGGGGTTGGAGACACTATGCAAGTGTTATTAAAAGCTTTTTTTCCATATCTTATGTCTGCAGCCCAGAACTACTCATCTTCCAGTTTAATGTAAATGAACAGACGCCCCCTCTTTCCCCAAAGGAAGATTTCATGTAAACCAGGAAAAAAAAAAAGACCATTGACGTGGTCAGGTCACTTGACCCTCCTGCTGCGGCTCGGCTGGACCCGTGTTTTCATGGCGAGCTCACTGCTGCTATTAGTGCGCTGGAATTATAGATCGCTTTTAAAACGTATTGATCAATATCTACATTAACTTTCAATTAAGGGAACTTGGAGTTTACGGCTTTGTATGTTCGATGAATAAATGATACGTCGCACATTACTACAAGCCAGACGTAAAAAGCTCAGCATAAAACTGATCATGGTTTATGGGTCGAGCTACATCTGCTTATTTATTAAAGACACAATGCACCCCGTTTACTGTCAATATCTCGATGAGGTTTCGTTTTTTTCTTGATTACCAGAACATTGTACAGGTGTTCATTAAACAGACGGGAAGAAATAAAAGAAAGAATTCTCAGTTATAGAAGGCAAATATCTATATAGCTTATTGATCTGTGGAGAATAACAAGCCCTACAATCAATATAGATCTACAGAAACACCAAATTATACAATCCGCTCCATTAGGGGGGTCTACTTTTGTAATAGAAATAATGTGAGCAGCGCTGCCACTATCGGTGGGCCAGGCCTGCCCAGTCAGCATGCCCGCTCGATTAGGGCCCCCCCTACCTATGCAGCCGTCCGTCCGAGATGTAGGTGTGCCCCCCTGATTGGCCACCCGTGCCTGCCTGCTCCTGGCGCCGACCCTGAATGTGAGTCAGGAGGATCTCCATTGGCTTAATAAAACTGATTAAAGCTGAGCTCCAGCGTTCCCAATCCTACTACAGGGGTTAATGCTCATTTACCTCTAGGGTGTGCAGGTAAAGAGACTTTGTAGTGGCCCGAGAAACGGTCACTTAACTATAATGTAGGTGCTGTATTGTAGGCACTGTATATGTGGTATATTGTGTGTGTCTCCCTGTAAGGGTTGCACCTGTTTACAAAAGCTGGTACCAGGACTCATGTCTGGTTGTGTACTTTATTCTTTCCCTCCAAAATGTAACAAACATAGTCCAGCCCTTATGCCTGCCCCATTGCTAGGACATAAATAGAAGTCCTTTGGAAGCTTCTGGGCTTTTTCCTGCTCTCCCTGGCTTCTTCCTGTGACTCCAGAAGAGAACTACAGGCCTCCAGCGTTATACCCTGGAGAAGGTCCCCAACACCCAGCCATTGGTCCAGCAGCTCATGAACAACTCAGTTTGGAATGTAGGTCCCCATGCCTGAACCCCATCCCTGCCTCTGGGTGATAGTGAAAGCGTGTAAATATTCCTTAATAAAACTGTAAATAGCCCCCACCTGCTGGCGTGGACCTGGAGTTATTTGGGCTGCAAGCGGAACCTGGTGATCGAGCAGAGGACATCCATCTTAAAGAACCTGGCCGCGTTACACACACTACACTTGCACAGCGCTACAACTTTTTTGTCTGATCCTGTTATCTAGGCGCTTCCACCCTCCACAATGCTACGATATTTTTGTTTGATCAACTGAAAGCAATAATTTTTTTAAATGATCAAAAAACTTGTTCCATCGATCAAAATAAAAAAAATAAAAAAATCTATTGTAAGGAGATCGAACATGTTGTTTACTTTATTTTACGGCATATAAGACGCACTTTTTCACCCCCAAAATTGGGGGCAAAAAGTGCCTGTGTCTTATACGCCTAATACGGGACCCCCGCGGCCACTCGGCCTACGGTGGTCCCACCTTGGCTTACCGCCAGCTCTCCCAGCACGGAGGGGAGCTGCAGCTCTCCCATCTGAACTGTGTAATTGCCTATGCCAGCCCTGAACTGGCATTGGCAATAAAGACAGAGCTAGATGAACTGGCATCTACATATCTCCTGTCTGTGGGAACAGCAATCAGCTGCCCCACGGACACAGAATACAGAATCAGTGACAGTGACTTCGGGAGAGGAGAGAAAGAGAGCAGAACACAGCCCAACCTCCTTCCTCCTCCTCAGATCAGTGTAAAGTATGACATGTTCAGCTAGTGAAGTCTTTTAAGGTGAAAAATACAGTAATTTTGATAAATCTGTTAAACTTTGAATGCACCAAATTTTTCAGATCATAAGACGCACCCAGTTTTCATAGCAGGAAAAAAATATTTAAGAAGTGTTCAAATCAATTGGGTTAATGCAATGGATTAAATTAATGCAATATTAAATTTAGCCAGTAGATGTCACTAGCAGCAGTACTATCACAGAACATCACGCCATCCTCCTCACTGATCCTCCTCACTGATCGGGAGAAGTGGTGCCGCAGGGGCAACGGCTGCAGATCTCCTCACCTCTCCCTATCTGGCTGTGCATGTGTCCATGGAAGCTGATCGCAGCTTCCACAGACAAGGAGAGAGAGAGATGGCAGTTTATCTAGCTCTATCGTCATTGTTTATATCAACAGGGCTCTGGGCTCTGCTGGCATAAGCATCACATTATCTTCACCTCTGGACACAGATGCTGGTGGAAAAAGAGAGAGGAACCAGAGGAACTCAGGATGCCCCTAAACTAACCAGGCAGACATGTGGGTACTAGAGGAGGAGAGGGTGATAGCACAAGAGGGACTTGTAAAAGAGAGACACAAGGCACCTCCTGTCATACCCTGTCTTTGGGCTCTTTCACACTATACATGCTGCGTTGTTTACCATTCGTGCATGCATTCCATAGGACACATCGCAAGCTTCAGCTGATGAGCTGCGGGTAAAAAAATGAGTTATGGCTTAACACATATCGCGCACAATTTTAAATGTGTTCCATTTTAATGCTTCAGACTATTTTTATTTAATAACGGGGGGGGGGGGGGGGGCAAAATGCCTCTTTTAAAAGTAAAGTTTGCTGACCCCTGACCTAGTGAGTGCATAGTGAGAACCTGGCACATGAAGTAATGTTCCTCTCGGAGGTCTCAGTGATGGCTTTCTAAACATAGTTCAGTGAAGGAGTCATATCCTGCTCCCAGGAAGTATATTTATAGGAAGAGATATCCCACACAGCGCCAGAGAATTACCAGCCCCTCGACTTGCTGCACTTCAATTATAAATGTCCCTTTTTTGGCCCCTAAACAGGAAGCGAATGGTCTAATATGTAAATCTCTATAATAGTTCCACCATATCCAGGGCCACCATCAGAAATTTCGGGGCCCCATACTATATGCCACATTTTATGTGTGCAGCACATTCTGAAAGCAGCCTTGGGCAAACTTAGGCCCAGGGGCCAAAACTGGCCCTGTAGTCTTTCAATTCTGGGCTACGAGAACTTTGGACTCCTATGGTGGGCAGCCCTTACAGGCTCTTGCTCTGGCAATGCTGGAAATTAAAAAAAAAAACACTATGGCCCACAAGTTAAAAAGTTTACCCACCCCTGCTCTACACCATACCTGTCAACTGATTAAGGTAAAAGTATGTCAGTGATGTCACTTCCTGTATTCAGAACAAGGAAGAACAGAGGTGGAGTGATACCTCCTTGTTCCAAATATCAGAAGGTTTACCTCCCCTCCCTTCTAGTTAGTAGCAGGCTAACCTAGGAGGGAAGGGGAGCTACAACCCCTCCTTAGTTCCCACCCCGCTTGTGTAGACAATGTGCTGGGTGGGAAGTTAGGCTCCACTGCGTTGTGTGCTCCATCGGGATCCCCTACGTTAAGCGCAGTACTTGGTGGGGTCCCAACGGAACACATACACATTAGCTGCCCGGCGAATCCGCTGTTCACATGGCGTTCTGCCGATCCGCTGATGCGTGGGTTAACTTAGAGCAGTCTGTTAACCCATGCATCGGTGGATGTGTTAACGGGTTAGATTTTCTTTAAAGGAATCGATTCGACCAAAATTTACCAACATGTCCGATCACTTCACTGTTTCACTGTTCAATGTCGATCACTTTTGGTCAATCGCACCAGGTGGGCAGGAATCGATTTCCACTCAATCAACTGACAAATCGATCTTTTAAGGCAATTGAATGCAAAAAAAGTGTATGGCCACCTTAACTAAATCACAACTTTACACCAGTGTTGTCTGGTTTGGAGACCTCTGCAAGGCTAGAGTTGAGAGTCAGGCTCCCTCTGAGATCTTGACAGATGCTTCTTGGTCAATTGGTTGACCTCGCACACCAACTTCCACTCCCCAGGAATGTTTAAAAATATCGCATAGCATTATATCATGTCTGTGATTCAATTTAGAACATTAATAGAGTTGAGAGGTGGATTAGGAAATGTTTTGAGAAATTATAGTTATTCTGGAACACTCAAAGTGGCTAATGCCCTATTAGGACCCCATCATTTACTGCTGACCATTGATCTCCCAGGCAATGCTAGACACTTTCCTTCTCTATGTTTGCTGCATTCGAGAAGCTGATTTGTGTTCGGCAGATAAAGATTTTAGGAAGAGGGAACCAATATAATCCACTAGATCATCAATGTCAAACTCTGGCTTGGGGACCTAGTTTGGCCCGCTGAGCAAATATTCGAGACTCACTGCAGAACTGCCTTCCCAACAGCACCCCTACCAGTGGCCACCAGATAATGAGGATTTTATCAATGGCACTAGAAGTGCAGATAATAGGTAGATAAGCATAAAAAAACACCTGTAAAGCAGCCCATACACGGGTCAGATTTTCAATCAATCAACTTAAAACGATCAATTT
>CM070036.1:149202249-149212278 GCA_036250615.1 Ptychadena robeensis | reverse complement strand
ACCTGGCACTACATAGCAGTGATATATACCTTCCAATCACTATGTATTCTCAGGGAGGCCAATATAATACATATCTGTTGGTAGATCTAAAACAAATTGTATGGATTAATCTAAAAGGTGAAGGGGGCTTTATAGACATACTTTTTTTTTTGTAGTATACCCCTAACCCTTCTCTACATCTCCAGCAAGTTTGGTAAGGATATCATGTTCAGGGGCTTTGCAATTAACTCAAAATCGTCGAAATGGCATCTCTAGTGCTGGGGGGGGGGGTGGCTCACTTTGCACTTCCTCCCCAGATGAAAATTTGACTCGTTGATTACATTCAGCAGATTTTACCGTTTACAAACAAACACAGAAGCTGGAAAGCCGGCAGCCCGGGACAGTCTGGCATGTACCAGTTCTCAGTACAGGAAGTGGTAACACGAGGAATGTTGATAAGTGAGCTAATCACAAAGTTATCCCGGCCCGGGGAACATGGACTGACCAAGCCGGCTAAATTTAAATAGCGGTTGGCAGCTTTTCCTTCGGAGACGCAGAACTTCCCAGCTAATGACTCCAGAAAATGCGGCCGGTGGGCGATTCGATGGAAAGCCAAGACTAAAGCGACGTGCTGTGAAGGCTTCCATCGGTGTGCGAGGTTTGTGATACTTCCAGACACTCAGCTTGAGGATAATGCCATAGGAATTCTTGGCTCGGTGATTTCCATGAGTCGGCACATTTTTCTGGAACGTTATTCTTATGCGCGAGATATCGGTTACATTTCCAGGCGGTTTTCTCATATTGGGCAGATCAAGGGGCTCACCTTAACTGCCCCACTCCCCTGCCCCATACACCAGGGGTGGGCAAACTTTTGGGCCACATTGGCTTTTTTGATTTGATAAAGGGGCCGGACCAAGAGCCTGTAATGGCCGACCCACCATGGGAGTGCCAATTCCATGAATCGATGGCATCACTAATGATGGAGGTGACGTGTGATAGGATTCTAATTCCTAGAAACTGTCTGTTGTCATCATGAGTATGTGTCCACAGTGTCATCACATGGTCACACCACTGCATCGTCCCCAAATAACATTTGGACACCTCAAGGCATTATGTGCACTCAATGCAGAGAACAAGTGGAGGGGAGAATCTTTTCAACAAGATGACAAAGGGTCGGAAAAGAAAGCTAAACGGCCCGGATCTGGCCCCCAGGCCTTAGTTTGCCCACCCCTGCCATAGACAATGGTGTCTGTAAAGGAATAGGGGGCAAAGGTGGCAGGACAGGTTTCAATGTTGGCAAGGACATTATATGCATGGAGTTTGTGCACTGTCGCATGGGTTCCCCACCCCAATGAAATCATAGGCCAGCTTTTAACCCTGCTATACATATTACACAGCTATCTCCTCTAAAAACATGGCCTCTCATATTCTTCATGTACCTGGGGGAAATACCTGACCTATAACCCACTTTTGTACCTGGTGTGATTGCCACCAGATGTGACCATAATTGGGCAAACTCAAACCCCAAAAACTGGTTTAATAAATGAATCCTAAATGTCCCTTGCCATCCCTTCTTCTCTGCACACAATGGGACAGGGGGAGGGTGGTGGGGCTGGCAACATCTCTCATAGTGAAAATACCTGAACATGTCTGTAATGAAAAAACTACACAGATGTTTTCCCCATAGAAAACCATTATATGGCGCCCCCAGTGGCCATTGGCGATACTAAACTAAATTTACCTCCAGCAGCCTGGATGATAAATATGGAATCTCTCGTATGATTCCAGGGAATGGCAGGTAAATATATATATTTTTTAGGATGGTCGAGTTTTACACCACAATCATGTCAGAGGCAAGTCACAATAATATTGTATTTAAATATATTTTTTATTTTTGAGCGCTTTGATCCTCTTTAAAATTGATATGAGCATGTCAGACATCCCATTACAAAACTATGGACATCGAGATGTTGTTTCATTTTAAAAGAGGTCAACAAGGGACACTTAGGTTCTTACAGCCCAATAGGCCAGGAAATGCTTAACCCCAAATTGCTGCCGCATGGTTGGAAGACCAAAGTTGTCCATTGTGTCTTTGTGTTCTGGAAGCTGGAAACATCTGAATTCAGTTATTTGAAAGAAAGTTGTGGATACAGGATGGTCAGGTGACCACAATCCTTTGGCTAATAATGAACCTGATGAAATGGGGAAATCGGTAGTAGTCGTCACCTTCTATCCACAAAAGCCAATATATGGAGACCAATAAATTCTCAGTGGCCCAATGCCCAATAAATGTTCAGTGGCCCAATGACTAATAAATGCTCAGCAGCCCAATGAATGCTCAGCAGCCCGATGAATGTTTAGTAGCCCAATAAATACTCAGCGGCCCAATACCCAATGAATGCTCAGGGTCCCAATGTCCAGTGAATGCTCAGTAGACCAATGCCTAATAACTCAATGAATGTTCAGTGGCCCAATACCAAGTAAATGCTCAGTGGCCAAATGCTCAATAAATGCTCAATGGCCCAATACCCAATGAATGCTTAGGGTCCCAATGTCCAGTGAATGCTCAGTGGTCCAATGCCCAATGAATGCTCAGTGGCCCAATGAATGATCAGTGGCCTAATGCCCAATAAATGGTCAATGGCTCAAGTAATATTCAGCGGCCCAATACCCAATAAATGCTCAGTGGCTCAATGCTCAAAAAATACTCATTGGCCCAATACCCAGTAAATACCCAGTGGCCCAATGCTCAATAAATGCTCATTGGACCAATGCTCAATAAATGCTTAGTGGCCCAATACCCAATGAATTCTCAGGGTCCTAATGCCCAGTAAATACCCAGTGGCCCAATGCTAAAAAAAATGCTCAATGCTCAATAAATACTCAATAGACCAATGCTCAATAAATGCTCAGTGGTCCAATGCTCAATAAATGTTCAGTGGCCAAATGCCCAGTGAATGCTCAATGACCCAATGCTTAATAAAGACTCAATGGACCAATACTCAATAAATGCTTAGTGGCCCAATACCCAATAAATACTCAGGGTCCGAATGCCCAGTGAATGCTCAGTGGCCCAATGCTCAAAAGATGCTCAATGGCCCATTACCCAGTGAATGTCCAGTGGCCCAATGCTCAATAAATACTCATTGGCCCAACAAACGCTCAGTGGCCCAATGCTCAAAAAATGCTCATTGGCCCAATAAATGTTCAGTGGCCCAATGCTCAAAGAATGTTCAGTGGCCCAATGCTCAATGATTGCTCAGTGGCCAAATATCCAATAAAAGTCATCAGACGTTATATTGATACTACACAAATAATAAATTCACCTATATGGATCTCATTCATTAAAAAGTAATCTAAAGTCAAATATTATTGCAGCACAAGACACAGCTTGTCCCACAGACCATACAATCGTTGCTGTGATCAGACCCTGCAAAGCCAGGAATGACTATTTCTACATTTAATCTGAATACTGCTCGTACTGGTATTGGTCCCTGTATGGCAAGACTAGATAAAGAGGTTCATTTGATCAACTGTTGCAAAGTTATCTTAGTTGTTACGATAACATTTAAAAAACGTTATGTTAAAATACACTTTGTAAAGTGACTGGGCATTTCTCCTTTAGCACATCTACCCCACTGAATCACCGGACATGCTTATCCAATCAGCCATCAGATGAGGACATTTGTATCGCTTTATTACACTACCCTGTCACATGACATATACATTGCAGGTCTCGTCATTCATTGTGGTGTGTATGAGAAGGAGAACCAGGTGAGATATCAGAGGATCATCATTCACACACAACTAGCTGCCTCAAAACACAAACTGCCCATCAGTCACTTTTCATGTTTATAGGTTCCAATTGCTCAAAATAAATAACCGGCGTTATCAAAATAATGGCGGTAGAAGTGCAGTGCATCTTACATTATGGTCTATACCAGTGATGGCGAACCTTTTAGAGACCGAGCGCCCAAACTGAAACCCAAACCCACTTATTTATCTCAAAGTGCCGGCATGGTAATACAACTTGAATTACACACACACATCTCCTATACACACACACACAACATTCTTATAAAATGGAATAGGAGAGGGTATGGGGGCACTGTGTGCAATCAGAAGAGAGGGGGAAGAGAACTGACAGCATTCAGAGCCAATAGGTTGCAGTTCTTTCCTCTGTGCTGGCTGACAGCTGGCGTGCCCACAGAGAGGGGTCCGAGTGCCACCTCTGGCATGCATGCCATAGGCTCACCATGATTGGTCTATAGTATATATAATGCAACTTTGGTTTTATTTTAAGGTCAGTTGGTACTATTATTGATGCGTCTCGATAATACAACAGATCTACTTTGATATAGCATACGGTCAAAGCTGAAATAATATTTATTATGGTTCTATGCCAAGATCAGTAATGTTGGTTTTATTCTATGGTCAGTTGGTACTATTAAGCTGGCCATACACCTTTAGATTTCCTTTAGATCTACCAACAACTATGTAGTGCTGTGTCCTCTGCGATTGAACACAGGTAGACTTGATGGTTTAGAAAGTCCCTCCTGTTACATGGTTTTGGTAAAACAAAAAGGAGATCTAAAGGAAATCTGACAGAGAAATCTAAAGGTGTATGGGGACCCTAATTGACATGCCTCCATAGTACAACAGATCTACTTTATGTATAGAATACTATTAAAGCCAAAATCCTATTTATTTGTCTTTAAAATAGAAAATCTAGAAAATCTTGGTTCTCAGTTAAGTTGACAGAACTGTCAGCAGACACAGCCCCCCCCCCCCCCCCCCCCCCAACTATACATAACATGTAACTTTGGTTTTATTTCCTGGTGAGTTCTCATCATAATAAAACATTTAAATAGTCTTCAATATCCAGCAGCTCTATAGTATATAATGCAAATTTGGTTTTACTTAAAGGTCAGTTGGTACTAATACTCATATGTCTCCATAACACAACAGATCTACTTTATGTATAGCATACTGTCAAAGCTAAAATCTTATTTGTCTTTAAAATACAAAATCTCTGTTTGGTTTCTTGTTAAATTGACAGAATGATCAGCAGACACAACCCCCTCTATGCATAATATGTACTTTTGGTTTTATTTTCCGGTCAGTTGTCCTCATAATAAAAAATACCTTATACTAATTTAAAATATCATTCTTCAATATCCAGCAGCTCTATAGTATATGATGTAAGTTTGACTGGATGCTATGGTCAGTTGGCACTATTACTGATATGTTTCCATAATACGACAAATCTACATTATGCATAAAATACTATTAAAGCCAAAATCTTATTTATTTGTCTATTAAATACAAAATCTTGGTTCTCAGTTAAGTTGACAGAACTGTCAGCAGACACAGCCCCCCCCCCCCCCCCCCCCCCCCCCCCCCCCCCCCCCCCCCCCAACTATACATAACATGTAACTTTGGTTTTATTTCCAGGTCGGTTCTCTTCATAATAAAAGATACAACATAAGTTAAAATATCATTCTTCAATATCCAGCAGCACTTTAGTATATGATGTAAGTTTGGTTTTATCCTAAGGTCAGTTGGCAATATTACTGACACCTCTCCATGATATAACAGATATACTTTAGGTATATCATGCAGTCAAAGCTAAAATCTTATTTGTCTTTAAAATACAAAATCTCTGTTTGGTTTCCTGTTAAATTGACAGAATGATCAGCAGACACAACCCCCTCTATGCATAATATGTACTTTTGGTTTTATTTTCCGGTCAGTTGCCCTCATAATAAAATATACCTTATACTAATTTAAAATATCATTCTTCAATATCCAGCAGCTCTTTAGTATATGATGTAAGTTTGGTTTTATCCTAAGGTCAGTTGGCACTAATACTGATACATCTCTCCATGATATAACAGATATACTTAAGGTATATCATGCAGTCAAAGCCAAAATCTTATTTGTCTTTAAAATACAAAATCTCTGTTTGGTTCTCAGTTAAGTTGACAAGAATGTCAGTAGACACAGCCAACACTGTACATCCAACTGTAACATCTGTGCCATGCATACTACCAAGACATGTCAGAAAAATTAAATACATATGGATGAGTGGTGGAAGAATACCAGGAGCTGCCATCCTGTAGAGGACCCCCCAACCAATCACTCACCTATCCTGCTGAAGCTCTCTGACAAAGTTCTCCTCAACTTTTTCATCTTGCTCAGCTTCTGAGCCGGCTGCCCTGCGATCATGTCACACATCCAGAGGATCTGACTTGGTGAGAAGAGCAGAGCAGAATCCCAGGTCTTCCTTGGCTTGGCTCCGATCTCTCCAGTAACCCTTTAGGTCTCGCAGACAGTCTGTGCCCAAATATTGTGACTCATTTTCTGTTACTTCTCCAGAATGGGAACTGCCAAGAAAACTTGGGCACGAAGCTTAATATATACAAACAGGAGATGCTTCAAAGGCTTTGTGGTTGGCAGAAGTGGAAAGTAGAGAAGCGCTTGTAGATGGTTAGAAGATCCAGGATCCAGGATGCATGGAAGCCCTTGCAGACATGAAGCTTTGGTTGGTCCTTCTGCAGCTTCTCACGCAGCCCAGGACTCAGGCTGTGATGTGTTCCACCCCCTCCTCTCTCCTCGTCATTGTACAGTGTTCCTAGTCTTAGCTTGAATGATGAAGCAGATCCAGGACCATACAGGGGCTTCGCAATCAGCTCCCTTCCAGCGCACTGCAGCCTGCCATAGCTCCACCGCGCCATCTAGTGGCGGTGTGACGGAACCACAGTCTTGTCTGCTGAATGACCATTATGGAGCTCAGCTGTGTGGACACCTTCAGGTCTATCAGGATTCTAAATAGACCTCATTAGGGTTCTGCATTAAAATGGAGATGTGGTCATTTTACATTTAATTGAGTTACCGGGCGATCAATACGGCACAGGAGGCACATCGGAGGCTGCGAAAAGAGCACAAATGCATTTTTTTTGTGATTTCATGGGGTGGAACCCTAATACAAATCAGGGATATGGCTGGGCGGCGAGCTATTCATCTGCCCCAGGGATCTTTCTATTATCTGGCAGAATAGTTTCTGCATCAATGGAAAATAAAAGGGTTTGATGAAAGGTAATTCTTTGCTTAAAGGTGGCCAAACATGTTACAGGCAGAGATACACGGCTCGATATTTGAGCCGTTTGAGAATTCTGCCCCCAATATCAGCAGCCCGGATGATACTTTGGATGAGGACTGCGTATAGGATATTGAACAGGGTTTTCCAACATGGCGACTTTTTCACAGACTTTAGCACAGCCGAGCACTGTGAATGTGCATGACGGTCAGCTGTGCTAATATCTGTGAAATAATTGACCCATGTATTCCTAGCTTTAGATTTGCGGGTGATTTTGCAACCGGTCAACCGCCTTGCACACGGGATCTGCCGCAAATCTAATGCTTGAAAGCTAAATTTGGCCATATGTTGGCCGGGAAATCAATCTAAAGCTGACCATACACTTTTAGATTTCTCTGTCAGATTTCCTTTAGATCTTCTTTTGTTTTACCAAAACCATGTAATATGAGGGACTTTCTAAACTATCAAGTCTAACTGTGTTCAATCGCAGAGGACCCGGCACTACATAGTTGTTGGTAGATCTAAAGGATATCTGACAGAGAGATCTAAAGGTGTATGGGCAGTTTTAGATCTACTAACAACTATGTAGTGTCGGGTCCTCTGCGACTGAACACAGGTAGATTTGATGGTTTAAGCTGGGCATAAATGCCCAATCGGCCGCCGATTGACCAGCCGTGCGCGTTCCCGCAATCGATCGGTGGTCGGGTCGGCAGTGAATCTCATGCGCCCCTGGTCATATTGACCAAGAATCTGCCGCATATCGGATCGCACGGTGATCCAACATGCTGATACATTTACAGACGATCCTATTAGTTTGGATGGGGACGGTAGTCCCTATCCGAAGTAATGGCTGGCACACAAAGGGTGCCCGTCCGATTCTCGGCACAAGCGGCCATGCATGATTACGCCCGGTAAGTCGGTCGGCTGGGCAGTCAACGGGAAAATGACCTGTCTATGCCCAGCTTTATAAGTCTTTCATATTACATGGTTTTGGTCAAACAAAAGGCGATCTAAAGGAAATCTGACAGAGATTAGGGTCGCCATATACCTTTAGATCTCTCTGTCAGATATCCTTTAGATCTACCAACAACTATGTAGTGCCGGGTCCTCTGCGATTGAACACAGGTAGACTCGATGGTTTAGAAAGTCCCTCAGATTACATGGTTTTGGTAAAACAAAAAGAGATCTAAATCTAAAGGTGTATGGGGACCCTTAGAGCTATCCCATTACTTTGGATGTAATGTCACAATCAGTTCAGAAAACAAAGGCAATAAGGTTCTATGGGGTGGTAGGTTAAGGCCGCGTACACACGCTGCGAGTGCTGCTAGTTCATTCTATAGGATTTGTGGTCTCAGTATATGTAGATTTGTCTGATCTGCAGAGGATAGAAAAGTTTTTTTAATATTTTGGGTTGCGAACATTTGCATGCAGCTGCCAATAAAATTTTAAAACGATCGACATGCAAATTGTAATGACCTGAGGAGGTCAAGTTCTGTAGCTGCTGAGTTCAAATGGCTCCACCCCAAGTCACTGCAGTCTGCAAACTATTTTCATGTCAAATATTTTTGCATCTCTTTAGATATTAAACAGAATTCGTTAAGTTGAACATAGACCCTTTGTGTGCCGGCCATTACTTTGGATGGAGACTACCGACCCCATCCGAACTAATGGGATCAGCCGGGAATTTACCGGCATGTCGGATCACCGTGCATCAGATTCCTGGTCAGTATGACCAGGGGGCGCACCTGATTTTCTGCCGACCCAACCACCACACACAGCGGCTGATTGGCTGTCGAATCGGGCAGGAATCTGCCCGTCTATGCCCAGCTTTAGGCACTTTTTTCAGAGCTTGGAGGTACCATTTATGTACAATGGCCCCCCAAGTTCAGTTGATGGTGATAGTCCACTATTACAGCATGCCATGACATATGTGGTGTAGATATAGATAGTCCCTGGCTGTTCCCTCCTCTGTCTTCCTCTGACAGTGCTCCCCAAACTTCTTTTACTTTTGGGGTGGGGATCCCCAGACAAAAAAAAGGCTTTTTTGAGGTGCCCGTAGATAATAGAAAGCGATTTTATTGTTAACAAAGCATTTCCTGGTGCCACAGACCAGTTCTTCAGGATGAAAGGATGTTTAGTTTGTCTCCTTGCTCTTTAAATATTCACTGGGAGACCGCGCTCTCCTATGGATGTTGGCTCAGGAAGGTCACACTCCACACCTCCTACCCCAACAGCCAAAAGCGTAAGTAAACCTCTCCCCAATCCTATCACTGACCCTTGACCCCTTTTTTCTTGTCTGACCTTCCATTGAGTTATAACCCACGCATAGGACTAAAGCCCCCCTACAACATACAATCTTCTGTACAATTTCTGTACAATCAACGTTTCTTCTACCAAAACCATGTAATATGAGGAGCTTTCTAATTCAAATTGGGTTTCAAATTTTCTCATTTGGTGAATGGAATGTATGGGGGTAACTCCTGCATTTCCAAATCCAGCTTGGTCAGGGAAGGAGCATGGTCGAGTGTCTCCCATGTATCTGGAACATTCCATTAGGGGTGATTGGTCGGTGGTGTTGTGAAGCCATGTCCTCCCTGGTCTTTGATTTGGGTCATAGCGGCCCTTTCCTGGGTTGAGGATGTGTGTCAGTACCAACCACATTGCCTCCTGGTAGGGGCAGCTCTGCTGCTCTTGTGATTGGTGGGAGGGTCGACGTTGAACCTTGGAGGACAGTGCCCCTGGTTGGGACCCAGGGGTGCTATAAATCACTGGTGGGGGACCACTATTTATGACACGTTTTGGACACTGTTCACCACGGCACAACTTTTACAGCACCTACCTCCCGGGGGCTGCCTTTTGCCCCATCTGGTGGAATTTCTATAGCCGACAACTAGGCCTGCCCTGTGTGTTAAGCACTAGGCACTTATTGATTTTTTTGTTATGTAGTACGC
>CM070036.1:149063234-149084419 GCA_036250615.1 Ptychadena robeensis | reverse complement strand
AAATTAAAGTTGAATTTCCGAATTTTTGACATTTTGACTTGACTTTGAACTTAATTTGTGTTAGAGACATACCTTTTTTCTTTCAAATGTTCCTCCAACCCTTCTCTACATCGCCAGCAAGTTTGGTGATGATACATTATTCAGGGGCTTTGCAATTAACTAGAAATCGTCGAATTTCTGAAAAAAAAATTCAACCATCTCTATTCCTCAAGAGGCGGGTGGACAAACAAAAACCAACTCATTCTGACAAACTCAATTATGAAAAGTGATAATGAAAGAATGGGTTGTATCAGTCAGGATTTCGCCCAAAACTTGATTGAGAGCATGCCCAGTCGCATTGCAGAGGACCTGAAAAAGAAGGGCCGACACTGCAAATACTGACTCTTTGCTAAAAATCTCATTTGTGTCATTCTCAAAACTTTTGGCCAGGATTATATGTTTGAACATAAGTGCTGATGATACGCATTAGAGAAGTCAGATTTCTATACAAACCCTACCAGGTCTTTATTTTAGAGATGGTCACATTTTTTTTGACCAGCTGACTTTGTGAGTTGATTGCAGTGTCCCTAAACATGATATCATCATCAACATTGCTGGAGATGTAGAAAAGGGTTCTGGGAACACAACAAAAAGTTTTGCTTTTCACATACCGGTAAATCAAGTTCAAAGTCAAACTTGAAATTTCAACTTGACTTTGAACTTAATGTATGCAAAAACTATTTCAGAATGTTAGAGCAATACTTTCTTGTTTGCAGTATACCCTGGATCACGCTTATCACACCTCCATTTAATCCATATGGACAACTGCGAGAGGCATAACCCTATGGTTGGGGTTCATAGTCAGCTGGGAGTGACAAACTGACTCAGCCATCCCATTCAGCCATCTAAAACCCAGCCTAGAATCTATACGTGTCTTTGTAATGCTCAGCTGTAGGTTTTGTTTGCAAAAATGTTTCCAAACTCAGATGCACTTTAGGTCTAACTTAAAGCGGATGTACAGTCAATATGTGGGTGGGGGGGGGGGGGGCTAGTTCCTGCGTCTGATAGTCTGAATGCGGGACCCCCGGCAAGGAGATTAGCCAGGCAGCTGTCAGTAGAAAGATGCCAGCCGGTGTCCAGATCTCTCATCTGAACTGTATAATTGCTTATGTCAGCAGAGCTCAGAGCCCTGCTGATATAAACAACAAAGAGAGAGATAGATGACCTGCCATCTACCCCTCTCTCCATGTCCGTGGAAACTGCAATCACTGCAGCTCCCACAGACACAGGCAGAGCCATAGAGAGATCAGTGTGGAGAATCACGTTGCTGCTAGTGACATCTACTGGTTGAATTTGATATTGCATTCATTAAATATATTGCATTAACCCAATTTATATATTAAATATTTGTCTCTGGTTTTACTGCCCTAAAAACTGGGTGCATCTTATAGTCCGAAAAATGCGGTATGTAAAATTAAAGTTTGACTTACCTCTGAGCTGGTGGGGGCGGCGGGGCTCCACGGTCCAAAAATAATATACGGTACTCACCTGCTGACTATTCTAAAACATCTCTAGTTCCCAAGTTCCCTGTCTATGTGATCTTGCCTCATCCCATTAAACATATGTATATCCAGAAAATTTGGGTGGTGAAGTTCACATGCCGACAGCATAGGAACCTACACTTCCCAATGTGGAGACTAGGGGCTCGAAGCCCCTAGTCTCCACATTGGGAGGTGTAGGTTCTTATGCTGTCGGCATGTGAACTTCACCACCCAAATTTTCTGGATATATATACTCACCTGCTGTTCCATAGAATAGTATTAGAGATTCCATATCTATTCGCCAGGCTTCTGGGGGTTAACACAGAGCGCAATATCATGAGTGGCCACTGGGGGAGTAAAATGGTTTTCTATGGGAATTTCGTCAGTGTAGTTCCATTGAGAGCCGAGATCACAGAATTACCCAGCAATCACAGCGCTCTTATGACGTGCCGCCGCAGCATAGGCAGTTACTCCATTGTACCAAAAGCTTATTAAGAACATATTTCACAGCCATGTCTGAAGATTAGGAATTTACAAACATCAGTAGGAAATTATTGTCAACAAAAATTAAGGAGGCTTCCAGCTATTATCTTAACAAGATGAAATCAGTTATTAACAAATAGTGTCAGCACGAATATCAACACTTTGAGAATTTGTAAAGATTTTGAATACAGCGCTATATCTTCGTAATATCGAATATTCGATATTCTAGGGAAAGTACCATGCATTGCATTCACAATATTCGTATATACAAGTGCCGATTTTCACAATGAAATACTTCTATGCAGCTGCTATATTACATTCTGCCACTAGATGTCACTGTGCAACCCATTGCGCTCCCAATATTCACATGTACAAGTGCCGATATTCACATAACATAATGATAGCAGATTTCTAATTTTTTAATTAAATTAGAATATTTGGAGAATAATTCGCAAAATGTTGCGAATTGGAATATTGCCTATGCTGCTCATCACTATTAATAAAATGGCGCAGATCAGGCGAATAATATCCTTAACTTACGTTTCCTGTTTAGGCATATAGGTCTACCATCCATGCCCCCCTATTGTCCCTGTATGCTGCTCCTTGTTACTGTCTGCCTTCCTTGTTTAATCTCCCTAGAGCATCTGCTGAAGTCCAGATTTCATTACCAGAAGCGACACCATAGACTTTCATGGATTTTTTTTTTTATGTCGTTAGGCCTGCTATACTTCCCAAAACGTCTGTACAGGGTTATAGAGACATCCTGAATATAAGTAATGTAAAAAATACATAAAGATTTATTATCTGAATGATAAAAATCTCTAAAATAATTCTTTGTATGAAATATTCAAAACAGTATGTATTTATATTTATATTTTATTATAATTATAATACACATTATACTGATTTAGAAGTGTTTTGTTACTTTGAAGTGTATTGGATACAGTTATATAATTTTTCAATCCATGTGCACCCTCTCTCCCATGGTGTGATGAACCTGGTGACATCACACCAGGGAGAAAGGGTTAACTTCGAAGGGCACATCTAGGGAATCACAATGAAAAACTGTTTTCTCAATAGAAAACTTTTTTTGCGTGAATTATCCTACCCCTGTTTCCCGAAAATAAGGTCCTTTTCCGAAAAATAAGCACCCTTACATTTTTGCCTCACGCTTGAAATATAAGGCATCACCCTAAAATAAGGCACCCTGCGAAGATTACAGTACTGTTTGTAACTCTGGACCGGGGGGATAAGAGGGGGCAATCACCAAGACATAGGATGATCAGAAGGGGTACTAAAATGGGAATCCCCACTCTGAGTTCTCCTCTGCTATTTGAATACCCCTCTGACCCCATGTGTAATTTTAAGTGATACCCCAACCTGATACCCAGTTGCATATTTCTTCATGGAAACAATAAGACATCCCCCGAAAATAAGGACGTAGGCATTTTTTGTACAGGAAAACATTTATTTATAAGACACTGTTATGATATCCACTGCGTATTACGTCACTCTCAGGGGGGGTGGAGTCGGCTTCCGACACAGAAGGTCAGTTGAGAAGAAGAAAAGGAGCCACGGGGCAGGGCCGGGGCCGACACAGAGGCTTGAGAGGCTCCAGCTCTGGGCGATGCGCAGGGGGTTAAACTGTTCTTAACCCCTAGAGCTTATGACGGCTCCATCTAGTCCTGCAACTTTCTTCTCAGTATCGTGGGACATCATATCGCAAAGAATGCGGATAGTGCGGGACATTCATATGCAAATGCAATGCAGGGGGGGGGGGGGCGCCATTGGGACAGTCAGCCTCTGTGTTGGGTGGACCTTGTCCCGGCCCTGACGGGGGCAGGGCCAGAACGGTGAGTTTTGCTTGAAGGGGGCATCCGATCTCGCTGGACAGCCCATCTGTCCAGTTGCTTACTGACAGGACAGTGCTGGGTGAGATGAGTTGCGTCGGGAAATGGCGGGAGGTTAAAATGAATTAACTTGGCACACTGCACGCCTTGTCATCGTCTGATCTGTACAGTTTTTTTTGTACAGATTTTTTTTTATACATAAAATCAATAGAACATTTCAGTTAATTTCTCTGGATGATTAAACCTCACCGGTATTAGGGCTAATAAAGACTAGAAGAATCAGTTGTTGGTCCCGGGGAAATTTAGAAAGAGCCATCGCATTACCAAATATAGGTAAAATACAGGGCTCACTATTCTTTTGATTGTATTTTATCCTAATGCTTTCATTAACGTATCGACTTCTGATGAGATTACCTGGACTCAGCCGCATGGATTGCTATCATCTCCCCCAAGTTGTCGTCGTTTAATAGTCTGGATTGAAGGAAGGCGAAAACGAAGATAGAAATCAGCGGGACAGCAGGTCTGCAACATAACTTCAAGTTTAAAGCGGAACTACCACATGTAGGGCACTTTGCACTATCGGCCATTCAGGTGCCAATAGATAGGGCAATCATGTCCAAAAAGGAAACATAAATTAAATCTTAAAGCAGGAAAGACAGTTTTTTACAAGTATACAACCCTGCTTTTGACGTGAGCCGCGAAGAGGGCAGAAGCGTGTAACAGCACATTGTGAATTATTTATATATAACCGTTCCTTGGGGACCAGAGCACGAGGTACGAGGAATGGTATACGAGTTTCTGACGAGCGAGAGCGTATAACGCAAAGTCGTGTTATATGTGCATGGTTTCGCACAGTGCGGGGGTGCCTCTTTTATTCACTGCATGACCCATGACCGCCCGCCTATACGATCCCCTCGTGGGCTGGTTGCTACTTCCCCAAACGGTAGATGACACACAAGGAAACCGCAAGTGGAGATCGGGTAGTGCTTAGGGGACCGTTCCTATACAGGGCAAGCAGTAAAGTCAAATCTGTGCAGTGATTGTGGAGGGAACCTTGTAGAGGAGACCTTGCTGGGGCTGGCAGAGGGAGTAATAAGATATTTTATATACACACCCTGAACGTCCTGTCATGTCTGTCCTCACTCCTCCATATACCATGATCTGGATGAATGAGAAACTTCCCAGAATGGGGGGGAAAAGTGTCATCTGGAGTGTGATGTGGAGGAAAGGAAGTGTAGAGAATGAGATACAACAAAGAGAAAAGCGTGACCACGCACACACAGTTGGTCAGGGATATGAGTGCAACTTGAGAAGTGAGCCATCGGTTGCGAAGATGCGAGGTAAACGAAGGAAGGTCGAGTAAGGAAGTATATGATATCAGAACGTTAACTCGAACGATAAGGGGAAGGACACAGAAATCCATGTCACAACACGCACGCATAAATAGGCACGCACCGAGTGCACTGATGCCGGAACGGAAGGATACGGAGTCATAGGTAGCGATCAGCTGAGATATCGGTAGCTCAGATTGAAAAAGATACAGCACTGCCCAGCGCGGATTGGAGAGGTAGAAAGCTACAGAGCCGTACTCAGTTCTCAATCTTCTCCTGTCTCTCCAGGGCTTGGTGCCTCCGATTTGACAGCTTTACTCATGTCTCACTATGCAAACTGCAGACACATAGACTCTGGACGGACCAGAACTGCCTCCCATACCAAACCCTTTGGGATTGGTAAAATGTCTGCGGGGGGAGTGGGCACTTAGTAAGGTCCAAGAAGGGGGGAAGTAGATCAGGCGCCGAGTACTTAAGATGGTGCCTTAGGGAATGAGGAAAGTGAGATTGTAGAGTACCTATTTTTTTTCTCTGTGTAGCAGTTTCTCAGATGTTATACTGATGACGGGTGTAATAGTCGTGTCATGTATTTGGGGGGATTTTTTGTGAGGTTACTTGCAGCTTTTAATTCAAGGGTCTTGGCAAAGACAACTTCTCTTTCTCGATAATGGGTTTGTGCTAGATGGTATGGTATGGGATATGTATTGAAACCTGTTTGTGAGGGGTTAATGAAACAATGATGTGAATATGCAATTAACTTGTGATGATTTAGCCATGTATCTATTATTCATACACACCTAGTCAGGATAGGCGGTGGACAAAACATCCGAAATATATATTCTGAAAGAAGGGTCAAAAGGGAATCAAATGATACCCTCTTACCCAAAATATCCCTCCCACACAAAGGTAGGTATAGGGGACTTTGAGGCGCCACCTTGACAGTAGGGCACATGGATGAAAAAGTCAAAAACAAACTGATCAAACAAATAATGCTAAAAGGGGCGGTCAATGATGGTCGCACAATTGTCAAGTAAACAGTCCATAGGGAGAAAAGTTTGGTTCTTTATCCATTTATTGGTCATTTGACATGAAGTGGTGCAGTAGCGAAGCTTTGTATCGAAGGCTTTGGAATGCTGTAGAGGGCATCACCTTACCTGAGATGGGAACCGATACCAGATACTAGACGTCACGGTGCCTGATCACTAGAGATGTCGAACTGTTTGCGCGAAACTGTTCGCGGCGAATATCGATGTTCGCGTTCGGGATACGCGAAGACATATGGCAAGTTTAGTTCACCCTATCTTTTTACATTGAGACAAACTTGACCCTGTGGGTCTCAGTCAGAGGCATAATCCACGCAATCGCAACAACACCCCTCACTGGAACCATGCAAGTCCCTTATACACAGCAAGGAGAGGTGCCAATATTCACATCATTGATGCTGGAGAAGAAGGGAGAACGGCAAAAGGTGACATGGCAATTGGTGGTGAAGTAACACGGGGCAATAGTGGTGAAAGGGGAAATGGTGTGGTGACACGGGCAAGGTGGTGACGACGGGCAATAGTGGTGACAGGGCAATGGTGGTGAAAGGGCAAAGGTGCGGGTGAAGGGCAGGGCAATGGTGGTGACACGAGCAAAGGTGGTGAAACGGGCATGAGTGGGGTGACAGTGGCAATGGTGGTGACACGGGCAAACTAGTGGTGGACACGGGCAATGGTGGTGACACGGCATGTGTTAGAGCTCAAAATCCATTGACTACATCATTGCCGAAAATCTTGGTGCGGATTTATTGTGTGAAAAAAAAAAATTATCTTGGGAGGTTTGGCCTTGGATCCCCTTTTGTCATGTCATTGTCCAGGTGTAAGACCCTTGAAACACTTTCCCAACACTATTGTGGCCAGAAGGTCCCTTTGTTTTTTTTAAAATTCGCCCTCCCATTGAAGTCAAAAAAGAAAAGAAGAGAAAATAGGGGTTCGTGACTCACTACTGATCACCACTCTAACCCCTTTTTGGTGTTCCTCCGTTCTTCTCCAAGGCTCTGCGTCGTTGACCATCAACTTATACCCTTTTATCTCCTTATTTTACTATGGGTTTTGCCATACCTCCTGAAGAAAATCTGCCCATTGAAACGCGTGTCGAGGTGTGAGACCACTTCCCCATTTATATCTTTTCGAAGCCACAATCTACAGGCATTTCAAAGTGTCCGGCGATACAAAGGCTTCGCTACTGACCACTTTATGTTCAAATGACCAATAAATGGATAAAGAACCAAACTTTCTCCCTAACGGACTGTTATTTTGACAACATTCATTGACTGCCTTCTTAGTATTTATTTGTTTGATCAGTTTGTTTTCGACTTTTTTCATCCATGTGACCTACTGTCAAGGTGGCCTCAAAGTCCCTATACCCTACCTTTGTGTGGGGGGATAAATTTTGTGTAGAGAGGTATCATTTGATTCCCTTTCGACCCTTCTTTCAGAAATGATGTAGCCATGACCATGCCATATGGGAGTGCCCTGCTTGGGATTGGGTGATATAAGGCCCAGTTTCCAGGTGGCAGGGGTCTTTCTTGGGTGCCTAAGCAAGTGACCTGTTGTGGTGTGGAGTGTCGCACTGGACACTAGTCCCTGTGGGTAACAGACACCATTGGTCCATGAGGCTAAAGGCCGGGAAACTGCAGAGATGTAGCTGATGATTAGTGATGGCCTAAAAGTTCGCCCAGATGGACAGTTCGCAGTGAACATAGCATGTTCGCAGTTCACAATGCTGGCGAACATTATGGGTGTTCGTCCCGCCCCCTATACCTTACCATTGAGACAAAGTGCGACCACACACTATAGTCAGGTGGGACAGTACAGCCAATAACACATTTTTTCCCTCCTGGAGGACACTCCACCTCCTCTATTAAAGAAGCAGCCCAGTTGCCATTTAACATTTATCCTGTGTCTCCAGTACTAGTTGGATAGGGAGAGCTGCTGCTGATTGAGGGATGGCTGAGCTACTTCACTATTTTACTTCATCCAGTGATCTGTATCTATAGCTAAGGTGTTCTGTTACATGTAGTTTATCATACTGAGCCACAAAAGTCCTTCTCTGGGGGTGGGGTATGCTGTATTATGCATTGCAGAGAGATCTGACTAAATGTGATGCGCTGCAGAAGGTACTGTCCTGTAACTTTTGGCACAATCTGTAATCTAGATGTGATTTCCGGTCATTACACCTGAAGAAAACAGCATTTTAAAAAATCCATATTATGGGGGAGCAGTTAGGCATTGATCCCTTTTTGGCATGACACTGTCCATGTGATTGCACCCTTTTGACACTTTTTGTATTGGTATTTTGGCTCCAAATATGACCTGAAGGTGTGAGAAGTTCGCCCTCTATTAAAGTCACTGGAGGTTCGACGTGAACATGTGCATGGCGGGTATTTCCAGAAGTTCGATTCCCCTGTTCGTGAACAGCCACAGCTGATGTTCGTCCATCACTACTGATGACATCTACATTGTCCGCGTCTAGGAAAAATCGGCCGCTAATCGGCATGTGCCCACATGGGGCGAAAGATCCCTGTCGCCCCACAGCTCGGCCGGCCAGAGAACGGACATGTCTGATAATCTCTGGCCGATGGAAGCCGATGGCATTAGCTTCAATGAAGACCGGCGTCTTCATTGAAACTAATGGCCGGCACACAAAGGGTGCCGGCCGACTGAAGGGGCCCCATATTTCACCAGGGTTCAAACGTGATGACATCATCACGTTTGCATTCCGGTGCATATCGGAGTAGGTCTGTCTGCACCCGTCGGGGTGTGTATGGCAGCCTTAAGTTGGCAATGGCTGCTCCCACATGGCTCGCATGGAACTTATTGCTGTACCTGAAGAACATCAATAAAAGGTACCAGTTCTTATACCAACTGGAAACGTGTGCTTAGACTTTATTTTGGACGTGTGCAAGGGCCTGCATTGGGACTCTAACAGGTGGAGTGGTAATCAGAAGCTGGGTGCAACAGTCTGCAGAGAAGGGGCCAGACAGTGAGAGGTGCTGACCTGAACACCAGACCCTGACCCATGGTTCACCCTGGTACATCACAGACAGGGGCAATGCACCTTTTACAATGGCACGTGTCTGGTCGGATCGGTTGACCAATATTTCAAGCTAGACACAGTATGTGTGTGTACCTATATGTCTCAGTATATGTTTATAACTTTATGAGTGGGTGGAGGTAATCTATGGACCATGGAATGTGATATAGTATCTCTGTATAATCACTTGTGAGGTTGTATATAACATACTGTATATGGGGTGAGTAGGCAATAGGCAGCCGGTACTAAGCTTTGCAGTACTAGTCATCCAGAAAATGTGTTTATTCTTGCCAGTATATACAAAGATGCCGACCAGTGCACAACAACCTCAACTGTAGAGTTCGATTGGGTCAGAATTAGTTCACAATTTGTATTCTTATATTGAGTTTCTTGCATTTTATTAAACATCTCTACCAGGAGCTAACTCTTCAAAACAGTTCACTTGCTAATTAATAAAGCCTTGGGCTTGTCAGTTCACAACTTTCCAATTTCCAATATTCACATAACTTGGTTATGACCAACAACTCCCAACTCAAACTTCCCTTCACATGAAATGACTAAATTATACACAAGCCCTATACAAGAGTTGGTAGAGTTGTGTTTCTTGGATAGCCGGGGACTGGGCTAGGCAACTGGACTGGGCAACTCACATTACGTTCGCAATATGTGCATGTACAAGTGCCGATTTTCACAATATAGGTATAATGACTAGAGATGGTCACATTTTTCGACTTGACTAAATGACTAAATTATACACAAGCCCTATACAACAGTTGGTAGAGTTGTGTTTCTTGGATAGCCGGGGACTGGGCTAGTAAAAGAGGAGTCACCAAGGGAAAGTTTAATTAGGTCAGTAATGGTCCTCATTACTGACCTTATGGTGGAGATGGGTTGGAGTAGCCCCAAGCTGTACAGGAAGCTGGGTGCCATGCCTTGCGTGATCAGCATCGCAAGTGGCTTCCTGTACAGCGTGAGGGTCTGCTAAGACGGGCCCCTTCCCCAAGGTGACAGCTGGGCCCCCCTAGCTGCTCGGGCCCAGGACAGGTTGCCCCCCCCTGAAGGCGGCCCTGACTGCTTGCACCCCCTCCCCATCCCTGACCTCATGATGAGGACTTTTATTTTGTCAAATCACAGGATGGGCGCGTCATGGCATTTGACATCTGAAGACATAAAGGGTGTGAAATGTCACAGATGTGACTAATTGTAATTGTGGAGACAGAGATGTAGGTAAAAGCTCCAGCGTCAGCCGTGCCAAAACGTCTCATTTACAATGGAGTGTTCCATGATACCTTTTCTCCTCCAGTTTTGTTTTGAAGCGGCATTTTATGATGGGATTGGATTCTGCCAAACACTGATTGTCATAGACACTGAACAGCTCAAGTATCCATCCATTATCTGCCGCAGCAAATCACGCTTCCCTCCCTGGCTGATTGGATAAAGACAATCATATTCTGTTTTACTTTCCAGGATAATCTCCTCATTCACGGCCATTACGAAGCCAAATGGTCAACAACCATTGATGTCTCCAATTATCGGTTAGATTCCTCATCTTCATCTGTGTCCAATCCAACTTTGAGAGAGTAAATGAAAGCGGATGTAGCATCTGATAAACATTTTTACATCCAGCGCACTGTTTATATCATTTTTAGTTAAGAAGAGACTCCTCCAGATTTCCCCACAAGGGGGACAATGGGGACATATATTGGCGTTATGCCCAAACCCATACAGTCACAGTTCTTAGAACAAACTGTGCCCATACTGGGATTGGGGCATAATCGCATTTGCTCTGGGAACCTGCAGCAATTCTACATCACCCCTCGTCTGAGAGTGAAATGGTATCACCTAGTGCCAACCCCACTCCCCGCATTGGACTATATAGAGCAGTGATGGCACGCTTGCCTCTCTGGGGGCACGCGAGTTGTCAGCCAGCACAGAGGAAAGAACTGCAGCCTATTGCAACACCAATAATGCAGTCTCAGTCTCAAAAGAGGGGTTTGACCAGCATCCCAAAATACATAGTACACAAAGGGGAGGGGGGTGCAGGTATGGTAAATATTCCAAAACCCGCAGTCCAATGTCCTCTGTTAACACAGAGGCTAGGGGACTTTAAAGGTCAAAGAGTAATTAACAGTAGAGATGGGCCGAACTGTTCGCCGGAGAACAGTTCGGCCGCGAACACGGCATGTTCGCCGTTCGCCTCGCCGGCGGACAGTACGGGTGTTCGACCCGTACTGTTCGCCGGCCAGAAGAAGGTCTAAATTCTTCCTCCGGCAGGATCACAACCTGTGTAATCCTGCCGGAGGAAGAATCTTTTCACTACAGAAGCCGGTCTTGTAGTGAGAAGACCGGCGGAAAAACCGGATGTGACGTCAGTGACGTCACATCCTGCGGCCGTAACCAGGAACTATGCGTTCCAGGTTGCGGTCCACGGACCGGATGTGACATCACTGACGTCACATCCGGTTTCTCCGTTTCAAATTCCCCGCCTAGAGGCGGGGAATTTGAATATGTCCGCGAACAGAGCGGACGGCGAACATCTTTGAAGTTCGACCCGCCCTGTTCGCGGACACCCCAGGGAGGGTTCGCGCCATCACTAATTAACAGGCGTGGATCATGATAGAAAGACAATTCATAGAAGAAGTAAAAGATACATAGGTTTAATAGTCCAGCCGACCAGTAAACACCAAGGATATCCTTGGAGACCTAACTACTACTTGGGACACATTACCTACTATTTCCACTCGAGGTACCCATCCTTAACAAACTCCATATTTACCTAATCAATACTTAGGACGTATCCTACCATATGTTTCTCTCCCAATGAGACTTGAGCCGAGCCCCTGTGCAGGAGGGCTCCCCGTTTTACCTCCCATTCGTCGAAACTGGTCTTTCCTACCTGTTACCTCACTTATGTTGTACCCCATCATCTGACACATAATCTCTGCCTACTCCATAAGGCCCCCCTGAGTACCTACCCCCTGAAGAAGTCTAAACACCGAACGAAACGTACGTTGGGGTTGTTTCAGCCTATGTGGGCTTCAGTTCCTGAACCCATTGGGGAATGATGAAGACGTGCTTATGGTGATTGACTACAGAAGCTCTGTGTCAAAACATCTTACTGCAATGGAATACAACAAGATTGAGTGCCCAGAGCCGTAGGGGACCTAGGCGGCAGGGCACATTGCCTCAGGCATCGACCGGGGCACCTAAGTGCAGAAGGGTAGGGGCGGGGCTGCGTGGTGACGTCAGGCGCAGCCCCGAGAAAAGGGACTCGCACCAGGAGGAGGACCTCTTGTCGGCGCGGGACATCACCCACCCTCCCTCCCCTTTTTGTTGGTTGTTTTGCTATGGTTGCTAATGTTCTTCTTTTTCTTTTGTCACAGCATGGGGGAAGCTCGGCGGTGCCGCATGAGGAAAATGGAGCCTTGAGGGGCTCGTTGTGACGTGCTAGGACTTTAAGGGCAGTTACGAAGTACGGTTGGGGGCGTTGCCCCGGTTCAGATTGGAATTTGCAAAATAAGGTACCCATCGTGCTAGGATTTAAGGGCAGGTGGCCGGTACAGTGGTTGGAAGCAAGCTTAAGAAGTGGCGGCACTGCTGGGCGACCTCATATGCAAATGGTTATCTTTACAGGCTGTGGCCAATTTTCTGTTAAATGCACTTATTTACATAAAACAAAAATTCCAAAGAACAAGTGACTCTGTCATTATTGGTTAGAGTTAAGATAGTTTGTTAAGGTAAGAACGGCTCGATAGTCCTGGGGGCAGTATATGAACCTATAATGGACTATTAAACCTATGTATCTTTTACTTCTTCTATGAATTGTCTTTCTATCATGATCCACACCTGTTAATTACTCTTTGACCTTTAAAGTCCCCTAGACTCTGTGTTAACAGAGGACATTGGACTGCGGGTTTTGGAATATTTACCATACCTGCAACCCCCCCCCCCCCCCCCCCCCCCCCCTTTGTGTACAACTGAAGCTTATTGTCTCTCAGTGCTGTCAGTTCTCTTCTGATTGCAGACAGCACCCCATACCCTCTCCTATTCTATCCTATAAATAAGTAGAGTGTGCGTGTTTACATGTTGTGTATATGATGGGTGTGTTATTCAGGTTATATTGCCGTGCCGCCACTTCGAGATAAATAAATGGGGTTTGGGTTTCAGTTTGGGCGCTTGGTCTCTAAAAGGTGCGCCATCACTGCTATAGAGGGAAAGATTGGTTTTAGATTTGGCAAGTGCAATGCAGGGAACACACAGCTCGATATAGGAGCCGTTTGAGGTTCCCTGCAGCAGGGTGATGAGGTCATCGTGCTGCTGCCCGATATCGGAGGAGCTGGGGGCACAGCACTCCTATGTCTCCAGCTCAGCCGATGTAAATGTCCTATCTGGCTCATCTGAGTAAGAGGACACCAGGCTGGAAGGTGGAGTGGAGTCCAGTGGCAAGGGCCGCAGGAGGCGTAGTAGTGGGATAATATGCAAAGGCGGGCGGCAAGCAGAGTAGTGAGACAGTACGGGTCGCCTGCGGTAGTCGTTCAGATAAACGGAGAAGGTAGAAGAATGGTCGGTAGGCGGTTCAGGGTCAGCATCAGGAGTTTGGTAGTAGTAGCAGAGAGGATGCAGGAGATGAAGCTAGATCAGAGCTCAAAAGCACAATAATCAGCCAGGACCTGGTGCAGGAGATATAAATAGAGGAAGTAGCAGGTGCAGGAGATCAGGGCAATTGGCAAGGCACGGCTCAAGGGAGATGAATGAGTTAGTAGCAAGGAAAGTCCAGAAGGACAGACACCCTAATGGGCAAGGCTATTGCCCGGATTGCTGCTGGTCACAGGTTTGAGACCTAACAGCCGATGCTTTGCATGGAGACCCTGGTTGGTAGTTTACGGTCATGTTCGATATCCCTGTTTTTGAGCGGGATTGATTGATCTATCCTGCTCGAAAACAGGCATGGCCGCATATGATATGGGCCAGATAGATTACATTGAGTATGCACGGCGCTCGAAGCGGCCATCGATCTTGCCCATATCTACACGTGTGTGTTCCTTAAGGGGAAGGCCAAATATATTTAGCTTCAAAGTAAATTTATCCTTCAATCAATGAGGGCACCAACAATGAAACATATTATGTCCAGTCCAAACCCATACATCTTGAGAAGTAGAACGGAAGATTGGCCACATCATGATTACACCAAATGCTACAGAAACTTTGATTTGAAAAACGGGATTGAAAAAAAGGGACAAAAGGTTGGGTGGATTACTGTGACTCAACCAAGCTAATCTGTTAATGAGAACATTGAATATGTTTTATAAATATGGTCACCCAGTGGCGTAGCATGGGCTTTCGTCGCCTGGGGCCGACCGGAAATTTGTCGCCCCTCTATTTAGTAACTTCACACAGTATCGGTTGCCAGAAGCCTAAGTAACATAAAAAGGAATGCGATTGCATAGCGACTAATAAACTCCCTGCATCTGTGCGTGTATTAAAGCTTTCACTCGTTTCTGTCAGTTTTTCCAGTGCAGTTATAGTTTCTTTGTAATGGTGTCTAATATAATTTACAGCATCGCCTCTAGCGCTTCAACGTGTGTCCTGTATCCTCTTCACGTAGACGTAGACCGTCTACGTGAAGAGGATACAGGACACACACACGCTGCTACTCGTCTACGTCTACGGTAGACGTAGAAAAAAAAGAGTAGCAGCGTTCTAGTGTACCAAAGAAAGTCACAGAATTTACCTCAACTGAAGCTGCATGTACGCAAACTAGATTTATATCTATATTTTTTTAAATTTAAATATCATGGTGATTGCCGCCGCCCCTTTTGATACATGACCCGGGGCCATGGCCCCCTCGGCACCCCCCTCGCTATGCCACTGTGGTCACCCATTCTACTGATTGGTTGGATGTTTCTTTTTAATTTTCCCTTATTGTTTAGGACGCGGAATCCTGACTGCAGCTCTGCCCTGCTCCACTAGATGTCGCTATTTACTTCCAGATAAACGCTGCGCCATTATCTGCGTTCTGTCATTTGAAGAGATTCTGCAATGTGAGAAGTAAATCAAATCGCTTCTGTAGCTATGATTAACATGAGTATACAGGATGTAATCCTCTGAGCACCGAATAACACGCTGACTTTAGATTTATTCTAAGTAAAAGGAACAGATAAGGAAAGAGAAGTTGGAAGCAGCAAGTTGCTGGAAATGAAGATTACTTTAGAGATTATACTGAATGGCCAACATATATGACTTCTTTAAAATTGACCCTTAATGTTATGGAATACAGGAATACTTTATGTTAAGGAATACCGGAGCACTGCTACAAACCCATATAGAAAGACTGAGGAAGTTTTCTTCTCTTCCAGAGATGGTTGAAAAGTTTTCAGGAAATTTCAACACATGTATTTGGTATCATCACCAAAATGGCTGGGGATGTAGGGAAGATGTAGGGTTGTGGCAACATTACAAAAGAGTATTGCTCTAGCACAGGGGTCCTCAAACTTTATAAACTGAGTGCTATAGTTATTAAAAGAAAAAATTTATGAATTCCCACATTATTATCATTTATTTATATAGCGCCAACATATTACGCAGCGCTGATATACAAAAATATCTCACAGACACACATAAAACACACATGCACACACAACACACACATGCATACGGCACATACCACACTTATTACTACACACAATTACCAAACATAAACAACAATAAACATATCACATCCATAAACCACGTCCCCTTACAAAACACATCACACTCTTCATATGTGAAACACAAACATACACATACAGTACACAATACACACACTAATAAACAATAATATACAGAGGGGTGTGTCTCCCACTATGCAAAGTATGCAGGGGCATAGGCCCCTTCGGCCACTAGGGTCCCCAAGATCTGTCGAAATGTGTTTCCCCCTGTAGAATGACCATAAATTTTGAACCTGATGGGCTAGAGACCCCACATTTTGCACAGTTGTAGCCCAAGACCATACCTACAAAATTGGAGGCCACTAACCCCCTTGGTTCTGGAGAACCGCAACCCCAAAATGGGTCACTTTTTTCTATAGAAATGAATGGGGAAGTTAAAAATGGCAATTTTAAAGCCCCAACTTTGAGCCTTATTGGTTAGTGAACCATATGGACTAGAGATCAAGTGGTTGTAGCCAAAGACTAGAACTACAACCCTTCCAATTTGTGGGTCCCTAGCCCCCTTGGTTCCAGAGAACCGTGACCTCAAAGTGGGTCACTTTTTCCCATAGAGATGAATGGGGGGGGGGGGGGGGGGGGAGTAAAAAATGTTGAGTTTGTTATTACCCAACTTTGAGTTCAAAGATAAAAATGTTCAGGGAGGGTTTTAGTCATTCCCTTCCCTCCAAAACCATTTTGGAATCGGGTACTGGAACTTCAGAAAATGAGCTGGAAGTGCTCCCATTTTGCTCCAGGACTTTGATCAAAAACAGTAAACTTTTTTAGAAAGTAGTTGCAAAAAGTTAGTCCCACGCCCTTTTGGACAAGGAGCCGCACCAGTTCAAATGTTCTGCAGCGTTCTCTTGCCCCTTTGTGTCTAAAAAACCCAAAACTTTTCAAGATCCTCCCTACAAACATACCAAGTCTGGTGTTTTTGGGCCTTTAGGTTCAGGAGCATAAGTGGGCCCATTTTCCTATTAGGAATGCGTTCATGTGGACCCGCATTTGGGCCCCTGTTTCTCCAACCCTTAGGGGCAAGGGGTCCAAAACTCAGTGGGCATGTAGCCCAAAACCTGGGCTACATCCAGCACAAAAAGTCTGCACTTTAGGGAACCCGACTTTGGTCCCCTGTAACTCCTGATCCCGGGGGGATTAGGACCACCACACTTGGTGAGTATCTAGTACAATATGAGGAATACCTGCATGGCAAATTTAGCATTTCTAGCCCCAAAGGGGGAATGATACCCCTTCAAACTCAACTACTTCACCCATAGGCTTTAATGGGTACTAGGCCTAGGGGCAGCAACTGAACCCATGTCCAATATCCCAGAATTATAACTATATGTAATATAAATGTAAGCTCTCCTAGATGGAGGAGAGTCTGGGGTGACAACACTCAGTCCTGCTCCCTCCCAGCCCCACGGTGAGCCTAACAGAGCGCTCATTTCAGTTTTAAGAACCTAGCGTGTTCTTTTTTTCTTCAAAGTGTAACAAAGATCATCAAATCATCAAAGAGGACAGATCATCATAGGGTTTAACCTCCCTAGCGCACTGCTGAGGTCCAGATTTCTGTACCAGAAGCGCACCATAGACTCTAATGGATTTTTTTTTGTGTTGTAGGCCTGTAACTTCCCAAAAATCTGTCCGTACAAGAAACTAATAGACATCCTGACTATCATAATGTTTGAAACACACAATTATTATAAAAAAAAGTACAGAAAAAAAAATGAAATGTATCATTTGAATGCTTAAATCTCTTGAATACTTATTTGGTGAAAGATTTCAAAACAGTATTTATGTTTGTTTATAATAACATTTTTATTTTGTTTTTGTTTTGAATTGTATTGGATGTGGTTATCACTGTATCCAATGCAATGGCATTGGCAAGGGTTAACTTCAAAGATCACATCTGGAATGACAATGGGGGTGATATTCCAGGTGTGCTCTTTGAAGATATCCTAATTTGCATATGAATATCCCAATTTGGACATGAATGTCCCGCGAAACCCCCGCCCCCCCCCGGGCCGCGGGACATTCATGTGCAAATTGAGACATTCATGTGCAAATTGGGACATTCATGTGCAAATTGGGACATTCATGTGCAGAGTAGGCTGGTAGAGAGGTGACACAGCTGGCTTTCATAAGATCAGGACAGCACAGAGCAGAGTGTGCAGCCGGGGATTCTGAGCTTAGCTGGCTCTATCTCGTCAGCTGCAATACTGCATAAGCAAGTGCAGGACGAGATAGTGCCGTCAGAAGCGCTAGGGAGGTTAAACACCTTAGCATCAAAGCGTACAAAAAAGGGGCCCCCAACAAGGTCTCCCATAGGGCCCCCAAAAAGCTAGACACACCCTGAATATACATATCACATCCATAAAACATCCTACCCCCTCATTGCAGCCAAAACACATAACACTTCTTTCCAGAGGAGAGCAGCATAAGAGATCAGCTGCCTCACTTTCTGACCTTGCCTGGAGCAAAAAGAAAAGGGAGCCAAGGAGTTGATTAACAGGCGCAGCACCTTGCTGCCACGCCCCCTCAGATCACGTCTTGGTGGGGGGTGCCAGGCAGATAAACTGCAGTGGAGGGCCGAACGACATGTTTTATACATTTTTTGTGAAGGCAGAACTAGAAGACATTTTTTTTACATTTTTTAATAACAAATTTGTTTTAAATAATACTTCAAGCATTAGGGAACACTGTAGTATGGTAATGTACATTTTGTGTCATATATATCATTAAAGATATATGCCTCATAGATATAATCAAAGCCAATGATTATATTGATGGGGCACATAACCTTCGATTCGGCAGACAGGTGAGTTCCTATGCCGTATGCATTAACATTTAGGTTTCGGGGGCCGCATGTGGAGGAATGAGGGGGCAGCCAAAAAACTCCCAAAGGGCCGCTGGTTGGGCATCTGGGTTTTATTGTCTTCAGAACTACATGGCAACTCTAATGACCCAATGATCATTCCCCCTATTGGCCACTGAAATGCTGCTATTGGACCAGAGAATGGAATTAAACAAGACAATGACAGCATAACCTGCGGAGTGCCGTGTAAAAAAAGATTTTGTAAATTTCTGCTCGTACAGCCAGGACTTGTGAACATGGAAAATAGACTCTGAAAATAATCAGATTCAGAATGTATGCTTTTAGGGAAAATTGCTTTTAAAGTGTTACAACGCACTGATGTTCTTGTCATGCATTAACCAGGATTTGACTATTTGTTCATATAATAATATAATAAAATAAAGCTAAAAAAAAGGAAAAGGCAGTGATTTATAGAAAAGGAACAATAAACTGCATAGCTCCATAAGGTCCATATTCGTAAATTGCACATCTTATACTATAATGATCCATCCAATTTTTCGGCAAAGCTAAAAAAAAAAGTCTTAAAGCGAAACTAAACTCTGAAGTGAATCCTAGATTTATATTCCAACCTAGGGGCACCGGAAAATGTGCTGCTCTACCTGTGTTGGCCGTATCACCATTAGTGATGATCACGAATATTCGCATTCCGAATATTAATCGCGAATATCGGCAATTCGGAAATTCGCGAAGATGGTGAATATATTGCCGAATATTCGCAATTCCGGATATTCTGTATTTTTTTTCCATTACACACACCTCTCAATGCAAGTGGACAAATGGGAAGGCTGCAACAAGAGCTTAGCAACACTCCCTGCGACCATCAACAGTTTTTAAATCCAATATTGGGGTGATGCGAATATTCAGAATATTGCGAAAATCGGCACTTTAGAAAATTCGCGAAAATCACTTAGATGGCGTCCAAAATTCGCAATTTTTTTTCAACGCGCCCCTCAATGCAAGTTAAACATATATTCGCGAATATATACACGCGAAATTCGCATAAAACTGCCGATATTTGCAATAAGAAGTATATTGCCGAATGCGAATATTTTCCGAATGTTTTCCCAAAAATTCAAGGCATGCCGCGAATACGAATGTTGCCTATGCCGCTCATCACTAATCACCATCCATTCATAAAAACTAACAAGGGCTCTAAGTGTATGAAAGCTGCCATCTTGTATGGTATGGAAGATCCAGCCATCAGCTGTTGATATTTTTCTCCTCCTATGGTCCTTTGATTGGCGGTGATGTCATGAATGTGACAAAAAGAACCCCACAAATACTTCTGTAGTGACAGGGTTTATCAATTACTGTGTAAATAGTTATTGTGTATATATAAAACCCTGTGCACTATACTGTATATAATGTATTGCATGTACCTGGTTAGTGGTTGGCCCCTTAACCTCCCTAGCGGTTGAGACGAACCCTGTTTGTTCGGTGAACAGGGTCCTCTCAACCGCAGGGAAAGCCAGCGGCGGGGAGACCCTATGCCTCCCCGGAAAGCTGCAGCGATTGTCTACATCGCTGCAGCATTTCTGTGTTGGCGGCTGCGCCCCGAGCGCGTCACGGTGACGAGGAAGGGGGCGGGGGGGGGGGGGGGGGGGGGGGGGTGTCGGCGCCATAGACCTCCATGTTAATGGAGGAGCGCCGGCTTTCTCTCTCTGCTGGAAATGACAGGCAGTGTACTCTGTACACTGCCTTGATCGCATGGCGCGATACGGGCGGTGCGCTAGGGAGGTTAAGGGTTAAACCTGTTGCCTGGCAGGAGCTCTCTAGAGGTGACTCATCTTAGGGTTTCCCCGCTCTTTTGGTTATCATACATTGTATCCTTCGATATTTGCCTGGAGACTCGGCTACGGCCCTCCTCCAGCAGAGGTGTTAAATACAAGTTACACAGAACTTTCTGGTGCTTTTTGGGAGAGCCTGCAGCAGCATCGGACATGTCCCCAGACGTTGCATACCTGGGTGAGGTAACCTCCACTGATCCAGTTTGATTTCCTGACAGCCTGCCTCCCAACTACTTCTATAGCCTGGTAAAGCCACAGCAAGGTCGCCTCAAGAGCCTGTTCCAGCAGCCTGGTAGTGTAGTGTCATGGAGGGCATATTGTTGCTCCGAACGACCAGATTCTTTGAATGTTCAAGCACACTGTCCAGGGCTCACACACTTGAATAAATTTGAGTCACAGGCAGCTGGTAGGGGGATATTTTACAGTTTACTAGTAGGGATATATACAGTCCAATCACCAAACCCAAGCCTGGGAATGGGGCACACACTTAGGATAACTACTGTTGCAGTGTACAGATGCTACCAGCTGCAAGGAGGCTAATGGCTTCTCGTCCCAGTGAGAGGGGGTCAGGTACAG
>CM070036.1:149018672-149034874 GCA_036250615.1 Ptychadena robeensis | reverse complement strand
CTTTGACCAGTATACTCTAATCCCTAAGGTTTTGACGCTGTCCCTCTGGCAACCTGAGCTTGAGCTCACCTCCATAGGTTTTTATTGGATTAAGGTCCGAGACTGACGGGCTCACGCCATGGACCTTAATGTGCTTCTTCTTGAGCCACTCCTTTGTGCCTTATGCTGTATTTTTTTTTGGGTCTTGTCGGGCTGGAACCACCCATCCACGACCCATTTTTTCATTTTCCTCCTGGCATAGGGAAATGAGGTGTCCTCAGATTTTCACGATACATGGCTCCGTCCATTTTACCCTTACATGTGATTAAGTTGTCCTTTCCTTAGCAGAAACCACCCCCCAAACAAAATTTTTCACCCCCAATGCTTGACGGTGGGGGTATGTCAGCATTTTCTCTTCTCCGCCAAACAACAGCGAGTTGATTAATGCCAAAGATCTCTATGTTTGGGTCTCGATCAGACCTTCACTACAGCACCTTCTCCAGTCACTCCTCTGAATCATTCAGAGTGTTCATTTGCAACTTCATACGGGACTGCACTGTGCCGTTCCTAGCAGGGGGGCCTTGCGAGCTGCCTTCAGGATTTTTAATCCTGCGGTGTAAATGTTTTCCAATGGTTTTCTTGGTTGACTGGGTCCCTGCTAATTGGTGGTTCATTAACATAACCATCCCCGCAGTTAGTTTCTGGATTCTTTTCATCACCTTTTCGCTCAGAACCATTGAACACCCCCGCTGTTAGAATCTTGCTGGAGCCCCATAGCGAGGTCTTGATGGTCATTTTGTCGCCTTCCATTTCGAACAATTCGCACCAACAGATTGTTCCCCCTTCTCGTCGCAACGGAGTCTCCCAAGCCCCTTCTTGCTTAATGGTTTTTGTAGCCCATTCCAGGCCTTGTGCAGGGCCTCAATTTTGTCTCTGACATCCTTAGGACAGCTCTTTGGTCTTTTTTCCCATTTTTGGAGAGTTTTGGAGTCTGCTTGGATTGATTGATTCTGTGGACAGTGTTTTTTACCGGTGACTAGTTAAGACAGGTGTCCCTTAGAGGGTGACTAATGTGAGTAGACGTTCTAGACCACTCTCTGTTGGGCCAGAACCCTTAATGGTTGGTAGGGGTGCAAATACTTATTCACTCAATGAAATGCCAATCATTGCTATCTTTTATTAAAGTTATTTTTTCGTTTTCCCTTTTGATTGCTATCTGCCACGTTACTAACCCTAGTGCCATTGAAATGCTACTGTTTTCATTTCTTGGTCAGTGGACGACAAACTTACAAAATCAGTGAGGGGTCAAATAATTATTTCCTCCACTGTATGTACCAGGCTGAACCAAGAATCAGAGTCTGGCATCTTCTAGAACCTCCCACTGTCTCTTCTGCAGACTGTTACACCCGGCGTCTGATGATCACCACCACTGTTGCCAACTTGGTCAGTCTCCTGCTTAGTCCTCAATCCAACCGGCGTCAACTCCTCAGGGCTAGGGCACCCTTGTTCCTAGACAGGGACTAGGGAGTAGTGATGAGCGACTAGGCAATATTCGAATTCGCGTAATTTCGCGAATATCCGCCATAATATTCGATTCCATATTCGTAATCTCGAATATCCGCACTTACGACATGAATTGCGATATAAAAATCGCAATTGCGATCCATTATGCGCAATGCATGCAAGTCAATGGAGAATGGCAGAATCCGAAATTGCTATTTTCTGAGAAAGCGCAATGCGACCAAATATGCGCAATACATTGAAGTCAATGGAGAATGGCGGAATCCGAAATTGTGATTATCCGAGAAAGCGCAATGCGACCAAATATGCGCAATACATTGAAGTCAATAGAGAATGGCGGAATCCGAAATTGCGATTATCCGAGAAAGCGCACTTGCGATCCAATATGCGCAATGCATGCAAGTCAATGGAGCTCGGATATTCGACTGGGAGAATATCCGTCATTTCCGTTTTAAAAAATCGCATTGCGATTATATAATCGCGATCCCATTCATTGCAATGGATCGCGATTATAAAATTGCGATTATAAAAGCGCAATAAATCGCGAAAAATCGCGATCGCGTGGGATATCTGATGATATATTCGCGAATATTCGAAAAATGGCGAAATAGCGATATTCGAGCTAAATATTCGAAAATTTAATATTCGAGCTCAACACTACTAGGGAGATGTCATCAGCTACATCTCTGCAAATTCCCAGTCTTCAACCCCACAGACTCATGGTGTCCCAGGGGGGCTACTGTCCAGCTTGACACTCCAGACCGCAATGGGTCACTTGCTCAGGCACCCAGGAAACAACCCCTACCATCTGGACACTGAGCCTTTTATAACCTCTCCCCCGGCAGGGCACTCCCATATGGCTTGGTCATAGTCACATTATCATAATATTAAAGGCTAATTCATCACTGTATTCATTAACCCCCCACACACTGCTTTCTACCATACCATACACAGGCCACTGCACTACAGTTGACAGAACTTCTTTATGGAGACCTCAGGGTGACCCCTGATGTCTCTCCTGAAATGAGTTCAAACATATTAAGGACCAAGTGTCCTCCATCTGCTGCCTTCTTGACCACAGCTGTCCTAGATCTGACGGCGGTGAACTCGGCTCAAAGCAGAACCACTTCAGGTTTACACCACAGAGGGGAAATTGCTTTATAATCCTCCATTGCTTATTGTGAACAGACATTGCTGGTCCCTGGCCCGTTCTTGGCAGAAAAATGGGTTAAAGGGGAACAAACGGTCTTTTCTGTAGTCCATAGTCTCCTGTGAATTGGAATGCAGCTTCACATCTTCAGAATCTAACGTGAATTAATCCAAGCTCCATCTAGTGGACGTTTTAAAGAATTACAGCCCCATAGTCAGAATCAAGTATTCCTGAAGTATGGGCGGAATTGGTTCTTTCTGCCCTTAATAAACATGATTTCCCCCGGAATGAGGAAGTGAGGAAGGTAAGTGCGTTGTTTTGTATTCTGTAGCAGTTTTCACAGATGTATACTGCTGACAGGTTAGTATTATGTCAATTATGTTTTTTTTGTATAGAACCACTTTAATTCTGTCAAGTCTATGCGTCATAATAGGATGGCAATGAAATGGTTAACAATAGCTTTCCTATACTGTACTCAGTTCAGTAGTGCATAGGGGTAGTGCTGTCCTCAGAAGGGGCATAAAATCATCTGTGGGGCATAAAAACGTATTTCGCCTGCAAGCTCCTGGATTCTACTTCTACTGGAGACCTGGGACCAGCTCTCTCATCTGACAACAAGGGAGCCCCTGTGGGAGGCAGGCCTAGTCAAAGGCACATGGGACTGCAAAGACCATTTATAACATGTCACTGACTAACTCCCTTCTCCCATTGATCTAGGAGAAGCAATAGGGTATACATGAATTCTTCTGGATAGCCAGCACCACCTCATGCTGGGATAGGATTCCTGTTTGCAACCATCTTTTCAAGCAATATACCCTGCCACCTGGGCTCAGGGGCAGCGACACATAATACTTGTCAGTAAATACTCTCATGCTTAAGCTGAGTAGTGTATGTTGAACTCTGAAAGCTGAAAAAGATCTTTATTGCGGGGATGAACACCGCTTCATAGGGGGAATCAATGAAGGTCGATTTTTTCTTCCATTCCGAACGATCGACCATTGTGCGCGTTAGCTGTGATCGTTCAGAATTGAATGCTGCCCACCTTGAGCTATCGATCCTGCTTAGAGGAAATCTGACACGTCTGTATTTTCCTGTTCGATTACCATTACTTTGGATGGGAACCCTCAATCCCAATCCAAAGTATTAACCAGGATTCAGTTGTTCAAGGTGATGTGCATCGATTCCCTGATCATTTGTTTATTTTTGCGAGCACACGTAGCGATTGATCTTGTGTCGATCGCAGGGGAATCAATACGTGTATAGCTAGCATAAGCCCTGTAAGGTTCTGGTTAGATTACAGCAAAGCCCATGCAACCCAGAGGTGAAGAGTTCAGCAATCTGGGTTAGCAGATGTCAGTGGGTTCATCTGCACCCCCGCAGGGGCCCCCCACCTCAAGAAAAGTCACGCAAGTCTGCTCTCTACACGGCCATCTAAAAGCATGGCACTTCTTATTTTGCTGCTCAACAATTGTTATAGCCAGGGATGCACTTTTTTAGTGAGCTCCTCAGATGAGTACCACCCCATATGTAGGGTGGTCTTTCTCACTATTTCCCTTACTGTCCTCTGCGGCAGCCTCCTGCATGGTAGATTCTGCTGCAGATGGACCTTCCAGTTCCTTCTCAGATAAGCTGTCTCCATCCACAGGTCACCAGCTGGCTTTGGGTCACATGTTATGCCGGCCATACACATGCCGAGCTGGAGCGATATCGCCCTCCGATATCGCTCCGGGAGGCTAACGTGATGACGTCATCACGTTAGCCTCCCATTGCATTCTGGGGCCCCACAATCGGCCAGACACCCTTTGTGTGCCGGCCATAAGCAGTGATGGAGACGCCATCTTCATTGCTGCTTATGGCATCGGCTCCCATCGGCCAGAGATTTTCCGACATGTCGGATCTCTGGCCGGCCGAGAAGTGGGGCGACAAGGATCTGTCGCCCCATGTGGGCACATGCCGATAAACGGCCGGATTTTAACCTGACCGATGGCGAGAGCGCGCACGCCAGTCGGTCAGATTAAAATCCGGCCGTTTATCGGCATGTGTATGGCCAGCATTACTCTCACAGTACAACATATTTGAACCCCCAGATCTCATATCTCAGTAGTACAACCTTGACATTTTCTGGCTTAGTAACTAACTTCTGAGATTACCTGCAGTCCAAATGTCATCCTTTCATAGTTATAATTCAGCTGTCACACAGGGCTTTTCTCTTGTCAGATTTTACTCTTATATATGTCTACTCTGACTTTCTTCCCCCAGATCTCCAACACCCTTAGAAGTCCAATCTTTTTTTTTGGATTATTCATTTTCATAGTTATTCATGTTTCCCTGCAGTTATCCAAGTGACATAAATTGTATACATTGAACATTTAGCTACGGCCGCCCAGACACGGAGCACCTCCAAGTTGTTAGTACACATATGAGCTGTGTAACAGTAATGTAGGTACGCAGAGCTAGGTTTTGGCCCCTTTTGAGTACCAGAGTACCACTTATGTGCACCTCTGGTCATAGCTCAACAGACAAGACCTTTACCAGCAACATTCCCCTATATTCCTCTATACAATGTTTACAAATTTTGTTCTGTGTAAGGAATAGTGTTATTCTTGATGGGTTTTTATTAAGTTGTATTTTCCTATGTCAGCAGATTAAACCAATACAGATAGACAGCGCAACATGAATATTAAGAAATATATCTAATTTGATACATGATTCTGTTTTTTATGTCGGCACACTGTGGAAGGAACATGAATCATGCTCCCTAATTTGGCCTTTGGCCGTAAGTTGGTGCAGCATGGGCGAGCTGTAAATTTTTTCTGTTAAGATCCCTATTTATGCCGGAATTCCTACTTAGAAGATGGACTCCAGGCAAATCTCAAGAAAATAAATGAATGCAGTTGTATATTTACTGAATACATTTATTTAATGAATTTTATAGACAAGTAGTATAAATGCCTGGTGTGACCTGATTTCATTTCTTGTAATACTAGAAGGTTCAATGACTTACCTCCACTTCTTATGCTTTTAATTGATTGATCCTTTAGAAAACAAAATGGTGGCTGCATGAATTGAAACCTAAATACCAAAAAAGGGAATAGGTATCTATCTATCTATCTATCTATCTATCTATCTATCTATCTATCTATCTATCTATTCTATCTATCTAGCTATCTATCTATCATCTATCTATCTAACTTATCTATTATCCCATATCTATCTATCTATCTATCGATCTATCTAATCTATCTATCTATCTATCTATCTAATCTATCTATCTATCTATCGATCTATCTATCTATCTATCTATCTATCTATCGATATATCTATCTATCTATCTATCTATCTATCTATCTATCTATCTATCTATCTATCTATCTTCCTCAGAAGGAAGGTGGAGGAGCCCCATGAGTGGAAGAGTATTTCAGTGGAAACCTGTGATGCTCTAATGACCTCCATGCCCAACAGAGTTAAGGCTGTGTTGGAAAAAATTGGCCGTCACACAAAATATTAACACTTTGAGCACGGTTTGGAGATTTTGCACTTAGGGGTGTGTAACAGAGCAGGTCCGGGGGTAGTGAACTAGGATTTAGACACCAGTGTTAATTGAACAGTTCAACTTTTATTGGAACAGCAATGAAAAGCAGCAACTAGTAACTTTGTTAGGCCGAAGCTAGTCCATAATAAACAAATGTGATAAACATTCACCCCTGGTGTTTCAGTCATTTAAAGTCTAGGGTATTCCCAGTCCCAATGGGGCATGTAGTGGGGGGTGCGGAACCAGAGACCTTGGGGAAGGCAGAGGACTTAAAAGGAGAGCTAAGCCAGGAGGCGGGGCTCAGTTCAAGGAACCAGGAAGGAGAAGTGTACACTGTCTCCCCTGAGGTGAACAGGACAACCCAGCTATATCCAGCGTGTGTGCAGCCAGAGAGCGAAATAGCACATGCTGGGATACTATGCTAGGATATGTGCTCAGCACCACCGTTCCTGTCTCTGGCCAGTGTTGCCGTTCTGGTGGGGTGGATCCAACCCCCCACTAGTTTGGCCCCCACTAGGACGCCCGTAGAGCTTCCTGGGCGCAGTAGCTCTACGGGCGTCCTAGTGGAGCCAAACAAGTGGGGGGTTGGATCCACCCCACCAGGACGCCCGTAGAGCTACTGCGCCCAGTACTACAATCAACCAGCCTGTGATGGCTTTTTCCGCGGCCCCTGGCCATGCAGAGAGTGAAGACTCTGTCTGCGGAATTTGCTGTTTATCTATTTCCCACAATAAAGTTTGAGTTTAAAGCATCACCAGCCGCCTCTAACCAGGGGCCGGTCCACTCTGTGATATCAGCAGGCAGCTGCAACTCAGACAAGTTGTTCTCATCCAGAACAGGGGTTCCCCAACATTCTGCAGGCTGTTCTGCCATGGAGCCACCTGCGCGCTCCACACTCTTTCCTCTACAGAACACAGTCTCTACTCACCTTAACCTTAGCCTGCTTCTACCCTCTGTCTCTTCTCAACACCACGCGCCACTTCCTCCCCTTAAGACCCTTTAATCTCTTTGAGCCTAGAGGACCGGCTGACCCCCTTACAGGTGTACTCACTTTTGGTGACAGGTCCATTTACATCACTTCCTGTCATTTTTACCTTATTCATTGAGGGAAAACTTGACAGGTATATATTAATGGCTGTGTGCTGAGTTATTTTTAGGGGACTACTTTACATCGCATCAAAGTGTCATATCTTCAGTGTTGGCCCACAAAATATTATAGGTTTTTTAACTCAATGTCAGGGGGGTACTTATTTTTATGAGATACTGTGTACATATAACAAACCCGTCTTTGTGTGTTTAGGCTCTGTGCCCAATGTCCACGCTTTCATGTCACAGTGATATTCCTGTAACCTTCTAATAAATAGCAGAGCGGTCATTTATCTAGCTGAAGCACATATTTACAGAGGGATGTCTGCATTTCCCATAAACAATGTGGAGTTTGCCAAAAGGTTCATCTTGTTTTAGCAGAGGCCAAAGATCAAAGGTCGTGGGGGAAATTTACACAGACATGAAATCAGAAAATAGAAGATGTGTTTGCATAAGTTCTTCTCTATTTACAGAAGTCAAAGCTTCGGCTTCTGTGTTACGGTAACATTGGTGGAAGGGAACTCTGTGATTTCATAACACATGTCTGTAGAGCATTGAGTTCCAGAACATCCAACACAGGTTACTGGAAGTTCTATGCAGACCTTCTACAGATACCTCACTCTGTAATTATAGGAAACGTTGATGGGATTTTTCATGTATTGTAAATGAACAGAGATCAGATCTGTGTTAGTCAAGTCAAGAAGATGAAGACCTACCGTATTTTTTTTGATTGGAAGGTATGTATCACTGCGATGTAAGCCGGGTCCTCCCTGACAGAAAAGACATAGTGAGTGGAAGTTATATTCAATTCTACGTAGTGCCGGGGTCCTCCCAGAGAATACATAGTGATTGGAAGGTATATATCACTGCTTGTAGTGCCAGGTCCTCCCGATAGAATTAATAGTGATTGGAAGGTTATATCATGCTATGTAGTGCCAGGTCATCCCTGATAGAATACCATATGTTGGAAGGTATATATTCACGCTATGTAGGCCAGGATCCTCACTGATAGAAGACATAGTGATTGAGAGGGTGGTAATATGAATGCTATGTTAGTTGCCGGGGCCTCCCTGATAGAATACATTAGTGATGAGAGGTAATATATGACTGCGATGTAGTGCGGGTCCGCCCAGATAGAATAATAGTGATTGAAGGTGATGAGATCACTTCTAGTAGGGCCGGGTCCTCCCAGCTAGAATACATAGTGATTGGAAAGTATATTACTGCTATGTAGTCCGGGTCTCCCTGATAGAATACATAGTGATTTGAGAGGTATATATGATGCTATGAGTGCGGGTCATCCCAGATAGAATACATAGTGATTGGAAGGTATATATACTTTCAGTTAGTGGCGGGTCCTCCCAGATAGAATACAAGTGATTGGAAGGTATATATTACTCTATGTAGTGCCGGGTCTCCATGATAGAATACATAGTGATTGGGAGGTTAGATAATTGGACTGCTATTTGTAGGCCAGGTCCTCACAGAGAGATACATAGTGATTGGAAGGTATATAGCACTTTCTATGTAGTTTCGGTCCCTTTGTTTTTTCCCTGATCAGAATACATGTTGATTGGAAGGTATATAACCTGATATTAGGTCGAGGTCCTCCCTGATAGAATACATGGTGATTGAAGGTTAGAAAGGATGTTGGTTCTCTGTCGGATCCAATCTGAGCCCGCCCGATCATTGGAGCGATCACTCGGTCAAGTGGTTATGCAGTGATCGGATCCTCTTAAGTGGCTGATGATAGCTCCCATTCCCGCTGAGATCGCCGGAATCAATTGGGTGAGTGATCAATTGGCCATTTGAATCCGACACGTGTATGGCTAGCTATAGACCATTCATGACAGCCAATCAGATCTGAGTTAGGTCAATAAAGTGAATAAAGTTCAAGTTAAGAAACGGTGAGTGATATTTTAATACTTGACAACGCTGGATATGAAGGGCGAGTGGGGTAATCAGCGCTGTGCTAAGAATTCACCTGCTGCCAAGGTAATATGTACATTAAGTTGTCTCCGTCTAGATTGCTTGCCGTAGTTGTTCAGTTAATTTATCTATAAATGAATGTTAAACCGGATTTTCTTGTCCCAGTCATCTATAATGTATTCCTAATTGTGATTAAAACATGATTAAATAACGTATTCAGCAATTATGTCATTATCATCTATATTGGAACTAGTTTTGTAATCAGAAGCAAATCCTAATTAGCATGTTCACTCTGGTCCAATTGGATCCGTTTTTAGGCGGCGGCTTTCTTTTGTGCGCCGTGTAATCAGCGCGCTCTTTTGCTGTAATTTTTTATAAACTCACTGCCTTTTTAATTTCTGTTGATGGTATGGATCCTATTAATTCTATAATATTAGACACCATGCAAACAGAAAAGAGAAATATTTCACTCATTTGCATACAAATTGCTGCTGATTATAACATGCATTGGAGGGAGAGAATATTGGGACGTTAAAGGGCCTGTCAGAGTAAAGAGACTAAAGCTAGCCATACACATGCCGATAAGCAGCCGATTTTTAACCTGACCAACGGGTGTGCGCGCTCGCGCCATCGGTCAGGTTAAAAATCGGCCGCTAATCGGCATGTGCCCACATGGTGCGACAGATCCCTGTTGCCCCACTGCTCGGCCGGCCAGAGAACGGACATGTCCGATAATCTCTGGCCGATGGGAGCCAAGGGCATTAGCTTCAATGAAGACCGGCGTCTTCATTGAAGCTAATGACCGGCACACAAAAAGTGCAGGCCGACTGAAGGGCCCCATAATGCACCAGGGTGCAAACGTGATGACGTCACGTTTGCATCCCGGTGCAGATCGGGACTGGTCTGTCTGCACCCATCGGGGTGTGTATGGCAGCCTTAAAACCACATCTCTCCACTATCTACAATTGTCCTCATTTGAAGGGTCAGTACACCTACAATTGTTATTGTAGCATGATCTGGGGTCACAGCGGAGACTCCACACTTGTTTTGTAAAACAGGTGTGCCTCTCACCTCAAAACTTTGGGGCTCACATGGCAATGATGATCTCTGCGGTCCCTCCGGACTGAGGGCAAGGTTCAGGAAAAGTCAGTGGTGAGCAACTGAGTTAATATGGAGGGCCACAAGTGCGGCCCTCAGCATCAGTAAAGGGCCGCACATAACATTTTCAATCTATACTGACTTGTATAAGCATTTTTTATGGAAATGACAGCAGGCAGAGCTAGAAGACATTATTTTTCATTTTTAAATAACAAAACGTATTTTGAATTCTACTTCAAGCATTGGGTAACACTGTAGTATGGTGATGCACATTTTAATTCAGAGGTTATGTGATGCAATATGAGTTCCTATGCATAAACAGTAAGGTTTCGGGGGCCACAGGTAGAGGACTGAGGAGGGCAGCTGAAGAATGCCTATAGGACACCTAGGGTTTATGTTCTACAAGCTGGCAACTACAGGTAAAGACCTTGGGCCCTTCCTATCAATCATTAGTGACGGTCGAACAATGGGCAGGTCTGTTCGCGGGGAGATTCAAATTCCCCGCCTGTTTGGAAAAAACTGAATTGATGTCAGTGACGGCACTTCCGGCACCTGGAATGCACAGTTCCTTATTCCGACTTTTAAGCCAATTTTATTCACTAGAGACTGGGTGTCACAGATGGCAGTGTCACCCAGCGATCTGTAACTGCATCGGCACCCTCTACCAGTTCTGCTGTATCTCCTCTAAAACATGTGATGTGGCTCCTGCTCCCTCTGCTGGAGGGTATCGGCTACCACTCATTGTCACACACCTGGAGCCCTGAAGCCCTGTCCAATCAGACCACTTGACATTGTATATAAGGAAGTCTGAGGCAACAGGGAGTTGCCTGAACAAAGAGTTATTTATGTCTCTGATCCACAGATTCTGCTTCTTGATATTGCCTTACAGACCCCTGAATCGTCTTCGACTACCCCGTTTGCCACCTGTCCTGACTACCGCATGTCTGACTACATCTCTGCCTGCCATCTTGGTACCTCGCTTTGGATATTCTCACTTGATACTTCGCTTTGGACCGCAACCTGGGTGCTCCCCGCAGCAAAATCCATCACTCATTGCGGGGTGCTCTGGTGAATACCGGGGGGCTCCTTAGACTCTCACTGCTCTCGTGGTTCACCTGTGACACTGGGTAGGGATCGGGTTCTCTACCCAGTCTCTAGTGAACATATTCTTCCACTGGTGGGATCTTGCTGCTCCTGATCCATCTGGCAGAAGAAAGATAAGCAAACATGGTGGGTCGAATACCTGTACTGTTCGAGAAGAAAAGTGAGCATTGCATGTTCGTGGTTGAACTGTCTACCTTGCGGATAGTTTAGCTATCACTATCAATCATGTTTAGAAGTTGCATGACACCTCAGCACCTCCACTGTTACTGGGAAGAAACCCCACTGTACAGGAAATGTTCAGAAAACCATTAACTGTTTCATTGCCAATGAGATTTATAGCACAATCAGTTACAATACAATACTACAGTTTGGAATGGCTTTCGGTGTGCTTATTCAACTCTAGCCTGGCTTTATATGTTTTGTTGTGGATTTCGGTGATGAGCCTTGGTATTGTTTTCCATAACACCATTTCACTCCCTAAAGTGTGGTGAAACCAAACTTTTAAAGCAGAACTATCCAATATTTATACAAAGAGATTACCACAATACCCTGGTAGGTGTATGGGCAGCATCCCAAAAACAATATAACAAGAAGGGTTAATGGATGGAGAGACTAGAAGTCCCAGTCTATCCAAACATCAGATGTTTCCTTACCGAGGTAAGGACAAGGGGACTTTCTCGAGGCCATCCTACTTTACATACATTACCCCATGTGGGGATTTAAGACCTTCTAGAAACCACACCTCCTGATGAAAACATGCTTGTTGAAACGCGCGTCGAGGTTGACAAAATGTAAACCTAACAGATGATTTGGATATTATTTATTATCATCTTAGTCCGGAGGAACTATTGACACTTGGTTTTATCATGTGAAGAATAAAAGACTATGTTCTATTTTTACCTATGGACTTCACAACTGGATTTCATGAATCTCTTGTTGATCTATTTTTAATATACTGTTTTGCTACTTTGACTATGCTTTGATTGTTATTTACCAGGGTAATTTTTATTATTTCATCTTGAATCCCCACATAGGGTAATGTATTTAAAGTAGGATGGCCTCAAGAAAATCCCCTTGTCCTTACCTCGGTAAGGAAAAATCTGATGTTTGGATAGACTGGGACTTCTAGTCTCTCCATCCATTAACCCTTTGAACTATCCAATATTGTCACACAATTGACAACTATATCACTCGCAGCATATACCCTTCTATGGGGTGACAACATGGGTCACTGGGTGACACAGAACCCAGTGATGCCACTGGTCCTTTCCTATATAATGTAGGAAGATCATGGCTGGTTTGAGGTGTCAGCAGGCATCCCAAAAACAAAGCTTTGTCTCAATCCTCAGCTCATGACCCCTGATACATGTAGTAGGCTGGCTTTTGAGAGGAGTTCAAATATCAAAATATATTAACCTTCTGAGCATCATGAAACTCAGCCCCAGTTAACTAGAGCCGCGCTCTAGGTCTCGCCGTCTTCCTACGGCGGTCGGGAGCACCGGCATGTATGCCGATGCTTCCGGGTCCGCCCCCGATCGCGTCACCAGTGACGCGAAGGGGGCGGGGGTAGGCGGCGCCATAGACCTCCGTCAAACTGGAGGGGCGTCGCTTTTCATCAGCATAAGTCCGGCGTCTCCAGTGACGCCGGGCTTATGTTAATGACCTCCAGCTGAGCAGGATTGCCCGTGGCACGGTTATGAAAAAACCGTGCCACGTGGGAAACGCTCAGAGGGTTAATGAGATGATACTTTGGACTAGTAGACATCCAAGCTGTCATAGGTAATGTCCTACATGTGATGATTAGTATAAATGAATGGAACTGATGGAAATTGGATGGGGTCAGGGCTGGACAGGAGAGGACTGGATGATCCTGGATGTCCTCAACCCAGGGAACATGGTGGGCTCTGGTTGAAGCTTCCAATGGACACTGTTAGAAGATAACGTTGTGCAGTGACATCTCAGTAGAAAGGAGCCCATGTAACTGAAGGCAAGGCTGGAGTTTAGCACGCGTGTCATATGTACACAAGGAAATTCAAAAAGTAATTCTTCTTCTCGACAAAGTTCAAGCGCTCCAATCTTTCATATTTATTAAGTTGAAAAGATTCTGAATTCCTTCTTTTTTAAAAAAAAACATATAATTGCTTAGAAAACGGTAAGAGTCTGGGGTGGGAGCAATTATCATGTTTACAATAATCTTTCTGAGCACACAAATGTCTGACAGGTTTCAGCATTCATTTAGACTTCAAAGGCCAATTATTCTTGTGGAGGTGAGCACCCGCTACAACAGCCGCCGCGTCCTCCCCTATCTCCAGCAATTAAAGAGTTGAGCGCTAATCTGTTTTTAATAGAGCGGCGTGCTCTTGAAAACAAAAGCATGCAGAAAAACTGTCTGGCATTTTTCTTTCTATAACTCATAAATCTAATTAAATAAAACAGGATGTTGCCATTGAAAAACATGTCAAACCTAATGGATTGCAAAATAATTAAAGGCGCTGCAGCGGCATTTCATTAAGATAATGTCTTAAAGGGATACCGCTGTCAAAATAAATAAATAAACACATAAATAAAATTCATTTGCTGCAAAGGTTGCAGCGTGCGTCAGCTTTCATTAGGAATTGTCGGGGGCCGGGTCGGTTATTGTGCAACGTGTCTGGTCATCTCTCAAACTCAATTTCCACCTTCCCTATAGGGATATAATAATCAGTCCAGACCATTGTATGTATATACAGGGGCAGTCCTAGGTAGTGATGGCCGAACTTCGAGCAGGTCCGTCCGCGAACAGGTGGAACAGACTTTTAAAATAGTCTGCTGTCCACCTGTTGGCGGGGAATTTGAATCAGGTAAACCAGAAGTGACGTCAGTGATGTCACATCTGGTACCTGGAACGCATAGTTCCTGGTTACGATTGGCACTGACGTCACTTCTGGTTTTCGGACCCGCTTTTTCACTGGAAGACCAGGTTCTCTACTCGGTCTTCAGTGAAAAGATTCTTCTTCCGGCAGGATCTCACTGCTCCTGATCCTGCCGGAGGAAGAATGGTAAGCTCCTTCTCGCGAACATCCATGTTCATATCTGAACTGTCCGCCTTGCCATCACTAGTCCTAGGGAGATCGGTGGTTCTGGGCACCTCCTCAGGGGGGTCAGGGGTGCTTATGAAGTGAGACTACGGACTCTATTCTGGTCCAACACCCCCAGGGAGAGAGAGAGCACTGGGGGGGGGGGGGTGAGTCTCCTCTACTCCTTCTCTCTCCCTGAGTGGAATGGTCAACCATGCCGTGGGGGGGAGGGGGAGACTTCCAATGAAAATGATGCCACCCAGGTTGCCCATACCTAAAACCGCCACGGTGTATATATAATACCTTTCTCTTTACCCAGTTTGAAGGATTTAATATCCTGTTTTATATTTTGAGTTAAATTGAGGAGATTTATCCGTGTTTTTTTGCTCTATAAGACATACATTTTCCCACACTATCAAGGAGTGCCTACTCTATGCTGGAACATGCTTTATTTTAGGATTGATTTAGGAGGAGGGGCAGCACTGAGAGCTGGAATGAGTCTCTATGTGACACTCTATAAGTATCCTGCTCTTAGCGCTGCCCCACCTCCAGAGTAAATACCTGTTCCAGCAGACAGCCTAAAGAGACACACCATGGATTTTGGGAAATAGGGCCAGCACCGACCAGTTCTTGCATGTCCAAAGGGTGGACGATAGTAGGCCTCAGAGTGGACAACGTGCCATGTTTTTCCAGCTCCATCAAGCTCTTTCCCACTGAGCAGCTTCCTAGGGCAGAACCCTTCCTTATATTTTCCTGGAATCCAGGGGGATCATGGTCTAGAATCTTAAAGGGGACACCACCCTGATTCTGCAGGTGTATGACACTACAAAGCATATGCTGCTTAAAGAATCTGAGTGACGAAGGATGGTTGTGATTGCAGCTCAAGCAGTGTGAAGCCCGTAAATGTTTCGGGGTGCGGAGTTTACCAGTCCCCAAAAAATAGCACAGGTGTCTCCAGAGTGACCCCTGGTCATGCTACAACTATAACAGAGCAATGTATGGTGAATATAATGTATTGCACTGATACACATTAATGTTAATATTGGCTTTATTGACATATTTTTCAGACTATTAGACGCACCTGACCATAAGACGCAACCAGTTCTTAGAGCAGGAAAACCCCCCAAAAAATATTTGAAGTGTTAAAATCAATTGGATCAATGCAATACAAATTCTGCCACTAGATGTCACTAGCAGCAGTACTATAATGGCACACACGTCATATTCCTCACTGATCAGGGGAAGAGGAGGGCTGCAGGGGCAACAGCTGCAGAGTCTCTCCTTTCCCTCTACGGCTGTGTCCGTGGAGTGATTGCAACTTCCACACACAGTGAGAAAGAGATAGATAGGAGTTAATCTATTTCTCTCTTCATTGATTATATCAGCAGGGCTCTCTGGTATTAGAAATACAGTTCAGACGTGAGATTTGGACGTGCGGGGATCTCTCATCTGACAGCTCCCCAGCTAATCTCCTTGCCGGGAGAGAACTGGCTGGGAGCTGAGTGGCCGCAGGGGTCTCGCATTCAGTCAATAAGATGCAGGCACTTTTCCCCTCCAATTTCTGGGAGGGAAAAGTGTGTCTTATAGTCCAAAAACGGTGTAGCGGAGCGCTGGTGTGACATAGTCCTTCTCCGCTTGAATTCCAAGGGGTACTGGGGGACAAGGTAACTAGCACAGGAAGCAGAGTATACGTAGTACCCAAATCTATCCAGGAACATCCATCACTCTTCCCAATAACTGGACAACA
>CM070036.1:148945088-148956676 GCA_036250615.1 Ptychadena robeensis | reverse complement strand
ATCCATTGACTATCATTTCAGAAATCTTTGGTGTGGATTTATTGTGTGAAAAAAATTTTTTTTTGGGAGTCTTGCCATGGATTCCCCTCTGTCATGTCATTGTCCAGGTGTTTGACCCCTTGAAACAACTTTCCCAACACTATTGTGGCCAGAAAGGGGTCCCTTTGTTTTTTAAAATTCGCCTCCCATTGAAGTCAATGGCGGGTTCGCGTGTTCGCGAACTTTTACGGAAGTTCGCGTTCGCCGTTTGCAAACCCGAAAATTCGGGTTCGCGACATCACTAATGATCACATGTTTTTGACATGCTGAATTTGTAAGTTCATTGTAAAGCCCTTAAACATTTTATCATCACCAAAATTGTTGAAGATGTAAAGAAGGGTTGGGGGAACACCACAAAAAAGAAAGTACTGCTCCAGAATGTGCAGTTGTTGCATGAATTAAATTCAGATAAATGTGGAAAATTCAACTCAAACATTTCAACTTGACATTGAATTTTTTTTATGAAAAACAATATTTTTTACAGCATTTCTTTTTTGTAATATAAATACAGTAATAATAAAGTCAAATAATGGAATTTTCAATATGAAATTCCACCATCTCTAGTACAAATTAGCAGAATACCCACAAGATGGCACTGCTGCTTGTTTACATATTACCAGCCTTAGTCCCAAAATATTAAGGCATTCATCTAACAAAAACTGGGTTGCCATTGTGCTTAAAGTGGTTTTAAACTCAAAATAAAAAACAGATGATACAGAAGATACATTAAACAGACACAATACTCACCTGTCAGCAGTTCAGATGCTGGGAAACTGCTACACCGCTTTAAGTCAGCTCTCAGCTTAACTACAAGTCCTCAAATGGCTGGTACCATTGCTCATCACATGAGGTGCACTTGTGAAAGTGGTGTACAAACTTTACCTGTACAAAGCGGAATTCCCGCCAGTTGACGGAATTGCTGACGGATGGCAGTGAAGTGATGCCCAGTAGCAGATAGAAGAAGAACCCTAGTATACCCAGCGCCACGTAGGAGTCAGACAGCCATGCATAGTAGTTCAGAAACGGATATGTGGTGTTGGTTTTAATCTGCAATCCAAACAAAAGTTCTTTACATTAATAACATTAAACTGTGTTTACATTAGATTAGAAAGTTCCCACAAATGCGGCATTGCCGGGTGCCGGCGTCTTTAGTATTTACCCAGGAAGATAAATCATTGGAACTTTCTATTTAGAGCTCAATGTTATTTATTAACTGCAAACTAAGTCTGGAGCGGAGTTTATTTCCATAGGATCTCATTTATTATTCTAAGCGATTCGAAGCCAACTGTAAATAAACAGGGATTTTCAAATGAGGTTCAGTAATAACACAACATTGTGTTACGGTGATATCCACTACAGGCTAAGAGTCACGTTTACATAAAAACTTATTTTAAGAAAGCTAAAAAAAATTACATCATCTGTTCCCCAGTGGTAGTAAAGATGGTGTTGGGTATTCTCCATTAGGACAAATCCCGAGCCCCTGACTAGGGGTTTGTCTACACTTAAATGTGGCATAGGAGATATTTGCCACTCATTTGAATGGGATTGAGTGCCCAGAACTGCACGCCAGTTAGATGGGAGGGCACCTTGACACAGGCAGCGGCTGGGCAGAGGGGCATGGAGCTGAAGTGGGTGGGGCTGCGTGGTGACATCAGGCCTGGGGAGTTTTTTTAAGGCACGTCCGGAAGGAGGCGGGTCCTTTTCAGACCAGGAGCATCACCCACCCTCCCTTCCCTTGGGTAGCATTGTTGGGTCATTCAAGTTATGTGTATTTTGTTCCTGTTTGTTGTTTGTTATTCTGTCACAGCTTGGCAGTGCCGCAGGAAGAGCTGAGCCTTAAGGGGCTCATTGTGACGTGTTGGTACTCCAAGGGCAGTCACAAAGTACTGGTGGTGGGCTTATGCCCCGGTTCATGTGAGTTATACGTTTTAAGGTATTCACTGTGCTGGTACTTAAGGGCTTGTGGCTGGTACGTTGGTTTGAAAGCAAGATGGAGAACTGTTGGCACTGTCGGGGGACCCCCTATTTAACTTGCAACGAGGGCTGCCAAACACCGCCGCAGCCTCCCTACTTACCGTTGCAGCTCTGGGCGGTGAAGCTGTTGTTTCTACAAACTTCCTTAATCACCAGCTTGTGCCATTTCCTGGCATGTAAGGTATTCGTCATGTGACCTGGCTGACCAATAGTGGACATTCTGCAGCTATATAAGGAACCCTGCCCTTTCAGCCTTGCCTCAGTATTAAGGTCTCTGTTTAATGCTAAGCACTGCCTGCCATTGCTGTTCCTGTGATATAGAGTCCTGCTTGTGTTCTGAGACTGATTCCTGTTAACCCTTACCTGCCTGCTGCACTCTCCTGTACCTGCGCTGACTGTCTGGCTGACGACACCTGTGTCCCTGGAGCCTTCCCTGCTGTCCCCTAGACCAGCTGCCTCATGTTCCTACCCTCCCTTCAGAGAAAGCGACCTGGTGTTACCCTCAGGAAAGTCTATTCCCACCAACAGGGGTATTGTGAAGAACAAGTGGGTTTACTTAGACAACGTCCTTAGAGGAGGTAGGACACGTGGCACAGTGGGTCCACACCTGCTGCTCCGTGACAGTAATGTTCTTTGTTTACTAGGTTTATATTGTTTGCAGGCTTTACAGGCTTTCTTATTGGGATTGTTATGGAGTATGGCTCGGTAGTCCTGGGGTCTTTTCTACACTGACGCTAAGCCAGGCGTCTTTTAGCATGTCATCAGGCGTGCCACTTCTGGTATATGGAACACATAGTTCCTGTTCTAAAACCGGAAATGATGTCGGTCGGACTTCATGTCCGGCCCGTGCCTGGTATAGCACTAGACTCACTACCCAGTCTCTAGTGAAAATAAATCTTCCTCCAGCCAGACTGGGCTTGGAAAGGTCTGGCCGAAGGGAGAATTATAGACTTCTTCTTGCCAGCGAAGGGGGCGGGTCAAACACCCTTACTGTTCGCCGGCCAGAAGGAAATTCAATGTTCACGCCTAACTGTCTGCCCGGCGGACAGTTTGGCCATCACTAGTTGAGACAGTTCCATCTAAATGTATTCATGTACATTTTACTATAACCTCACTTTATGTTTACCATTAATGTAATGAATTTGAGGATAAATAGTTTACCTGATTCTTTAAGTAATAGTCCATCCACCATCTTACATAATAACGTATTGGCATCACCAGTGTGTAGATGGCATGTAGAAAGGCATAGGCCAATGCAACCAGTCCAAGTTGTTTCCGGCAGAGCATCCATTTGTCCAACCAGTCTGGAAACCGTCTATATTTGGTGCCCCAGTAGAGCTGGATGATGGCTGCAAAAATTCCCGGGAGATACACTAAAGCCAGCAGTATCAGAGACACAATGGGGAATACTCGGTTGGCAATGGTGATCATGATGAGGTAAGAAGTGTCCTCCTTTGTGGTCACTAAGGGATGGAACACTTCAAAGATGAGACAGTAGAGAAAGACCAATACGGTGAATCCGGCGCAAATAATGCAGGGAAGTCTCCACAACGGAAACAACTGTAGGGGGTAATTCTCTATGTCTTTGGCTGCCAGCAGAGATCCTTGGTCCAGTGGCGTCAGTCCGAGAGATCGAACAATCTCCATTACCGATTCCTTTGCTTTGGCATCATCTCCACAGAGAAAAACCTGTTGGGGCATAAAGATGGGTTGAGAGTTGGGTCATCGTAAACGGGAAAACAGCCCTTACTGTACAATGTTAGTGATCAGATATAGAACTTCTATCAAATTATTATTTTTATTAGATCTTATTTTTTTGTTATTATATTTTGTTTGGGTTTTTGAATAGATATTGGGTATTTTGATGGTGCTAAATTGATAAATCTCATAACTTTTGCTAAATTGGTTCTAGTTGTTGATATAATGAACATCCATGATAGTAATGCATTCAGCCAATGTGACTAATATCTCAAAAACGAGAACCAATCTGGAAAAACAAAAGTCAGCACCATAAAATTGTTCAGACCTTGTGGTCACCAAATTCACTGTATACCAGTGTTATCATTATGCATTGATGCCCTGTTTTACCCAATTGTTCCAATATTATTACCATGCACACTCTAGCTCAGGGGTGGGCAAAGTTTTTGACTTGTGGGCCACATTGGCTTCTTAAATTTGATTAAGGGGCCAGACCAAGAGCTTGTATGGCTGACCCACCATAGGTCTGCCAATTGCATGCATCCAGTTGAAATCTGCTCCCCCTGTAGCACTGAATGACAGGGGGTGCACTTCCAAGGGGAGCTGATATCGACCGGGGACTCATACAAAGCAGTGCCCGTGAAGCTGTCCCCTAGGGCGGCTTCTGTGTCCATGACCCCCCGGTCTCCATCAAGATGTGCTCCCCGGGACCCTTGAAAAGAAGTGGTTGTGAACCTGCCACCTAGAGTCCATGCTCCCCCGGTCTCCCTCCGTTGAGATCTGCTTCCCCTGTATTACAGAATGTCATGTGGGATAGGTCACATGAACTTCGGTATGGATAGAGCGACATAGGGGATCCATATCTGTGGAAGTATTGGTGTTTGGCTGCACCATCAATATGAGCTCCCCCATCTATATCGGACCATCCATACCGAAGGGTACCTTTAAACAATCGTCAATGAGTCTGACTTGCCATATACCCTAAGTAGAAATTATAGCAGTGCTCAGTGCATATGGATAGCAGTGATATTAGGGAACCATCCATATTTTTGCACTTCATTGGCCCACACAGAAAGGTATTTATACTTCCTGCCCACCAAGAGGAACACATCATCATTCTCAGCCTTGAGCAGCTGTTCATACCATTCAATGGTTCCCATCCCTGACCAGCTGCGCGCAGCACGTGAGTATTCTCAGCCCTTACCAGCTGCTCAGAGGACACATGAATTCCAATCCTTTCCACTATTTGGCATAAAGAAAGATTATAACATTTGCTTTCACTGCTGGAATATTCTGCTACCAGGATATAATGGAGCTGGAAAGTACCCTATTGATACGCACAGCAAACCAGCCATTGCATGCATTGAATCTTCTGTCATCAATGGTCAAACACAACTTTACAAGGATTGTTTCCCCCTAAGGGGACAAAACACAAAGGGGCAGTACACAATTGTAAGACAAAATAGTATCCCCTCAGGGGAAAAGTTGTAAAGTTGTGTTTGGAAGTGGCAGACTGGCTTGTATGGGGAGGTCAATTCATTTCTTTGTCATCAATGGTCCTGTTACAAGAAATCTTGTGTGACGCTCCTATTTATCTGTTTATGTCGAATGGTAATTGATTCTTGCCATCTGGTACTGTAGTGAAGTGGAAATTCACTTAAATGTGTATATAGATTGGTCTGACCATGACATGGTTAATGTCCTTTAAAATGTTGTTTATTGTCTAGAAAATGTGTAAATGTGTCAAGCACCTGCTGCTGAGTCACAGCCAAAGCCCACCCAGTTCTCAATGTATCTAATCTGTTCTGGCCACTCCTTGGCCTTAGTCTATATAATGGTGTTCTACAGAACATTCTGGGCCATTCTGTTGTTCCTGCATTCTGTGTGGATTGCTGTGCGTCTCTGGAGTTGAGGCCTGCATCAGGATCAAGCCTCCTCTCCAGGACAGACCACATCTGGGTGAGAGCTGCGGCAACCTCGGATCACTCCCAGCAGGCTGGTTAGGCATTTGTTTGAATCTGTAGTCCCTTAAGCTGTATACCCCATCCCTACATTGGGTGATGGAGAATGCCTGTAAATAATCTGCCCTGCTAGTAAACCTTGTAAATATCCCCTATGTGGAAGAGTGGACAATCGTTTATTTGGAGTGGATAAGGAATGCTTAATGTGTGAAGCCATAAAGACGGGGGGCACACCTAACATCCAAAAGAACCTGGTCGTGGTAGTGCACCCGCTTACACTGCACGGCGTTACAGTACTATCGACCAACAGTGATCAATATCAAACAGAAAAGTGATCGGACATGTTGTTTTTTTGCTTTCCAGGTGCCCTCTTGTGGCAGAAAGCAATAATGACACTTTAAAGTAAAGGAATCGATCGGTTTTAAATCAATCGCACTGTTTGGTGGTAGAATCGATCAAGGTTTGACTGATGAGCAATTTTAAATCATGCAAGATGATCCAATCGCAAAACAATTGATCAGTGTATGTCTAATTATTGTGATTAATACATGTGGTTCTATATCTCTTACCTGTCTGCTTGCATCTAATGTCCCTGATTGCAGAGCCCAGGCAGACACGGTGTTAAATGCTTTGACCACATTAGCTCCAGGTAGAAGACTAGCCAGGTGCTCTGCATTGGATTCTGGGTATTGGTTAATCTTCAAGTTGTTACTAACATCTACCAAAACTTTTCCCTTCAAGATGTCAGCAAATGGCGTCAGAAAATCATAGTGCTCCCTGTGAACGGCTACGATGATGACGGAGGACTTCACTGCGGCCTCCGCATGGCTGAGGACCTCGGCTCCTCTTGGAATGAGGTTAGAGGAACTTGTGTTGCGGCTCCCAAAGACAACAACATAACCGCACTGGAGTAACTTATATCCCAGAGATCTCCCGAAATCTCCAGTGCCAAATATACAAACGGCTCCACGTTTCATTGGATCCGAAGGAACTTGAAGAGGAATGCAGTTTGAGGGCTCGTCCATCTCCTGGAAGACAAAGGCACACGTTGTGTTGCCAAAAAATGTTGACGTGGCCATACATTATGTGATATTAAACAATATAAAGTCAACTTTATGAAGCAAGATATAAAGAGTTTTATTTCATATTTTTTATGTACAGTATTGTTCTAGCACGGGGTGGACAGACATTTTTGCTTGTGGGGCACAAATGGACACAGGGGCCAGATGTAGAGCTCTAATGGCTTCCCGGCATAGGTATCCCAAGTCATCGCATCCCTTGTGTCTGCTTACATTTCTTGTATTGCTTTTAACCAAAAAATACTGCCAGGAAGGTTTTATATATATATATATATATATATATATATATATATATATATATATATATATATAATTTATATCTTTGGAACTTGACAAAGAGCTGGGAGGCTTGAAACTGTTGTTCAAATTTCACTGTGCTTGATGCAATAAAGCTACAGCATTGGAAAAGATTTATGGTAAGGACTCTGTTTCTGATGGATTATATATATACAGGGGTGCACATAAGTGGTACTCTGATGGTCAAAAGGTGACAAAACCTAGCTCTGTGTACCGGCATTATTGTTACACAGCTCATATGCGTACTAACAACTTGGAGGCGCTCCGTGTCTGGGCAGCCGCAGCTAAATGTTACATGTATACAATTTATGTCACTTGGATAACTGCAGGGAAACATGAATAACTATGAAAGGTTGCAGTAATTTCGCGAATATCCGCCATAATATTGGATTCCATATTCGTAATCTCGAATATCCGCGCTTACGACATGAATTGCGATCTAACAATCGCAATTGCGACCCAATATGCGCAATGCATACATGTCAATGGAGAATGGCGGAATCCGAAATCGCGATTATCCGAGAAAGCGCAATGCGACCACATATGCGCAATACATTGAAGTCAATGGAGAATGGCGAAATCCGAAATTGCGATTATCCAAGAAAGCGCAATGCGACCAAATATGCGCAATGCATGCAAGTCAATGGAGCTCGGATATTCGACTGGGAGAATATCCATCATTTCCGTTTGAAAAAATTGCATTGCGATTATATAATCGAGATCCCATTCATTGCAATTTATTTTAATTTAATTATAAAAGCGCAATAAATCGCGAAAAATCGCGATCGCGTCGGATATCCGATGATATATTCGCGAATATTCGTGAAAAGGCGAAATAGCGATATTCGAGCTAAATATTCAAAAATCGAATATTCGAGCTCAACATTAATGACTATGAAAGGATGACATTTGGACTGCAGGTAGTCTCAGGGGTTAGTCACTAAGGCAGAAAATGTCAGGGTTGTACTACTGATGTGGGGGGTCAAATGTGTTGTACAGTGAGAGTTACATGTGACCCAAAGCCAGCTGGTGACCTGTGAATGGAGACAGCTAATCAGAGGATCAATCAGGAACAGGGAGGTCCATCTGCAGCAGAATCTACCATGCAGGAGGCTGACGCAGAGGACACAGTGAGGAAGACCGCCCTACATATGGGGTGAGGACCAAACACCATCTCCTGGTACTCATCTGAGGAGCTCACTAAAAAAGTTATGTACACCCCTATATATATATATATATGCCACTGTGTTGTCCCTATGACGACCTTTGGAAGGTTCTGGGCAGTATATTTGCTTATTTCAGGGATTGAGTGGAGGGAAGCTATAGTGTTATGTCACCAAGATGTGGCCCCTAGTTGAATTTGAAGCCATCTGCTCTAGCACATGTCATTTTTTGCATAAATTCAATTCAAATTGTTTTTATTTGAAATTTCTAAATAACCTTGAACTTAAGTAAGGGCTTGTCTTCACTTGGGCGGTTGGCCTTGGCTGATCGTGCCCATAAAGAATGAATGGACGCTGTTATAAATTGCGCCAACCCACATTTTTTGACCGTGTCCATTCATGTCTATGGGCATGATGTGGGGCGATTGGTAACCAGTGTTTTTGACCCCGGGTGGCCAACTGCCCAAGTGGGGAGGGGACATAGCCTTACACAACAACTATATGTACTATAGTATTTTTTGTAATGCTTCCAAAACAGTTTACTACATCTCCATAAGTTTTGGTGATGATTCCATGTTCAGGGGCTTTACAAGTCACTAATTCATTTGACATTTTGGGACCAACTCCAACTGTTGCAGTCTTGTTGGGCAGTTAAAGCTGCACCCCTTCAGAGTTTGCTTGAGATAAAAGAAAACCCTATACATACCTTGTATCCAGAACCAGGGCCGCCGTCAGGGGGGGACAGGGGGGACTCCCCGGGCAGCTAGGGGGGCCCGACGGTCAGCACGTGGGGGCCCCGGCGTGCTGACTGATAGGTACAGCAGCCTCTGCTCACTGTACCTCTGCCTCTGCACAGCCCGGACTGCCACTACTGTGTGCGATGCGCTGCCAGCAGTCCGGGCTGTGAAGGCAGGCGAGGCAGAGGTACAGTGAGCAGAGGCTGCTATACCTATCAGTCAGCACGCCGGGGTTAAGGTGGATTTTTCTGCTAGCACCCCCCCCCCCCCTCCTTCCATGGGGCCCGGGCATTTTTGCTGTACCGGGCCCCATGATTTCTGACGGCTGCCCTGTCCAGAACTGTGCTGCACATGTATATATGACGATGCAGCTCCTCGGGGGAGTGGAAACTACAGCATGGGTTTTTGCAGAATTCAGTTAATGTTAAATGACAAGAGTAAATTATCCCCACAAATAACATAAAAGTGTAAAGCTGACCATACACCTTTTAGATCTCTCTGTCAGATATCCTTTAGATCAACTATGTAGTGCCGGATCCTCTGCGATTGAACACAGGTAGACTTGATGGTTTAGAAAGTCCCTCATATTACATGGTTTTGGTAAAACAAAAGGAGATCTAAAGGAAATCTGACAGAGAAATCTAAAGGTGCATGGGGACCCTAAGGGGTTAACATATTCAGGGAAGGGGAAACTTTAAGCAATTTCCAGTACATTCTGTAGTGTTCTGTGTTGTGTACAATGACACAATCTTTGTTTCTGCAAAGCTGATTAGTGAGAAGTATTGGAGAACGTCGCCCTGGCATGCTTTCCCTTCATTATACAAAGCTTCCCCCTGTTGCTGGGTGTACCCATTAGAGATGGTCGAATTTTTCGACTTGCTATCTTTGTGAGCTGATTGCAAAGCCCCTGAACGTGGTATCATCACCATACTTGCTGGAGATGTAGAGAAGGGTTGGGGGAATATTTGAAAAAAAGAAGTGTTGCTCTAGCACATGTACTTTTTGCATAAATTAAGTTCAAATTTAAAGTCGAAATTCAGATTTTCGAAATTTCTACTTGACTTTGAACTTAATTTGTGCAAAAACTATTTGTGTTAGAGACATACTTTCTTTTTTGGAGTGTACCCCCAACCCTTCTCTACATCTCCAGCAAGTTTGGTGATGATACCATGTTCAGGGGCTTTGCAATTAACTCGAAATCGGCGAAATGGTCGAATTAAAAAAAAAAAATTCGACCATCTCTAGTACCCATGATGAAATGATGATCCCTTTGTCCTGCTTGTGTTGGTTACCCTGATCTCTGTATCTGAATACCATAACAGAAGCCATTTACCTGCAACTTATCCTTACTGCAGACCACACTGCTGCACTTGGCTCATTATGAAAATATTATATTAACTTACCTCTTCACAAAGTCAGCAGTGAACCAAGATCTTGTCCTTTAGCAAGGATCATGTGACCAGTGCCTTGGCATTTCATCTTGGCTCAGCACCAGCATTTTTCTTGCACATCTGTGAGTATTTCAGGATTCTGAGCTTTACCCTTTCACCAGATCATATTGAAAACCTTTAGGATGTTGAAAACTATGTCCCACGTGCTGCATATTTTGAACACCAAGATTTAAAAATACTGGCTATATTTTGTAGGCAAGAGTTCGGTCTTTACTCAATAATCTCTGGCTGCTCTGCAACCTCTTCCTTCAAGTCTTCCAGCAATGATAGTAGTAGTGAAGTAGTGGAAGTAGATGCAGAGGAAAGAAATGCCCATGAGTGCATCTTCCCTCCGACAGCTTCCCTGGAACTCAAGCTCCACCACGAGTTACCAGCCACTGGGTGAGCATGAGTTACAGGAGGAGGGGAAGCAGTCAGAGGGAAGAGCCACCCATGGACATTTCTTACCTCTGCTTCCCTGTATCCTGGAACTTAAGCTCCAGCACAGAGCTACCAGCCACTGGGCAAGCATGAGTTACAGGAGGCGGGGAAGCTGTCAGAGGGAAGATCCACCCATAGACGTTCTTACCTCTGTTTTCCCATCACCTGGAACTCAAGCTCCAGCACAGAGCTACCAGCCACTGGGCAAGCATGTGTTAGAGGAGGCGGGAAAGCTGATAGAGGGAAGATCCACCCACGGAAATTTCTTACCTCTACCTCTGCTTCCCCATCTCCTGGATCCCAAGCTCCAGCACAGGGCTAACAGCCAGCACGACTTAAAAGAGGTGGGGAAGCCGTCAGAGGGAAGATCCAGAACTGGACACAGCAGGGGATGCAGAACTAAGCACCATACACAAGGAGGAACGAAATATTAGACAAAATGCATATGTAGAGAAGGGTTGTGGGTATTAGAGATGGTTGAATTTTTTGACTTGCTAGATTTGTGAGCTGATTGCAAATCCCCTGAAAATGGTATCATCACCAAAATAGCTGGAGATGTAGAGAAGGGTTGTGGGAACATTGGAAAAAGAAAAAGTTTTGCTCTAGCACATGGAGTTTTTGCATAAATTAAGTTCAAAAACAAAGTTGAAATTCTGATTTTCTAAATTCTGACTTGACTTTGAACGTAACTTGTGCAAAACTATTTGTGTATTTTTTTGTAGTATACCCCCAACCCTTCTCTACATCTCCAGCAAGTTTGGTGATGATA
>CM070036.1:148930429-148940914 GCA_036250615.1 Ptychadena robeensis | reverse complement strand
AGGTAGACAGGTTAGCTTGACTCTGACTGGACGCTTGGTGTCCTGATTTCTCACCTTCCCCTGGTAGTAACTCGAACCTCAGGCAAACAGGTCTCCAGAATCAGTCCTCCGGCACATCTCTAGTCACAGCTCTCAGTAGGCAGAAGGCTGGCTGGGCCTTGTAGTGCGTCCCTCTTGACAGCAGGAGTTCAGCTCTTTGCTCAGGGCAGACTTTACAAAGTCTCTACCCTAGGGATCGCAGAGGCCTCAGAGAGGGAGATCTGGCCCTCAGAAAACTGGAACACAGGAACACTGGCAATGCTTCAGACCCTACAGGGCCCCAGGAGGGGGGACACCCTGGGTCACACTGAGCACTGACCTGAGAATGCTGAACCTTTTTATACCTTTTTGACACACCCAACATCCCAGAGAGATGACTCATGTTCCCTCCAAAATGTTGTAAAGTAGATGGCAGGTGCTGCTGTTGTCACTAGCTGAAAGGTCATCTCCGGGCAGAACAGACTTGATACATTTCCCGCCAAAATTCTGGAGGGAAAATGTACAAGCTGCACCTGCCAAGAGAAAACCAAGTTAACCCTCAACTCACCAAGTTAACCCTTTACCTCACTTAACTCTAGCACCCATGGGGGGCTACAAATGCCCAGGAGGTTAAAGCGGTTTTGAATAAAAAAATATATATATACATGAAATAAACCTAATACACACCTTCAGCAGTTGGAGAGCATGGTAAAATGCTACACATTTTTATTTATGGCGAAAGCATCTTGCCTAATGGAAAATAGAAGCCACTTCTGCCAGAGAGGAGCATCTCTTTTCCCCTTCTGGATGTGCACCTCTCATCACTGCAACCTGCCCCCCCCCCCCCCCCCCCCCCCCCCCCCCCCCCCCCCCCACAGAACTTCTCCAGAGACAAGGGTTTTATTCAACCCGGGGGATTGGTGCATTGCGGTTGATAAGAGGTGATCTGATGCCGGTAGATTGAAACTCGTCATTTCTCTCCCAGCCGTCAATCTTATGATACGACGGGACTATATCTGGGCAGCCCCACTTTAAGTACCTGTGGGGGCCCATCCAAGTAGGAGGAAGAAGAATGTTCATACTAGAGGTTCCAAGACATTTTATCAACTGCTATGCAGCTTCACATTAACATTGATTTTCTTTAACAATTCTCTTGGTATTGGTTAAATTGGCACCGTGTCAAATAGACAGCTGATGACCATAAGCAGAAGAGAGCTCTTGGAAAATGTAGTGTAATCCTCTCGAAGGATGGAGTATTTGCTCATTCCAGTATTTGTTCGGCTTTTCCTTTCTCTAGAAATGTTAGTTTAACTTGGACTCTTCTCTGCCTCTCATTGGTTAAACATACCGGCCTCTTCTCATGCCAACTTCTAGCCTTTGCTGCTTGTCCAGTCTACACTCAATCCATACATACATTTTTCCCTAGAAATAATCAGAATGTACTGCTAAAGGGATGCTGAGGGTGCATAGATATGTGTAGCCAGGGTTTCAGGAGAGATGCTACAGGAACAGGCAGAGAAGTCATGACCAAGAGAGAGAAAAGGGTTAAGCAAAGTGTATCTCTATCACATGGAGCTGAGAAGTACTACTACCCTGAGCCAGACCTCCACCACTATACAGCATGCATGTCAAGGGAAGAAGAAATATGCCTGGATATGAATTTATCACCAGTGGAGGGTTCACATTAACATTGGTTTTCTTGGTGTTGACCTTTAACAATTAGCTTGGTATTGGGTTAAATTGGCGCCATGTCAAATAGACAGCTGATGACCATGAGCAGAAGAGAGCTCTCGGAAAATGTTGTGTAATCCTCTGGAAGGACGGAGTGTTTGCTCATTCCAGTATTTGTTCGGTTTTTCCTTCCTCTAGAAATGTTAGTTGAACTTGGACTCGGCCTCTCATTGGTTAAACACACCGGCCTCTTCTCATGCCAACTTCTAGCCTCCGCTGCTCGTCCAGTCTCATTTGACAGTAGCTGTTTTGTACGAGGCCTTAGGAAAAACATGTGTTCCCGACATATTGCATAATTTGAGAGTTCACATCTTTCTCCTTTTTTTTTTTCTAAACTATGATTTTCCAAAACAAAGAACACGCAGTACTAATAGCGGCTGACGTTTTCAGGGTAATGTCTTCAAATAAGTAAATTTGTTGTGTGTTCTGTTGTATGAAATTACTATTAATATATACTGATCAGCATCTCTGAGTCACGGCGCGCTTTGCAGATTTGTCTTCATACATTTTTATAGAATTTTCTTGTTGTGGCAGACGCTCCCGCAAAATGCACAGTGTGGGTTTATAGTTTTTTTTATACTTGATTTAAATAAATATGAGTCATTTAGACGACTAGAGCGTTATTTAGGAGGCCATGCTTAGTAATACAGAGACCAACTAGGTTAACAGCTATCATTCCATTAACCTCCCTAGTGCACTGCTGAGGTTCAGATTTCTGGACCAAAAGCGCACCATAAACTTTAATAGAAAAAAAGTTTTTTTACATTGTAGGCCTGTAACTTTCCAAAGTCTGTCCATACAGGATTCTGGTGACATCCTGAGTGTAATAACATGTTCAGATGCTTTGTGAATAACTCACAATATCAGATAATGAAGATTTCAATAATTCACTGTATCAGGTAAATTAGCGCTGCGACCACTAGATGGCGCTGCAGATGTGCCAGGTTACATAGGAGAGCATTGGGGGGGGGGGGGGGGGGGGGGGGTGATCTGTTCTCCTGCAGCTGCCTCATTAGATCAGTGACACACGGAGCAGTGAGTTTGCTCTCCTGTGGTTCCCATCTCCGTCTGACAAACCCAACTCGTCCACTGCTGTTCTGACAGATCAGAGCTGGATGAGCTGGGACCGTCAGGAACAGCAGAGGGGTTAATATTGTTGGATGATTTATGAAAGATGTCATCAGTAATGTTAAGATGAACCTGTGGCCAGACTTTAAAGTGGGCAATAAAGTGTGAATAATTTCTTATCAAGCGATAAATAACCTATTGAAAATCTATTACTCACCTTAGGGCACTGCAGAGCAATTCATTATTAATTTGTAAAGCATATGCAATGTTCTTTCCATCAGCAGATTAGTTCCTCCTCCCTCCAGATCGACGGCTGCTTTGAACGCTGTGCGTGCTCACAGCTATCTATCTGGCCCATATCTAATGCAGGATATCGGATATGACTGTAAACCACGGTTGATGTCTGTTGCTTTGCACGGAGACCGCGGGGTCTTCAAGCAAAGCATTGTCGGAGCTGGAGACACAGCAGCACTGCGCCTTCAGCTCCTTTGATGTCGGGCCGGCTGCTGCCAGGAACCTCGAACAGCTCTTATAACAAGCTGTGTGTTCCCTGCTTAAAGCAGTGCTATACTCAAAATAAAAAAACACATACATTAAATTGACATAATACCCACCTGTCAGCGGTATACATCTGTGAAAACTGCTACAGAAAAAAACAAAAACATACTCACCTTCCTCACTTCCTCATTCCTGGGGTCAGACAGAAGAAATTCCACCCACACTTCATTCTGACTATGGGGCTGTAATTCTATAAAATGGCCACTAGATGGAGCTTCAATTACATCACCTTAGATTCTCCAGATGTGAAGCTGCATTCCAATTCACATGAGACTATGGACTTCATCCCACCTGTCCCTGTCCCCTGATTGTTTAACAAGCTGCCCCGGCGGGTACGTCTGTCAGCCTCAGCGTTGCCCTGGGGAGAGCGCGGCGCCATCGGGGTCCCCGGTCTATGGGTCCCCGGGCAGCGCAGCCTCTCCCCCAGGGGGGGACTCACCTGTGGGTGTAGGGGGTACCCTCTCCATGGGTACCCCCCCTGATATCATCTTCTGCACGCAGCCGGCGTGCAGAGCATGGCCCCGCCCGCCGCGCTGCCATAAACTGCGCATGCGCGAGGGAGCGAAGTGGCGCTTGTCACGCCACGGGCGTGCACAGTTTTAAAGGTACATATTACCCCTCCTCTCTGCAGGTCATTTCCTGCAGAGGGGAGGGTGGAACAGCAGCGCTATTAAACTCAGTTTAAGACATAAGTCATTGCTGTAGCTTGCAGTTCCCAATAGTCTGAGTGCGTATGCTGTTCCTGTTTCCCCTTTCTGACCGACTCCCCGTGTATCGAACCTTGGCTTGCCTCCTCGTTAAGCTGATTTCTGGACTCAACCCCGACCATAGCAAGCAACCGTTTATGACTACTCCTTGACTTGGCCGCCCTGCCTCGACCCTTCGCTTGTCCTGACTACGTTTGCCTTCTCCAACCCTTGTGCCCTTGGAACCCTCTGGACGATCCTATATCTACACACATCGCTTCTCCAGCGGGGTAGGTCTACCCGACCCTCCCGCCACTCTCGCTGGGTGTGCTGTCAGAAGAGGGGACCTTTCCTGCCCGCCGCAGAAAGACCACCGGTGGCCCCCTCCTGGGACATCGCCCACTCTCCCAATTAGTGGGGCTCTGGGTTAAGACCGGGCTCTACGGACTAGACTCCTCCCCCTGTCGTCAGTGCTATCCGCCTTCACCCCAGGTGTGACGTAACAACGTCACACAGTGGGAGGGAAGTGCCCGAAAATCACCTCTCCTGCTGTAAGTAAAAATTTTTTTTACATTTTGAGCAGTGATTGCCTAGTTATCAGCAGTGCTGCTGCTGATAGTGTGAAGTGTCCAGTGAGGTGGTAGGTCCGTTTCAAGTCTGTGTAAGCTGGCGGTCAGTAGTGATGACCTTACTGCCTGCAAGGCGGACAGTTCGGCGGCGAACATGGATGTTCGCCCTCCTTCTCGCCGGCGAGCAGTACGGGTATTTGACCCGCCCCATTCGCCGGCGAGAAGAAGATCTCTATTCTTCCTCCGGCAGGATCAGAACCTGCGAGATCGTGCCGGAGGAAGAATAGAGATCTTTTCACTAGAGATAGAGAATCTTTTCACTAGAAGACCGGGCATAAAGCCGGTCTTCTAGTGAAAAAACCGGCTCGGAGCAGGAAGTGACGTCAGTGACGTCACATCCAGCTCCCTTAGCCAGGAACTACGCGTTCCAGGGACCGGATGTGACGTCACTGACGTCACATCCGTTTTTTCCGATTCAAAGGCGGGGAATTTGAATGTGTCCGCGAACAGGCGGACGGCGGACTTCTTTAAAAGTCCGACCCGCCCGTTCGCGGACAGTCCAGGCCGATGTTCGGCCATCACTAGCGGTCAGGGACCGGTCCACTCTGTTATATCAGCCGGCAGCTGCACTTCAGTAATAACATCAGGTCTCACTCAGAGCAAGGGCTTTCTGACTCACGGTATGTTATTTTGCCTAGGAGAATATTGTACCTTATATATGTATAAGTATAATGTGTCTGCAGTAATGTAAATGTAAGTATGAGTGTGTTATGAACAGTGTGTGTCTAATGGTGTGCTGTACCATAAGGAGTTAACTGCATGTTCTGTGTCCCAGCCTTAGTGTTGCTTGCACCTAGAGTTTATAAACGGTTCAATAAGGGAATTTCAGTTTGTTCTTGGGATTGGATATTGGCAGAAGAAGGAGGTCCTGTCCTATGGGAGTAGACAGGCTTGTCTGCAGAACAGAAGAACTAAGATCAGCATGTGAGTGTGCTAGACCCCTTTCACCAAGGCTAGGGTTGAAGGTAACCGACACTGTCATCACTAGAGAGACCTATGTAAAGGAGAGTTGACAACCAACTTGAAACTGATCGATTCATTTTCTTTAAAGCATCATTAACGCTTTCTCCCACAAAGGGGCGCCTGAAAAAAAAAAAGGCATGGATACATTTCCTGTTCGATATCGATTACTTTTTTGCAGGCTTAGACATGGTCATGTGGCAAAAATGACATCACCAATCCTGTATGAGTTTTGGCACCATCCTACAAGAAACTTAAACACAGTTTTAGACAAAGGTGTGTCAGGGGAACATGGGGAAATTTAGGAACTCTCTTGTTACCCCATGGTGTAGGGGTGCTTGACGGGGGCGTAATGGAGGAGAATCGTCGGACCGGAAGTGATGTTGGTGACAGAGGCAGAGCCACACAGGCTTAAAACCTGGCTGCGGAAGAGGAACGGACTCTCTTCGCGTGGCAAGCTGAAGACTCCCACCCTTCCTCCCTTTCTTCTCTTCCTGTGTTTTTCACTTTTCCTTCTTTGCAGGTTCATCGTTCGGTGATGTTTGCTTGGTGGCCGGACACTTTGTCACAGCAGGCGGGTCTGGGCAGTGTCCAGGAAACATTTTTGGAACGTGGTGGAACATTTTCAGAGGGAGACGTGCTGGTGGTAAGGCCAAGATGGGAACATTGGGCTCTTGCGGGGGTCAATGACCCATTTGGTTTTGAGAATAATTCGAAAGTGGAGTCAATGGCTGGAAAGTACCCACTGGGGTGGAGTGGCTTAGGCTGATGACCGGTACAGGTGGCTTGGTTTTATTGATCTGGGGGGACACTGTCCGGAGACCTCTTTTGTTATTGCACTTGTTGATTATTTAATAAAGCTGTGGCCAGTTTTACCCACAATTTTATCAGATATCGGTGTCCTTGTTTTTATTATAGGGGGAGCGTATGGCAGTGATAGTGAGGTTGGTTAGGTTGTGTGGTGGTAGGCATATGTTTAATGGTTTTTCCTCCTCATCCCTGCCCAGGTCATAGACATTGACAGACGCACTTTAAATACCCATTCGGTTTCTAAAACAAAACAGGGTTTGTTGCTGCTGTGTGTTTTGAATACATGTCTTGTAAATAGATGGAATAATGTGAAGTTGGCAAGTACACCCATGGGTGTTGGTGCTTTTCATAAGTAGCTTAGAATACTAATACTAAATAGGTGTTACTTCTGCTGCCAGGTTCCATGATGGACAAGGTAAATAGTAAGGATGTTACAATTAGAGCAGGAGGCGATGGCAAGGAAGAATAGAATAGTAAGAGCAACACTCAAGAATAGATAGCAAGGGACAATTCCAATAAATAGCAACTTACTCATTGAGGCTACGGAGGCTTTGTTCAGACATCTGCTGATGCTGGGGTAACGTACTGCACTCAGTTAACCCCTGCATCGGCCCAGCACTGTGAGAACAGAGTGTATGTGATCTGTCAGGACTCCCAGCGCTTTAAGTAGGGGTCCCAACGGATCACAAAACAATGTGGAAACATACCCTAAGACTCATCAAGAACATCCATCAATTTCAGAAAACAACGGTTATCTATACAAAAAAGTCCTCAACAGTTAACCCCTGTTGTAAATCCAAGATTGTAGAGCACACTGACTCATTGGCTCATCATTTCTGTTTTACAGTTCCCACAATGGCCACCTGAGGTAGCTTCGGGGTGAAGCCTCATGCAGTGTGCTGCACCAGTCTGGTGCGCTGACTGGTGAAGGATGTCCACCCCAAGACCTATCTTAACCCATATGCAGATGTTGAATGGCTCCCTATAGACTGTGAGGACTTGCTAAAATAAGAGACACACAAATGAGCATATCTACAAGGGGAGGTTGAAGGAGTGGTGACCTCTTTGCCTGGACCCCCAAGCTCCTCTCCCTCTTACCCCCAAACGCTAGATAGATTAGACGACTTACCTGACCCATACACTTTTGGATTCTTACTGTGGCAGATCCCCCCCCCCCCCCCCCCCCCCCCCCCCCCCCCCCCCCCCCCGCTGAGCCGGTCCGTGCCCCCAGTCAACGGGACATAAGACCAGTTTAAATAATTGCTTCGATGGGCGATCTATGTACTCCTGACTGTTTCCCCCTGACGAAGCCCTCAACAGAAGGGCGAAACGCGTTGGGCATGTTTATTCTGAACCACGATTCATGAAGCATCACTTTTGATATTTTAATATGTTGGATTTATGTGACTCATCATCTATGTCAATGTCGATGGTATTTGTATCATGTGCACTTATGTTTTGTATTGTCCCTCAATAAATCTATACCTTTTACCTCCAGCCTGTCTACGACTATGTACCTAGAAAGTCCCAGGGGCTAGCCACTAGAGATGGTCGAATCATTTCGACGGTTTCAACTTAATTGCAAAGCCCCTGAACATTGCATCATCACCAAACTTGCTGGAGATGTAGAGAAGGGTTTGTATACTACAAAAAAGAAAGGATGTCTCTAACACAAATCGTTTTTTCACAAATTAAGTTGAAACTCAAGTAAACATTTTGAAAATCAGAATTTCGACTTTAACTTTGAACTTAATTTATGCAAAAACTACATGTGCTAGAGCAAAAGTCTTTTTTTTTTTCAAATGTTCCTCCAACCCTTCTCTACATCTCCAGCAATTTTGGTGATGATACCATGTTCAGGGGCTTTGCAATCAGCTCACAAAGTTAGCAAGTCGAAAAATTCGACCATCTCTACTAGCCACCCCAAATTTGGTACCATGGGTTGGTCCAAAGTTTACCGCCTCATGCAGTGTGTCTGTGCATAATTTTTTCCTTCATTTAGTGATGGGAAGCATAGGCAATATTCGCATTTGCCTAATATTCGCAATAAATGCACAGTAGTTCCGGGTACTCATATAAAACATTTTGAATATTTGCGATTAGGAAAATTATATTATAATTATATTCAAGATCTTGGCGAATTCTCAAAGTGCCGATATTCACAATAAAAAATTGTGATTAGAATATTGACACTCAGCATTATATAGGATTAGTGGAGCACAGCTGTAGGTTTACACATGTAAGATACACATCAATGAAACACATACCGTATATACTCGAGTATAAGCCTAGAATATAAGAGTTATTCAGCACCAAAAATTTGCTGAAAAAGTCCCCCAGAGCTAATATTCACCCCACACACACACATCACTTACCTGTCCGGGTGTTTGCTGGTCTCCCTGCGGCATCGGCAGTCTCTGTGATCTGATGTGAATTCGGTATTCTATCTATGACAGTGGTTCCCAAACTTTCTCTGCAGGGCCCCCCTTTTCTAAATAAAAAAATGATTGACCCCCCCCCATCAAACTACACAGGTTCAGATTGAGGGCCATTTCACAATAGCCAGAAACATTCATCATTCTCATAGAGACACACTTTACATGCATTCCACTTACTTTCTGCAGCCAGTTCCCCCATGGTTGTCTTTCTGCTTCTCCCTCCCTCAGGCTTCTGTTTGGCTGGCAGTGGTAGAGGAGGGTCAGCAGTAGAGGGAGAGGGAGGAGCTGTCGTGGAGGGTCACCGGGCAGAGTGCAGAGCTTCGGTGGAGGGTCAGCCATAGAGGGAGAGGGGAGAGCTTCGGTGGAGGGTCACCAGGGCAGAGAGCAGAGCTTCGGTGGAGGGTCAGTCGTAGAGGGAGAGGGAAGAGCTGTGGTGGAGGATCACCGGGGCAGAGGGAAGAGCTTCGGTGGAGGGTCACCAGGGCCGAGAGCAGAGGGAGTAGGGAGGCAATCCACAGAGGGAGAAGAGTTCTGACAGCAGGTAGAGCCAATAGGCAGCTGAATTCTACAGATCTCTGGCTGACAGTGCAATTCCCTCACAGAGGGTTCCGAGTGACACCTTGGCTGACACCCTATCTGCGCCCCCCCCCCTTCCGGAATACCCCTGCACTTCTCTAGGAACCACTAAAGATGGTTACATTGTTTTGACTAGCTGACTTTGTGAGCTGATTGTAAAGCCCCTGAACATGGTTGCTCTAGCACATGTAGTTTTGGCATATATTAAGATGAAACTTTGACTTTTAACTTAATTTATGCAAAAACTATTTTGTAGTATACCCCAACCCTTCTCTACATCTCCAGCAAGTTTCATAATGATACAATGCTCAGGGGTTTTGCAATTAACTCTAGGATCCACTGATCTACGGCATTCCTGTGCTGGACTCATCTGGTGAAATGTAAACTTGGGTGGCAGCGCCATCTTGTGGACATATTGTTATTATATTGTTATTTTTTACTGGAAATGGTGGAATATCAATAAGAAAACTCAACTATCTGACTTTGCAAATAGCTGCTGTGTTTCGCACCCTAGACTTATATACAGGTCAGCTTATACTCGAGTATATAGAAGAGATGGTCTAATTTTTTTTTTTTTAATCGACCATTTCAATTATTTAAAGTTAATTGCAAAGCCCCTGAACATGGTATCATCACCAAACTTGCTGGAGATGTAGAGAAGGGTTTGGGGTATACTACAGAAAACCCTTCTCTACATCTACAGCAATTTTGGTGATGATACAATTTTCAGGGGCTTTGCAATCAGCTCACAAAGTTAGCAAGTCGAAAAATTCCACCATCTCTATGTATACGGTACCCATAAAGCCTCATCCACTATACTTTTGATCATGGTGCAATGACTATATCCAATGACCAATATGCCACACCAAATGATAACTAGTGATGGCGCGAACCCGGAATTTGATGTTCGCGAACGGCGAACGCGAACCTCCTCAAATGTCCGCGAACCCGGCAAAACCGGCGAACCCCATAGACTTCAATGGGCAGGCGAACATTAAAAAACAAAGGGAC
>CM070036.1:148880701-148893974 GCA_036250615.1 Ptychadena robeensis | reverse complement strand
GTGATATATACCTTCCAATCACTATGTATTCTGTCAGGGAGGACCCAGCACTACAAAGCACTACTACTAGAGCAAAGCCTTTTCTACATCTTCAGCAATTTTAGCTTGATTGGAGAGTATGGGATGGGTCCCAATGTCCTTTGATCAGATTTATTCAATAAATCGACATCGATGCGTTTATATAGATTTTTATGCCACTTCTTCAGGATGGATATTTTTATCAAGTTATCTGTTAAAAAATATATATATATATATGTATGTAACAAGCATAACAAGCATAACATTATATTGTTTATCGCATTATTAAGTATCTTACTACAAAACTTAGTATAACATTTGCAAAATACTTATTGTATGCAGAGTTCTTATTATGCAGTTCTAGGCTTTCAAATAAAATAGAATAGGATGAAAAAAATTATTGTTACTTACAACTTTTAAATAACAATTATTATTTTCATCCTTTTATATTTTCTTCTGCAAGGTCCAGATTTCTGTACCAAAAGCGCACCATAGACTGTAATGGAATTTTTTTTGTGTTGTAGACCTGTAACCTCCAAAAATCTGTCTGTACACAGGTCTAATAGACATCCTGACTATAATAATGTTTGACACACACAAGTATTATAAAAAAAAAGTACATTTAAAAAAAATGATAAAATGTATCATTTGAATGTTTAAATCTCTTGAATACTTATTTGGTATGAAAGATTTCAAATCAGGATTTATTTTTATTACAATTGGAAATGTGTTTTGTTTTACTTTGAATTGTATTGGATACAGTTATCACTGTATCTAATACAATGGCATTTGGAACCCTCTGAAAGGGTTAACTTCAAAGATCACATCTGGGAATGACAATGGGGGTGATATTCCAGGTGTGCTCTTTGAAGATATCCTAATTTGCATATGAATGCAAATTAGGCCGGGAGAGAGATGACATGCCGGCAAGCTTCAGATCCTGGACAGCACAGAGCAGAGAGTATGTGCTGCTGCTGTCAGGAGATCTGAGCTTAGCTGGATGGCTCCATCTCGTCAACTGCAATACTGCATAAGCAAGTGCAGGACGAGATAGTGCCGTCAGAAGCGCTAGGGAGGTTAACAGATAACTTGATAAAAATATCCATCCTGAAGAAGTGGCATAAAAATCTACCAAACGCGTCGATGAAAATATATATTGAATAAACCTGTTCAATGGACATTGGGCGCCTTGTATATGCCTCTTTATTTTTACTGGGACCCATCCCATACTATCCAATCAAGCTAACTTGATTTAGGAGACATTTAGGATCAAATCATTTGATGGTGAATGATCCCTTTTCTCCTAATACTCTTCTTCTCCGCACATTCATTTGTGGGAGATTTTTTACGTCAACTAAACTTTGGAGTTAGGTTCCAAAAGATAGACAACACAATTGAATAACTTCAGCAATTTTGGTGATGATACCATTTTCAGAGGCATTGCAATCAGCTCACAAGGTCAGCTAGTCGAAAAATTCCACCATCTCTAATTTCAGGACCATCTCTAATCCATGGCTATAAACAGGAAGTGTGTGGTAGGAGGCTGCAGAAGAGGAGTGGTGAATAGTGATGGTCAAACTTCAGCCAGGTCCGTTAGCGAACAGGCGGATCAGACTTTTCAAAAAGTCTGACATCCGCCTGTTCGCAGGGAGGTCCAAGATTATCAGTAACTGTATCTCCTGATGAAGCAACTTCTTTGCGAAACATGTCGAGATTATGATTTCTTGTGACAACACGTGATGTGGTGATATAACAAAGATATGAGTTATAAACAAATACGTGATGTACTGTATGGTACTTGATTGATTAAAACATTGTATGTTATTTTTAGAGATAGTCAAACTCTTTTTCAAAAATTCGACCATTTCGACGATTTCTAGTTAATTGCAAAGCCCCTGAGCATGGTATCATCGCCAAACTTGCTGGAGATGTAGAGAAGGGTTGGGGGTATACTCCAAAAAAAAGTATGTCTCTAACACAAATAATTTTAGACAAATTAAGTTAAAAGTCAAGTCAAAATTTTGAAAATCAGAATTTCAACTTTAATTTTAAACTTAATTTATGCAAAAACTACATGTGCTAGAGCAAAACTTTTTTTTTTTCAAATGTTTCCTACATCTCCAGCAAGTTTGGTGATGATACCATGTTCAGAGGCTTTTGCAATCAGCTCACAAAGTTAGCAAGTCGAAAAATCTGACCATCTCTAGTTATTTTATACAACTACTGTCAACTGTGTCCACTAGTGGCGAAATCCAGGATTACCACATACTTTCATCCCTAAAAACAGGGACTGCAGGGCATTTGTGGTCATGTGGGCAGGATTGCTGTGCATTTTTAATATAATTTAGGCTCTTACATAAGATTGTCATGGTGCCACCTACTTATTGGCTAGGTAGGCTTCCATTGTGATAGACCCCAACTAGAGATGGTCGAATTTTTTTTCAAAAATTCAACCATTTTGATGATTTCGAGTTAATTGCAACACCCCTGAACAAGGTATCATCACCAAACTTGCTGGAGATGGAGAGAAGATTTGGGGGTATACGCCAAAGAAAAAAATAAATAGTTCTTGCACAAATTAGATTCAAATTATGTCAAAATTTCGACTCAACTTAATGGTCTAGAGCAAATCTTTTTTTTTAAATGTTCCTACACCCCTTCTCTACATCTCCAGCAATTTGGGTGATGATACCATGTTCAGGGGCTTTGCAATCAGCTCACAAAGTTAGCAAGTCGAAAAATTTTACCATCTCTAACCCCAACATACACAGACTTCTCCAGTCACCAGAGATGGTTGGTAAATGTTGATCCATGTTCATGGCCGAAGTTGAAGTCGAAGTTGAGTGGTGAACTGGACAGAACGGCATTTTATTTACATAATATCATAATACGCAAAACTTTTGCCAGCTAAAGCTCATCCAGGTCAGATAACGATCCAGTTTCAGTTGGATGGTCGGTACTTCCTCACCATCCTACTGGAACAAAGTTTATAAAAAGAAAATTAAACAAAAAAAAAAAAAGCAGAAAGAGCATTCTGTATACAATCGTATTATTATTTCCCCACTTTGATCTGTGAAACATAAAATTATGTTTTTGAATGAAACTCCTTATAAACAGCCAATATTCCAGATAATTGTACAGAACTCTGTAAAAACACATGACATCCATTGAAACGTTCCCACTTAGATGACAGCCATCTAAATTGTATTTGCATCCAAAAATACCCTTTGATGTCGCTTTCATCCTGAATTGCTGTATCTGTTTTGATGATGCCGATTCCCATTCAGATGTTGAACAATAAAAAAGTGTTTTTGTGTGTGTGTGTGTTTTTTTCTAGAAAACAATATAAATGGGGGAAAAAAACCAGAATACAACTACATACAAAAAAATAAGAGAATAGGCTCAGAACATGTTTAGGTAAAGTCAGATTTACATTTAATAAACATTGCCTGGGGGTGAATGTGATTTTCATTATTCACTTGGTTTGGTGAATCAATCACTGCTATTTCAAACATGTAGCTGCATAGTTTGGTCATTTTATAGGGATAATACAGACCTGGATAGCTGAAAGGAATATTTGTAGCCCTCAAGGGCCAGACCTTGACCCTTCTCTTTGACATCAATGTATTTTGCCAAAATTACCATATTTTTGGAGGGTGCGTCTTATGGACCGAAGGTGAGGTCCTGGGACTATGGGGTCACCCAGTTATTGCCTGGAAGGTTTACTGGTGCTCCCCTGTTGGGTCGCCGGAAATAAAGTTCTGTCGGTTAGCCCTTGGCTCCTGTCGTTGGTTGATGCCTGAACCTTAAGCTAGCCATACACGTGTCGGATTCCATGTCCAATCGATTCATCATCCGATCGATTCCGGCGATTCTGCCGGGAATCGCAGGTGTGATCAATCGGCCAATTAAGAGTATCCATCGCAGCATACCACCTTGTCCGAGTGGATTCCGGCACGATTCCGTGTGCGATTCCACCTCCGATTCCACCTCACAAATGGCAACTCCCCCTGATCCGGGCAGAATCGGATGAGAAAGACCAACATGTTGGTTCTCTGTCGGATCCGATTCTGGGCCCCTGAACGATCGGACGTGATCGGTCAGACAAGGTGGGCTGCATGCGATTCCGGCACAATCGTTTCGCGTGCACGCGCCCGGAATCGATCGTGCCGGAATCCGGTGCGAATCCGACACGTGTATGGGGGCCTTTACAGTGGAGAGTTTAGTACAGGAGGTTGGAAAACTTTTTGAATTATGAACCACAATGTTTTTTTTTTTCACAAAGGGGCCGGACAAAGAACTTGTAAGGGCCGCCATGTTCCAAGTCCTCTCAGCCTGGGTGGGAAATGTAAACATATTACATTGATAAATTACTACATTTATACTGGCAGGGAGGTTTGAAAAAAGTATAAAAAATTATTAATATATAAAACAAAAAAAGAACAGTAAACCTAAAAATTCTATTAGAGATATGTGTAAACTACGGCCTCTAGAAGGAGACCATAACAATCATCCTCTAGGCCAGTGGTTCCCAAACTTCCCTTGCAGGGCCCCCCTTTTCTATTTCGGAACATTATCGAGCCCCCCCTCCCTATTCAGACACATGTTAAGAATGAGGGCGGCGGCCCCCTGGAATACCTTCACACCCCCCAGGGGGGCCCGCCCCCCAGTTTGGGAACCACTGCTCTAGGCATTATCAACTTATTAAAGGGAAAGTGTAGGGGAGTCAGAGTGTCTTCAGATCAAGGTGACAGAGGGCTGGATTAAAAGACTAAATGGGCCGGAAATGGGCCGTGGGCTGTTGTTTGCCCAAGTCTGCATTCAAACCTTCTATGTCCTCGGTTAGAAGTTCTCCAGATTTTGTCCATGCTATATAAATTGAAAATTACAACAACAGGCTGTAATATCTTGGCTGCCCATTGCATGTTGGCTGCACAGAGCGCAGGCAGAAGAAGACATCATGTACATAGCTTAATACCGGCGTGTACCAAAGTTTAAAGTCAGATAATAAAGACAAACAAATATGTTCTCATGAATTTCATTATCTGTCTGAAGTCTCACCGTAATCAGATGACTGATGCAGAAAGGGCAGTATGATTATTTAACTGAAGGCTCAATTATGATAATGAGACTTATCTCAGCCTTCCCTTCATTTACTACGGGGAAAAGACTATTATTACTCTCCGCAATTTATAAGAACGGAGATGAATCTTTATAAAAACGTGCAGGAAAAATTTACCAGCAAAAACCCCCAGACAGATTAAAAACATGAAGATTGATTAACAGCTGGAAACATTGTATCACTTTGCTTGCTAAGGACACGCGTGTTGGCTTCCAGTCATGTGCGGGGAAGAAGTCCAACTTAAAAAAATTACTGCCCCTGCTTATGCGTGCATACAGACACCTTCGGTGGAGACTCGTGTCAAGCAGACAAGGTCCTTGCTGCATCCGCCATGTTGTTTCTATTTGGTGTGGCTAAAATTGGTTGGTCCACGCAGAACCATGATCCCCCTCTCAAAATACCTGAGGGATGAATTAGAGACTGCAAACAAGGCCATCCAACCTTATCAATTTGTGTTCAATTTGTGTTCAAGTAAAATGCAGGCGGGAAAATCAGTGTGTCCAATGGCATTGTAGTGCATGCCCCATAATATAATACGATATTAATTACAGAAATCCCCTGGTAATTTTGTGTATTGGTGTAACCACTGATGCTTCTGTGTCCACCCCAATGATATCAAATATGAAGCCGGGAGGGCAGGAGCTAGGTGGCACTATTGACCACCAAAAGGGGAATCCTTTTTTAGAGCATACCTCGCTATTGATGCCGGGGATGTGTTCGGGACCTCCCGCATGGCATGGCATCGTGGCGGATCACAATAACTATTGTGAACCGCCGTGATCGCCTGTTGCACATTTTTTTAAAAAGCGCACCGCGTGCGTAACGCTCAGGAGCTTAAAGCACAGTGTTTTTAGAGAATTTTTTAATTTCGTGAATATTTGGCGGCGGATATTTGCAATTTCGAATATTCAAGATGTTGCGCATTGGAAAGCTTATGGCCATGGATTGCGAATTTTATTCACTTTAAAGGTAATCAAGATGCAATTATAATTACTTTTAGATTTTCACAATGTATGGCCATACACTTGAATTAGTGTAAGATGGAGGTCTACAATTGGGTGCAGCCCAAAGACACTTCCCAATATGTCTTCCAAAATGGTGATGCGCAGGTTACCCATCTGCACCATCTGCAGATGGTGCAGATGGATTACCTGCGCATCACCATTTTGGAAGACATGTTGGGAAGTGTGTTTGGGCTGTACCCAATTGTAGACCTCCATCTCTCACAAATTTGCCTGTCAAACTGGGACTGTCAAACTGGGACATAAACTCATAGAAATTCCAAAATTAGAAATCTTCAATATAAAAACACTTCCTGTAAAATGCATAAATTAATTTCCATCACCTCCCCTTCTTTCTTCTCTCAAACAGGAAATGAAAATATTGGAAAAAAATTTATTTTCCATAAGATCAATCTGAAATGACAAATAAAGTTCAGGCTTTCAATAAACTATTTATGATAGTATTTTGGATATAAAAAAAGGTCTGAATTACCAGCAGACCATGTGTCGGCATCTCGAGCTATTCTAAGCAACAAATGTCTGTCTTTTCTGAGAACAGTATTTCAGAAGTCATTAACCTTGAAAGGATCTCTGTAGGTTCAGTAAATGTGCAATTTCTAGAAATATACAATATGAAAATATAGTCTAGCTGCTTCACCGGATGCTACAATCCGGTGAAATTATGACTCACAGATGAGAGGCTCTAAATAAATAAATAAAAGAAAAAAGAAAAAGTGGGAGTGCCAGGACGGAACTAGAAAATATATTAAATACTCTCCAAAAATATAAAAGGAAAATAATGACAAGTCTATGCGGGAGACGCCCAAAACAAACACAAAGGCATTTTGGTCACAATAGAAGACAACAAACAATGTTTAATGACAGGCGTTGTTAGACTATGTTTGCATGGCTTTTGTGAGTCCTTCAAGGTTCGTCCATCTAACGGATCTATGATGCATTAGGACATGGGGTGGGCATCCTTTAAGGCATGCATTGCAGACAGATTAAGATTTGCCCCTCTTCTTTATCTTTGAAAATGGACCTCGCGGTCCCGGAAGTGATGGTGGTGAAAGACCGGAAAACAACAAAAAGGCTTAATGGCAGCCTTTCCAAAATAACAGCCTTTGAGGCAGCCCCCAAAACAAATACCCCAAATAAGGCGTCTTACAAGTTCTTGAAGACGTGTCCCCGAACAACAGTCAGTGTAATCCACAGGGGGAACCGATCCAGCTTGTCCTCCATGGACATGAGTTCCCCCTGATGAGATCACCTGACCTCATTATATGGCTTTTGAGCAGCCAAAACCAACCCTTCTCCAGCATCCCAAGGGTTACCTTAAAGGTGGCCCAGCCCAAAAATGGGTCACACATATATACCACTCAGGACCCATCCCTGGTGTCCTCTGCAGTATCCTGTCTATCTACCACAGTCTAGGTGGGGAACTCTACAATGAGAACTCTTAACGATAATATTTGAATGAGGAAGACATCAAATATAATAAGTTACATGGATTTGCCTGCAGCCATATATGTCAGGTGTATGTTCATCAGCTTTGTATGCTTGCCTGGGGAACGTCCATCCATTTACACCTTTCATACTTCTTGTGTTATCAATTTACCAACATGGAAAGGTTTAATTAGCGCAGAACATTCCCATCAGGTTTACGTCTCATTCCTTTTTTCCATGCATCCGATGCTGAGGGGAAGAAGTATCTCCGCTTCAGCAGTATTACTGGATTGTGTAGCAGGCTGGTCTGTTGCAATGTTCCATTTTCTAATTAAGATTAATGACTGATTTAGAACAACAGAACACAGGTCATTGATTATCTGTCTTTAATGTTGCCGGATTAAAAGATTTTTCAGAATAGTCTATTGTTTGAGGTCTCAGGCAGTAAGAAAGTGGCTTTAGTGAGTAGGGAAAAATAATATCTATATTGCTCAGAGAATGCCATTACAGTATGTGCCTCAAATTAACATAAAATACAACATGACTATTGATGTTTTACAAATGATACAGCTTTTTATTTGGCTCCTTTTTCAGAAGGAACAATAAGAACCTCAAATGTATACTTAAATCACACATAATATCTGAGCATTCAAAAGTAAATTGTTTTCGTATCATTTGCTCCTGAACGTGGTTTATGTCCCTATAGTGGATGGAATCCTTGCGCTGATATGGCATGGGATTGGTATAGAAATTTGATTTGGCACTAAAAAAGTCCTTCATATTAGAGTGAGCTTACAAAAAATGGGGGTAAATGTTGTAACTTAAACAGAATTTCATTAAAAAATAAAAATAATACTATATATAATAAGGGAAGCTGCAAAACTTACTGTGGTTCCTATTTCTGCCACCAGATGTCCTCAGTCTTCAAGGTTAAATGGTGAATGGCATAATTAACACCTCTGGCGGCATTACTAAGTGTGGCTTGAGGTGAACTTTCATTGAAAAAACGGTGATCCCGAACAGCAACCTGGTAGCTAACCTGCTCCAGGTGATCCTGTGGCACCCCACAGATTGCTTAGTTCCTGGGGACTTTTTGAGACTCCTACGCCCATAATACAGGTATAGATAATGACATCAGGAACATGGGCTGAAGACTATGCCTGTAGTATCTGACAGATCCACACTGGTTTCATTTATAAATCCATGGACGGAAGTAGGGCACACTCTGTAATCTGCTTATTTTTCTCATACCCCTTTCTGAACCAAATCCCGCCCATCCCTGGATTCATCCATTTTTCAAAAATTCAACCATTTCGGCGATTTTGAGTAAATTGCCAGGTCCCTGAATATGGTATCATCACCAAACTTGCTGGAGATGTACAGAAGGGTTGGGGTATACTACAAAAAAGTATGTATCTAAGGCAAATAGTGTTTGCACAAATTAAGTTCAAAGTCAAGTAAAAATTTTGAAAATCGGAATTTCGACTTTAATTTTGAACTTAATTTATTCAAAACTAAAAATGTGCTAGAGCAAAACATTTGGTTATGGTACCATTTTCAGAGGCTTTGCTATTGTCAGGATCTGGCCCCATCCCGTCCTGCTAGCTCGGCCCCGCCGATGACGGTACCCTCCTTACCTGTACCTCCTGCTCCTCCAGGCGAGGGTTCCGCTGGCAGGGAAGTGCCCCAGGAGGGCACTTCCTATAAAGCCCTGCCAGTCCCTGCAGTCAGTGCTGGTGTAAACAGCTTGCTGTGTCCGGTTAATGCTTAGACTTGATCTATTCGGCTTGACTTCCTGGTACCCGACCCTGCATTGTTTCCGACGATTCTCTGATCTCTGGCTCCCTGACCCTCGCTCGTTCCTGACCATCCTCTTTGATTTCCGCCTGCCTCGACCCACGCCTGTACCACGACTCCGTTTTGCTTGCCGTCTGCCTCGACCCACGCCTGTACCACGACTCCGTTTTGATTGCCGCCTGCCTAGATCTCTGCTTTGGACTTTGACCTTCCCCCTGAAAAGGGATTCTGTCTCCAGCGGACTCTTGCCTGCACCTTCCTGGGGGGGTTCACCAGGGAAGCAGGACCTAGCCACCCGAGTGCGGGAAAAGACCACAGGGTCCACTCAAGGGATCCCTGCCTATCTCCCATTAGGGGGGCTCTGGGAGAAGACCCTTGGGTGGCTTAGATTCCCTGCTCCTGGTACCCCCTTGCTAACCCAGGATCTGCGGCATAACAGCTATCAGCTCACAAAGTTAGCAAGTTGAAAAATTCGACCATCTCTAGTTGTGCGTTCTGATTCCATTAGGAATGTTAAACCAGCTTCCTTTGGTCCCAGGGTGTCATGGATGTTTGCATTAAGGATTAATTAACCTAAAAAGCAAAACATTTTTTATATGGCAGATTACCAACCAGTAGATGCAGTATTTGCGTTAGATTTTTTTTCTGTAAACATTTTATTTAGTCCCCCTGTGACACACGCCCTGCTTAAGCCTTGTCGCTTTTCTAAACAACAGCTATCGATCATGGATATAGCCAACACTAGACATTACCATTGTCATTCTGTGGAGAGGATAGTGTTGGATGACCTTTAGTCACTAAGACTAGACTAAGGGTAGCCATTAGTGATGGCCAAACTGTCCGTGGCCTGCCCCCTTCGCTGGCGAGATGAAGTCTATCCTTCTTCCTCCGGCCAGACCTTTCCGCGCCTAGTCCGGACAGAGGAAGAATTATTTGTCATCAATCGTAACCACATTATGTATCAGAAACCAGATATGAGATGAAGGAAAGATTCCATATAATTGATGGTAGCCCTGTTATATAAGTCGCTATGTTGTTAGGCACAGCCCTGCTGTTTTATTTATTCTGTAGCCCAATTTATTATGGAGGACAGTTACACGTGGGACGTGTCCCAAAATCTAGAACAAAATTTGTGAATTCTCCTCCACCGTTTGCGTGTCTTTGACAATTATCACTTGTAGAAAGTGCAAATAGGATTATATTTGTGGCAAATAAAGCTGCAGTTTGTTAATGAGATTTGTCAACTTTAACTGATTTACAATTTCTAAATTAAGCACAGGAAGCAAATAGATCTATATAAAACCTTTAAAGAAATATAAAGCTGTTTGAAGGAAGGTGACCTAGAATCCAAATGACAAGTAAAACTTTATTTAAAGTTTAAAAATGTTTTTATAAGCAGGGGTGCACATAGGTGGTACTCTGGTACTGAAAAGGGGCCAAACCTAGCTCTGCGTACCGGCATTATTGTTACACAGCTCATATGTGTACTAACAACTTGGAGGCGCTCCGTGTCTGGGCGGCCGCAGCTAAATGTTACATGTATACAATTTATGTCACTTGGATAACTGCAGGGAAACATGAATAACTATAAAAGGTTGCAGTTAGGGGGGTGACATTGGGAATGAAAATTACTAATCCCAAAGAAAGATTGGACTTCTAAGGGTGTTGGAAATCTGGGGGATGAAAGTCAGAATGACTGAAATGATGAAAATCAATGTCAAAATTAGAGATGGTCGAATTTTTCGACTTGCTAACTTTGTGAGCTGATTGCAAAGCCCCTGAACATGGTATCATCGCCAACTTGATGGAGATGTAGAGAAGGGTTGTGGGAACATTTGAAAAAAAGAAGTGTTGCTTTAGCACATGTACTTTTTGCATAAATTATGTTCAAAGTTAAAGTCGAAATTCCGATTTTTGAAATGTTTACTTGACTTTGAACTTAATTTGTGCAAAAACTCTTTGTGTTAGATACATACTTTCTTTTTTGGAGTATACCCTCAACCCTTCTCTACATCTCCAAAACACTAAATTTCAGTGGGGGTTGAATAATTTTGAACACAACTCTACGGCTATCTCTAGCACTCACTACTTCTAACAATAACAAAAAAATGCAAATCAAGTGCACCAAACTTTTATCATATTATAAAGCTCAGCTCTGTCCCAAATTAAATGTATTGTTGACCCCCGAGGCGAAGATTTACAATTCCCATATCTTCCAAAATCTGCATCTGGGTTACAGTGCAACTGTTTAATACTAAAACACCAAACGGAGATATCTGAATCTAACGCTCGTTAGAGCAAGAAATGACCAGTAAGGGATTATCTCAAGGGCGAAGTGTTATGCCATAGGCAGAAAATTCTGATTTGAGCACTGTATATATATATATATATATACTGTACCAGAATTACCACTGTACTGAGCACAGCAGCTGTCAAATGTTAATTCTGCTTGGAAAACCCCTTTAAATGATGACATCGCGGTTCATTTATTATGGCGCGCACATTATGAATGATTTCATTATTCCAATAGACGTGAGCCTCCCACTGTACTCAGATCGGGGCTTTTAGTCAAACCCCCCAGGTTAGCTGTTCCCGATGATTAAATCCCCCAACTAAACAGATGCTTTTCAAGGCCGGTACCATTAAACATATTGCATTGAAGAGAATTGCCCCGTAACAGTGTCTTTCGCTACGTTTTAAATATATCCCTCCTGTGTTCTGAAAATCTATGTTTCACAGGTCTAATAGCCCTGTCAATACGGAGCATTTGTTCACAGCTGCAGCTCAATCTATACAGCGGGCAAGGTGAGGAAATGCCAGAGCATTGTGCTACAACAAGAGCCGGCAATGGAAAATCAGACAAAAGACTTCCAACTACTCGCTGCAATTATAAAGAGGCTGAAACATAACAAATAAATAAAAGTATTTGGGGGGCAGTTAACCTCCCTAGCGCTCTTGCAGGGTCCAGATTTCTGTACCAAAAGCGCACCATAGGCTCTAATGGAATTTTTTTTGTGTTGTAGGCCTGTTACTTCCAAAAATCTGTCCATACAAGGGTCTAGTAGACATCCCGACTATAATAATGTTTGAAACACACAATTATTATAAAAAAAAAAGTACAATGACATTTTTTTAATAAAATGTATCATTTGAATGCTAAAATCTCTTGAATACTTATTTGGTATGAAAGATTTCAAAACAGTATTTATGTTTGTTTATAATAACATTTTTATTACAATTGGAAATGTGTTTTACTTTGAATTGTATTGGATACAGTTATCACTGTATCCAATACAATGTCATTTGGCACCCTCTGAAAGGGTTAACTTCAAAGAGAACATCTTGAAATGACACTGGGGTGATTTTCCAGATGTGCTCTTTGAAGATATTTGCATATGAATGTCCCGCAGGGCCATGTGCTCTGGAAAACAAAACAAATATATATCATATAGTATATCCAGGGGTGCACATAACTTTTTCAGTGAGCTCCTCAGATGAGTACCAGGAGATGGTGCTTGGTACTCACCCCATATGTAGGGTGGTCTTCCTCACTGTCTCCCTCACTGTCCTCTGCGTCAGCTTCCTGCATGGTAGATTCTGCTGCAGATGGACCTCCCTGTTACAGAATGAGCCTCCGATTAGCTGTCTCCATCCACAGGTCACCATCTGGCTTTGGGTCACATGTAACTCTCCCAGTACAACAAGTTTGAACCCCCAGATCTCATACCTCAGTAGTGCAGCCCTGACATTTTCTGGGTTAGTAACTAATCCCTGAGACTACCTGCCATCCAAATGTACTCCTTTCATAGTCATATTCCAGCTGTCACATAGTGTCAGATTTTACCCTTACATATGCCTACTCTGACTTTCATCCCCCAGATCTCCAACA
>CM070036.1:148847998-148868115 GCA_036250615.1 Ptychadena robeensis | reverse complement strand
CTTGGCACGGGTTTTTCATAACCGTGCCACAGGCAATCGCGGCGGAGCACAATATGCACCACCGCGATTTCCTGCTCAGCTCAGCATGCCAAGTATTTTACTACACTGGTGCAATTTGGTTGAGAATATTTTTTTCTTGTTTTCCCTTCTCTAAAAACCTGGTGCGTCTTATGGTCCGGTGCGTCTTATGGTCCGAAAAATACGGTAATTGTTATGTCTGATAAGAAGTTTAGCATTGCCTGGAGTAACTACTGGAGCATCTAGATCCTTTTTGGTAATTTCCTGTGCCCAACTGTGTCACACGTCACATGGAATAAATGGATTGTCCACACAGCTGGTAGGGGCTATTTACAGTTTACTGAGAAGTGGTATTTACAGGTTCTTCACCAACACCCAAGGCAGGAATGGGGTTTAAGCTTAGGGATGCTATGTTGCAAAACATTTACCAGCTGCAGGGGATGTGCTGATGGCTCGCTTACCCAGTGAGGGAGTAGATGAAGAAGAAGGAATAGGGGTAGTCCATACAGCAGCGGGTGCTCAACTGAGGCGGAGTGGGGGAGGAATCCTGTGTCTCCCCATACTCTAATTAGATATTCTCTTGAGGCTGCTTCCATCCACTTTGGCAAGATCAGTGCAATGTTACCCTTGTCCAAAATATGCCAATTGGTTGGGGGTCCAGTCTGGGCACTGCAAAGTGGACGTCCGACAGGGGAACCCAGAAGAAGGGAGTGGGATGCTCCAGTAAGCCTACCAGAACTCAGGACTGAACTGAAGTGAATTGAACTCTAGGAGGAGGAGGCATCCAAAAAGGTAGATGTATAACCTCTGCTTGGGGGAGGGCAGGGGCCAAGCAGAGGTTATACATGTACCTCAGGAATGATACACTTAGAGAAAACCAAAAGAGCGTGAAAAGAACCATTACCTCATCCCCTGGTGGCTGCTGTACAGAAATAGATACATTACTGTACACACCTATATTACACCATGTCTTGTCCTGACTAGGAATACACACTATATAACATTATCTATATACAGAAGTGTAAAACCACTTCACTACAGAAGCAGTGGCGGTTTTAGGCATGGGCAACCTGAGCGGTTTCCCAGGGTGGCATCATGCCGGGGGGTGGCATCTGGGCATCGGAAGGTTTTTCAGATGCCTCCCCCTCCCCCCCACAGTGCGCCTGAACGGAGAGAGAAAGAAGGAGTAAAGGAGACTCACCCCCCAGTGCTCTCTCTCCAATCTCCCTAGGGCCGCCCTTGAAGTGAAGTTCTAAATCAAATCAATATTTGGTGTAACCACCTTTTGCCTTCAAAAGAGTGTCAATTCTTCTAGGAACTAGAGATGGTTGAAAAATTCTCAATTCGCTAAATTTCGACTTTCTCAAAGAAATTTTACATAGTTGAATTTCGTTGCAGCCATTTCGACTTTTTGACAAAAAAGTCAAAAATAGACTAAATCGAAATGTCAACCTAAAAATATGTTATATAGTGTTAATCGCGTATATTGCGAAATTTAAATTTTTGAAATTTTGACTTGACTTTAAACTTAATTTATACAAAAACTATTTGTGTTAGAGCAATACTTTTTTGCAGTGTACCCCCAACCCTTCTTTACATCTCCAGCAAGTTTGGTGATTATAACGTGTTGAGGGGGTTTGCAATTTGAAAGCATCAAAATCGTAAATTCGACCATCTCTTATCAGCAGTTTTATTGTGAAAATCTTGAATATAGTTCTATAACTACATAATCGGGAGTATTTGAGATTCTGGGGTTAATACCATGCAATGCGTTCCAAATAGGAGCATGCACAAGTGCCGATTTGCGCAAATCTGCACTTGTGCATGCACATATTGCAAACACAATGCATGGTATTTCCCCAGAATCTCAAATATTCACGATTACGAAGATATAGCAATATATTCATGATTATTACAATATAAAGTGACAATATTTTCTATATTTACGAGATGAACACTATCACATGGCTAAATAAAAATAATAAGACCTTACCTGAAATCAGTATATTCTGAATGGCTAGTGTTGCTCCTCCCATCCCATGAGATGCTGCCGTGGTGGGGGCAGCTCGCTATTATAATGGCACTCCCTTCCCAAGTTCCCTTCCTCATTTTTATAAAATTTAACAATCATCTAGTGCCATCTAGTGACCATTCATAGTACTGCAGAAAGACATGTTACAGGATGATTGGACAAATGGACAATGCTATAAATCAGTGGTGGGAAACTGAGTTGATATGGAGGGCCACAAGTGCGGCCCTCGGCATCACTAAAAGGCACCACATACAATTTTCAATCTATTCTGACTTGTATAAGCATTTTTTAATTAAACAAATTACTGCAGGCAGCGCTAGAAGACATTATGTTTTATTTTTTAAATAACATTCTTTTAAATGATACTTCAAGCATTAGGGAACACTAGTATAGAAATGCACATTTTGTGTCATGTATATCATCTAAGGTTGTGTGCTTCATAAGGCACATAACCTTTGATTTGGCAGACAGGTGAGTTCCTATGCATTAATAGTAAGGTTTCGGGGGCCTCAAGTTGAAGACCCAAAGGGCCGCATGCGGCCCCGGGACCACAGGTTGGGCACCTGGGCTATAAATGAAAACTGCCAGGGCTCGAGGGAAAAGCATATTTCATAGGATACTGGAACACTTTGTCACCACCAAGTTGGCACAGAGGTACACTAAAGTTTAATTAAATTGGCTGGACCTATTCCCTGCACACTATGCGATGGGTGGTTAGGTAATTAATAACCTCTAAATGAATTCAGCAATTATGTAGCAGGTAGAGGAAAAGCAAATTCCATTTCAGCACAGGTTATATTCGCTGCTTTTGTTTTTTATTGATGCATTTCATGATTCATAGGGGGAAACCCTGGGAGCATGATGTATCTCTCAATGAAACATTGCAATAAGACCGTAACACGATTTCCAGCCTCCCTTTGTAAGAAGTGAAAACTCATTCGTCTACCTCTCGCATGTAAATCCAATATTGAAAATGCAATTTTGTTTTTTTGTTCCCATCTGCATTCCCTGGGAAAAATACTATAAATTTTCAACCAAATCAAGACAGGGTCGTGGTAATTGAATTTATTTTGCCGGTATATATTGTATGAGATTAAGTGATCGGACTACATCTCATGACCCTGTCCTAGGGATAGACTTTATTTTATTCATTCTTAGTTGAAATGCCGATAAAAGGAACTTACTGCACTTTGTGTTTTAGGTCAATTCTATCTTATTTTATCATATCCACTGCTCAGTGTCAACAGTGGTAGTATACATGAAAGCGGGTGAGATCATCCCTTACCACGCTGCCTTTGACACCCCCTGCATTAGGTGCATTTCTTGATGGGGATGTTGATGTAGCCCATCCATATTACATGCCTACCACACTGGCTGCCAGGTGGTTGCGCTAATTACTCATTTATCAGGTGGTTAAAAACCGACCATATACACGAGCCCTTAGAAGCCAATCTGATTATGCTTATGGATGTCCTTTAGTCCTTGCATACAAAAAAGTTAATTTAAAAATGGCTGTGGTCGGAAAGTTTGGTGCTTTGGTGTCGCGCCCTACTCTGTCAGTAAATTGGTGCTACCCAGTGCTCCCCACAGCCCGTACCTTGGGATAGTGACTTTAAAGATCATATACTTAATTTATGCAAAAACTACATGTGCTAGAGCAAAACTTAAGTTTTTCCAATGTTCCCACAACACTTCTCTACATCTCCAGCAATTTTGGTGACAATACCATGTTCAGAGGCTTTGGGATCAGCTCACAAAGTTATCAAGTTGAAAAATTCCACCATCTCTAGTTGTTATTCCAAAGGCTCCAACAGCCATTGCATTTTATTCAGGAGTGGTGTTCACAGCAGTTTGGGTTGGTTTGTGTGTACAACGGTAAGGCTTATCTGAAAGACTCCACCACATATGACTATATGCAGGAGTGCACATAACTTTTTTAGTGAGCTCCTCAGATGAGTACAGGAGATGGTGATTGGTACTCACCCCATATGTAGGGTGGTCTTCCTCCCTGTCTCCCTCACTTTCCTCCGCATAACCTTCCTGCCTGGTAGATTCTGCTGCAGATGGACCTCCCTGTTCCTGATTGATCCTCCGATTATCTGTCTCCATCCCCAGGTCACCAGCTGGATTTGGGTCAAATATATCTCTCACGGTACAACACGTTTGAACCCCCAGATTTCATACCTCAGTAGTACAAGCCTGACATTTTCTGGCTTAGTAACTAACCCCTGAGACTACCTGCAGTCCAAATGTCAACCTGTCACACAGTGCTTTTCTCTTGTCAGATTTTACCCTTGTACATGCCTACTCTGACTTTCACCCCCAGATCTCCAGCACCCTTAGAAGTTTGATCTTTTTTGGATTATTTATCCACATTCACAAAGTCACCCCCCTAACTGCAACCTTTCATAGTTATTCATGTTTCCCTGCGGTTATCCAAGTGACATAAATTGTATACATGTAACATTTAGCTGCGGCCGCCCAGACACGGAGCGCTTCCAAGTTGTTAGTACACATATGAGCTGTGCAACAATAATGCCGGTACGCAGAGTTAGTTTTTGGCCCCTTTTGATCACCAGATTACCACTTATGTGCACCCCTGACTATATGGCACCATATGAAGACTTTCTAAAAACTTTACTCTGTAAATATAATAATACATGATAAACAATTAATTTGTTGTTTTCTTCTTGCGGAAGAAAGTAATTTTTTGGTTGAAATGCATCTCGTTGAATAACTACGTCGCCTCTTACAGACAAGGAAGGGGTAAGACGTTCACAGTATGATATGTGTTTTTCAGTGGGCATAAAATAACCGCAAATCTGCCTATACTTGCAGTGCAGTGCCAAGCCATTGATGTATGCTGTTCATTAGTTGTCACTGAGGGTACACACATGCCCATAGAGATGTAACTAATGGCGCCTTAACACAACGGCAATCTTAGACTTACCATTTTCTGGCCAATAAACAATCTCGTTAATGACATTGCTGCTATTATGTCGCTAGTCCATGGTTTATTCATGGTTATATTAGTGCCGAGGCTCTGCTAGGGAACACAACAGGATTTCTACTGGGACACCATGTTTACATTTGGAATTTTAAAAAGGGAAGAGACAAGAATCAAGACGCCAGCAAAGTCAATAGGCGGCAAGGTGAGTCAACTGTTTTTTTTTGGGAAGAAATGAATTGGGTGAACTTGTGACTCATAACTGTTCTGAGGAAATCTTGTTATTTGGTAATTATATTTTCACGATATTTCAGAAGCTTCTCCTTAAAGTTGTTTGTTTTAATTCGTAAGAAAAGATTTTTGTTTATTAAAAGCTGAACTTTACGTTAGTCATATACAGTTGTAAAGACTACTCTGCTGCAGTCTGTGAACCATAACAGTGTGCATTAGTAGCTGGAGGAAGTCAGAGAAGGTTTTGTTTCCTGGATTGAGGACATTTAGAAGTATCATTTTTCAATTCAGTTTGAGAAAAGGCCACATACTGTTTATATGTGCTGTACGATATGCTTGTATAACACTTATTTGCTTGGTGTGTCCCCTTATGGGTTGCACCTGCTGTGTATGTGTTACTGGAACCATGAGTCATGTCTGGGTGTTTACCTCAGTATTTTCCCTCCAAAAAGTTACTCCTGCCCAGTTACAGACCTTAAGCCAGCCCCTGTCTGAGGCTGATGCAGCCTAACAGGATTTGTCTATGAAATGGTTAATTGCATCTGTGTTTTTCTGGCTGCTCGCAGAGGAGGTGTCTCCTTGGGATATAGTCTTATGATAGGAGGGGCCTAAGTAGTCTTGTCTGGAGAAAGGATACAGCCTACCAGATTCAGCAGAGCCCTCCTGCCAGAACCCCATGGGACATGCATGAGGCCTGGGGTGAAGCAGGAATCTCCAGCGGCATGTGAGTAGCTCATTTGCCCTATAGGGCTGGGGTAGTTGTGGACTTTCACCCCCATTCATAGGATTGCCCTGGGAAGCTCACAGTCCCTAATGGATAGGAAGACACCTCTGGAGGATTTGGGCTGCAGCACCCACTATCTATTGTTTGAAACAGAATACTTCCCTAAAGAACTTACCCTTTCTCTGGGAACAGAGAGAGTGCTACATGTGTAAGATATCTTCCCTTCAGTAAAGTAGCCCCAGTTGAACAGCAACTAGTGTGTGGACATTCCTTTATTACTTATATGAAAGAACTGTGTCGTGGATATACTTTCTACAAAGGGAACTGTGTGTCGTAAATCCGCTGACCGCCTGTCTGGACCAGGGTGCCTGTCTCCCACACAGTGTTTTTCCCCTTACAGGCCCAAGATGGATGCCCACTAGGAAGATGAGGGAAAAGCGCGCCAAATGGTAAGAGACACAGCCAGCACCTGGTGACCTAGGTCACGTACTCCCTAGGGTCCCCGCCCAAGCAGTGAACCCCTGCACCACTCCTCTACAACATAAATAGCCAGTTCTTATAAGATTCTGGGCTCTCTGGCTCTTCTCTCTTCTGCTCTCTAGTCTGCAGACAGTTCAACTAACACCCAGCCGCGGTTCCAGCAACGCGGTTGCAGCTACAGTAATGCTTTTCCCTACGATTGAACCCCTTCTCTGTCCCCGGGAGTCGGAGCTGCTGTAAATAGTCCTAAATAAACTGTAAATAGCCCCCTATCAGCTTGCGTGGACCTTCGCTTTATTGGGGTGTGAGCTTAGCCTGGAAAGCCCCCCATACACCTTAAAGCAGACCTACCACCTGGGAGGTCACTTTATTTTGAGTGTAAAACCGCTTTAAGATCGATCCATACAATCTCCATTAGATCTACCAACAACTATGTAGTATAGTGGCCTTCCTGATAGAATACATAGTGATTGGAAGGATTAGAAAGCCCCTCATATTACATGGTTTTGGTAGAACAAAATTTGATTGCACAGAAATTGTGTGAAAAGATTGTAATGTGTATGGGGGGCTTAAGAACCTGGTGTCGTGAGTACTACTACACATTGCTCTCGCACGACACTACACTTTCATTCACAGAGACTAAGCAACATATGTAGATGCTACTGAGTGCTATGTACACCCAATGTTCCAGCCTGACATCCATTTTATAAAGCAGACTTATCACCTGCTCTGCCACTTTCTAATATGGGCACTATATATATATAGATGCAGTATTGGTTGGAAGGTAGGGAATATCCCGCTCCTCCTCCCCAAACAGAGGGATCTCTGTTCTGTGATCTGTCGGGACTCCTGCATTAAGCGCAGTGCTTGGTGGGGTCCCGATGGAGCATGCACACTTTACCTGCCTGGCGGATTCTCATTCAAAGTAATCAGGATCGGGCATGAATTTACTGACATGGCAGATCACTGTGTGATCTGACATGCAGGAGATTCCTGGTCTATCTCACTAGGTGGGGCCACCCGATTTTTGGCCAAGCGACTGCCGGGCGATTGGGGGGTGCTTGCATGGTTGTCAATCGCCTGAAAAATCGAGTGCAAATCGGGGCATGTATCCCAGGAGAACCCTCTGTTTGGGGAGGAAAAGCGGGATTTCCCTTACCTTCCAACCCATACTGCATCTATATATGATTTGGAATAACGGCCAGTTGCTAAACTGGAAGCCTTCGATCTTTTCTTTATAATATGGGCACCTGAAAATGGCAATATTAGGGCAAAGCGGGGGTTAAAAAATGACGTGGATAATGTCAGTAAGCTGGCATTGTTGTCAATCGGCCAAAAAATCAGGTGCAAATCGGGCCGTGTATGGCTACCTTTAGACCCCCTGGAGATTGCCCTTTACAACACAAACTCACCCGGAGTTATACTCAGGGATACTTGCCTATACTCAAAGAGCAGACTCGTCATTTGCTTCCGGAATCATCTCTTTCGCATCCTCTGTGGTGCCGAAGAGGCAGAGGGGCAGCACCATTGAACTACATGTTACGGAGGCGTCATCGGTTTTCTGCCCCACATCCCCACCATCATAGATGGTGCCAGGGATGTGTACAGGGTTGAAGGGAAGGGGGGGGGACACATCAGGTTCCTATATACGGTACAGCATACCTTAAGGGAGTTTAAAGCATTCTTTACCATTAACTTAAAATGTTTTAATTGTTAATTACAAGAGTTTCCTCAAACTCCTTTATGGAAAACACATGGTGAGAATTCACCTTCCTTTTCTATTACCATAAAGCAAGAGCACTTACCACTTCACCACTGTCCTGGCCCTACCTTCCATTGTAACTTGTAATATTCAGCCGTCCTTTGCAGAGTCTGTATGCAAAAAAAAGGTGTCTTCAGCTAGATAAATGTATATCCTGCAGCACCTAAACAGCTATATCCTTCATCGGCTAGATAAGAAGGGAACAGCTACATTACGGGTTCATGGATTGATTTATGTACGCGTCTGATGGAGCAGAACCGTTTCCAGGTACTTGGCTGAATGGAGGAACTCTATAGATAGAAGTGTCTTCACACCAGCAAGTCAAAATAGGGAAGATAAATGTTCTTACTTTTTAAGGTCGTTCCCATAGATGTGAGTTTTAAACCTTCACAGAAGAAGACAAAGCGTCACTGAAGCTGAATTATTCTACGGAATTTTATCGCTCTCGCAGCAGTCATGTCCTTATCTAACCAGACCATCCAACTCCTTCTTCTTCATGTTCCTACACGTTCAGTAAACAAAGTCACTATTTGCATACCAACTGTTGCTGTTTTCCAGTTTTGAATGTTGATCCCTTAAAAAAGGTTATCCCTGATTTTCAAGGCCAACTTTCAGCATGGTCAGGCTATCTTTAATACTTACGTGTTGGCACGACCATCATCAAGGTTGCACATGTGCAGACACGTGCTTGTTTCTGGCAATTGGTACCCTTGATTGTAGATGATCATGGATGGAAAAAATCAGGTTACTTTTGATTCAGTATCAAAGTGTAACAATGAAACAGGTAATAATATGAGTCCCCAGAGCTGTACGTCAGGGAGGTGGGAGGGCACCCTGACACAGGCAATGGGCGTGGTTAGGTCGGGTAGGCGTAGTTAGAAAGGGGAAGTGATGTCAGGGAATAGGTATATTTAAGGCGGTGCCGGAAGGGGGCGGGTCCTTTCCGGATCTAGAGAGTCACCCACCCACCCTCCCTTACTTGATGTGTTTTCTGTATATCTGTGTAATATTTATTTTTTCTTATGTCACAGCATGGCAGAAGCTCGGCAGTGCCGCAGGGAGAAAGTTGAGCCTTAAGGGGCTCATTGTGATGTGTCAGTATACCAAGGACAGTCACTAAGGTACTGTTGGAGGGCTTAGGCCCCGGTTATGTGTAAATAAGCTAAAGGTACCCACCGTGCTGGTAATGTTAGGGCTGGTGGCTGGTACGGTTGTTTATCAGGCAAGATGGAGTAGTGGCGGCACTGTCGGGGGACCCCAAGTTATCTTGTATTGTTATTGTTTACAGACTGTGGCCAATTTTGTTACTGCACTTTTAAAATTTATATAAAGACACTTTTCTAAAGGCTCGGGAGTCCTTGGGTCATGTTTCTGTTCTGTTTACCTCAGGACAGGGGAGGTGCTGTGCCTACTGACTACTAGGAAAACCACAATATGAGACATGTCTAAACCACAGGCCTCAGGGACAGCAAGAACCAGGCCAACATATTAGTGTTTATCCCTTTCCCCATCAGACTAGGAGTAGAGAAAAAGGGACTCCACCTGAAATACACCCTTGGAAAGTAGTCAAACCTTTTGAAAATTGTGCCCAAGAGGCAGGGGGCGGCACCATTGAACTCCATGAACTCCAGTTTTCTGTCCCACATCTATGATGCCAGGGATGAGTACAGGGGAGAAGGGAGGGTGGGAGACAAAGCAGATTCCTATGTACAGCACAGCATACTGCAAGGGAGGTTAAAGCATTCTTCACCATTAACTTAAAAAATTTAATTATTAATTACAAGAGTTTCCTCAAACTCCTTTATGGAAAACACTTTGTGAGAATTCACCTTCTTTTCCGATTACCATAAAGCAAGAGCACGCACATGCTTGTTTCTGGCATTTGGTACCCTTGATTGTAGCGCATGGCTGAAAAAAAAATCAGGTTACTTTCTATTCAGTATCAAAGCATAATAGTGTAACAATGAAACAGTAAAGACGTCAAACCTTTTGGAAACGACCAGCACTTCTCCACCTGGGAAAATAGTCAAATTGTAAGTATAACCCATGAACTGTACCCTGTCTCTGGGCTCAGAGGCAGAGAAAGACTATATAATCCTATTTGAGTAGTAAAGAAACCCATGCTCGTTGCTGACCAGTGTGTGCTGGGCATTCATTATGTAGCAGAGGCCTTATGCTGAAAATAATCTTTAAGGCTGCTGCTGCATTACAAGTTGGAACCAAGGTCAAGAATTCATCCTAAGTACAGTAAGTAGAGTCCAGTAGTGTATCACAGAAAAGTCACAGTTGCAGGATGCTTCCCTAGCCTGCTTATAGGAGAGACAACTGCGTAGCCGGGTACGCACCGAAAGCCTTTGCTACACAGAATTAGGACCGCTAATTTCAGAGGGCACTGTTCAACCTGTGTGCCTGGGCTCAACAACACCCCAGGGGCCATGTCATGGTGGTACCCTCGGTTTTCTGACACAACAGCTCTTAAGTTTCAGTCAGCCAGAAGATGTCTCTCCTAAGTTTTAGCCACATCAGATAAAGTACCAGTGACACTTTTGCAACTTCAATGTCCCGCTATACCAGTGGTTCCCAAACTTTCCTTGCAGGTCCCCCCTTTTCTATATAGGAACATATTCAACCCCCCCCCCCATTCAAACACAGGTTAAGAATGAGGGCCAGCGCCCCCCTGGAATACCTTTGCGCCCTCCAGTTTGGGAACCACTGCTCTATCCTTTAAGGATGCTTGGACTTGGCTTGGACAGTAGTAACTGTAGAGTGTCTCATCATCTTGAGCTCACTCTTCCAGATAAATAACTACATTTTAAATGTCTATTTCTTCACTCACTTATGTATTTACTTACCGTATTTTTCAGACTATAATACACACCGGACCATAAGACGCACCTTGTTTTTAGAGCAGGAAAAACTGAAAAAAAAAATATGAAATGTACTAATCAGTTGCAAAATCCCATGCAGTACCCAATTTCAGCCACAAAAATTGTGTCGCTAGAGAGCACACTTATGGTAGAGGGGGCAATGGGGGATTCTGCACTGTTCGTCTCCCTTCTTGCCAGCTGTGAATGGAACAGTGATTGTAGCTAACAGGCAGACATACATGGAAGCTGCTGGCTGGCCGCTTCCATGTATGTTTGCCTTTGTACAGGGCTCTGCTGGTAGAAACAGTATACAGTAGCGATGAGGGATCTGGCTGTGGCAGCATCTCTCATCTGACAGCTCGGCCGATTGTGGGGGTGATGGTCCGAAAAATACGGTATATTAAATATAGAAGCAAAAATATAGAATAATTACAAGATTCTAGCACTATATTCAATATTTATGTTAATTCTTGAAATGCCAATATTTACAATAAATATTCACAAATAGAATATTCACGTTCAACACTAAAACTTATAACTGAGTGCCCCATTTAGGGTCTTTTCAGGTCAGAATATATACAGAGAGGTGGACAGCTGGATGAAGATGAAGTAACAGAATGTTCTGTTCTGCCTTGCCTGTGGCTAACCAACCAACACCAGGATTATACATCTGGAACATACAGTAAATTCTGATCTATGGAAAACCCCCTGTGTATGCTGCTAGATCTCCTGCTAGAGAAGCTCCATTAACTGTCAGTTTAAACTAATAAAATACATTCCAGGAGAATCAATATCAACCATAGGTGTACAAAGGTTGCCTACTCATTGAGAAAAAAATCAGCCACAGCATGAAAAGAAAAGCCTGTCCCCTTCCAGCATGCTTCAGAGCCAGCAGATCAAGTCACCATCTAATGAGTCTGATCCCAACAATCAGGTAAAGTATTGGATGATTTATAAATCCGACCTGGAGGATTGTTAAGGCACCCATACACGGGTCAATTTTTAGTTCAATTCCTGAAGATTGATCATTCTGCAAATGATCATTTGGGAATCAAACATGTAAACCCTTGTTCGTGGTCATACACTGGTTATTTTTTAATGGATTCCCACACAATCGATCATCATGTGCGATAGATCCTGCTTGAAGAAAGCTTGATTAAACAGGGGACCAACATGTTGGTAAACCCCGTTGAATTGCCATTACTTTGGTTGGGGATTTTTGCAATTAATTATTTCTATGGGTGTGGTTTCATGTGGTGTTCCCACTGCTATTTCAGATTCTGCCACTAGATGTTGCCCTGACAACACATATTTGCATGTACATTTTCTAATTATATAATAATAATGCCTCAAATGTACTTTTCGAATGAATTTTGTGATATTCTACGAATTGGGATATTGCCTGTGCTGCTCATCACTACTAATATCTTCTCTTTCTACATATAATAACGCTGTCCTGTTTACCTTTCTTCCCCATGCGCCGCTAGTTTGTATAATAGGCCAGAAAATCTTCCGTGTTTGTGCCAATATGCCATTTAGAATTTTAAAAGCAGTAAAGGAACCGTTTTGGAGATTTATAGCGGCTGCCTCTGACATTCTCTCAGATATACACACTTTTAAGTGAGTTTTAGTTGAGATATCAAATGGGTTTCGGGGGAAAGGAATAGTTCAGAGGCTACATTTCTCCTACAGGAGACATACACAGGCTGATCGTCAAACAGCATTTCAGAAATATGTCCTTTTAATGACAGAAGAAAAGGAGTTCTAAAATCGATAAATCTGCTTAATGTGAGTTTAAAGCCCACGGAAGAAAGTTTTAAAAGTGAACGCGCCTGTGGAGTATCTAGTGATTTACATTCAAATGTCTGGAGCTTACGGAGAAATTGCCGGCACAAAAGTAGGACAAGATGGAGGCGCGGGCTTAGGGGACTGACTGCACAAAAAGCTGAGCCGATGGCATGGGGCTCCCAGAAAATCGTATGGATGGCGAGCTTGGAACCCCAAAGCATGAAGAGCTGAGGTCTTGTAATTCCATTCCAAAGAAGTTTTAGACCCACTGTCCTAAAACGAGGGTTTCTACCAAAACTTTTGGGATTTGTGATGGATTGGGTCGTGTAAATACCTTCTGTTTTAAGAAGGTGTGATTGTGCTACGCACTGCTCAAGTTGAGGGCTTTTTGATTCCTTTCATCCCTTCTCAGTGTAGCACCCCTCTGTGAGAGGTGACTAGGATAAAGGGTTAACTGTGTTCCTAGGGTTTGTTTACTAGTCAGGACAGCTGCCTAGCCAGGAAGGCGGGAGGAATGTATCTGTTTTGGTTGCTGACAGGGTTTCTTTGCAGAAATGATATCTGCAAATCTGCCCAGAGATAGAAAGTTCTGGTAGTGGTGATAGGATGTGATAAATAGGAGAGATCACCTCTGCTCAGGAGTCTTCTCTGAGGTGCCCCCCCTCTGGGGCCCTGGGGATGTGTTGCTGTGCATCAGGCCAGGGGCCGTTTGCACTGGCTGATGTCTGTGAAGGTGCTGAAGCATTGCTGCTATGCTGAACCTGTGAAGCCCTGTTGTCTCCACTGCTAAGTAACCTGCATGGGAAAAGCTGCTGTCCAGAGGTGGATCTTGGAAGTCACTGGAACCTGAGGTGTGTGGGCCTTCTTGGAAGGATATAGCCATAGACGGTTGGGGTAAGAGATCTTGAAGGAAGTCAGCGAAGTGCAGTTACTGGGGTGCTAGAAGAGGAATCTGCAAAGTGCTTAAATGGTCAAAGCTGCTACGGTTTAAAGGGCTGGACCATCAGATTTTCATCAGATGCAGTGAGGCAGTGAGTCAGGCATCCAGCAAGTGTCAGTGAAGCTAAAGTGATGTCACAGGGGAGTGAGACCTGCTCAAGTCTACAAAGAGAAGCCAGACCCTGCCTTGCCACATACATCCTGCCTCTCCAAAACACTCTCTCCCAAGAAAGTTGCCATTTCACCTGTACCATGCTTATGGTGAATAAGGTTTCTTCAGTTCCAAAGCATAATTCTGTGTCTGAGACAATCACTGCTACCCAGATCCCACATATACACAGCTCCCTAGGGTGTCAGTGCTACATCACCATAACCTACATGGTTACTTCTCTTTGTTTGGCTTCCAAGCCCCACACCATACAGCCATGGTTTCCATGCACTGCGCTGATGATGGCCAAGCAGCCTGAAACAGCTGTATGCAGTTTGGAATAAATGGCTCTGTACCATAAAGGCTATATTTGCACTGTACACCAGCGGTTTCTGAATGTGCATTTGGCTGATGGGGCAAAAAGGAATAATTAGCATGGCTCCGCCTACTGTCCTAAAACTATGGTTTCTACCTAAACTTTTGGGATTTGTGCTGGATTGTGCCGTTTAAATACCTTCTGTTTTCAGAAGGCTTGATTGTGCTATACAAGTTTGAACAGGGGTGCAAATAAGCAGTACCAGGGTATGTAGAATGGTCTAAAACCTAGCTCTGCGTAACCTTAATATCCTTCCTAAGCGCATCCATGTACTACACAGACAAGGGAGAGATGCATGGAGCTTCCATCCCCCTCTGCCCCCTCCTCCCTGCTGTGTGAGAAGCAGTGCATGTGTTGTGCTTTGACGGCAAGTGATCTCTACTGACATCCGAAGGCTGAAGCTAATATTGCAGATTAAGTTGAGATTACAGCGCCCCACAACTTCACTTTCTTATGTATACAGTACTGTAAAATTGGGGTTTTATTGCCCAAATTGTTTGGCAATTTTTATTGTTACATGTATACAATTTATGTCACTTGGATAACCGCAGGAAAACATTATTAATTATAAAAGGTTGCAGTTAGGAGTGTAAAATTGGGAATGTAAATTACTAATTAAAAAAAACAGATTGGACTTCTAAAGGTGTTGGAGATCTGGGGGATGAAAGTTAGAGTAAAATTTGACAAGAGAAAAGTTGCACTACTGAGGTATGAGACCAGGGGGTTCAAACGTGTTGTATGGTTACATTTGGCCCAAAGCCAGCTGGTGACCTGTGGATGGAGACAGCTAATCGGAGGATAAATTAGGAACAGGGAGGTCCATCTGCAGCAGAATCTACCATGCAGGAGGCTGACACAGAGGACAGTGAGGGAGACAATGAGAAGGACCACATACATATGGGGTGAGTACCAAACACCATTTCCTGGTACTCATCTGAGGAGCTCACTAAGAAAGTTTTGTGCACCCCTGTGTATGAAGAGGATTAGAAGCTCTGTCCTTTGTTTTTTGCCTGCCACTTCCTGTCTCCAGGAACACAAGAAGTATATGAAAACCTCTACATCAGAGAACATTTTCTCTTAGTTTAAAAACTGTAAAATGACACCCCCGCCAACTTTCTCTCCATATGGTCTGCAGGACAAAGCCTGAGGTTAGATCTTGCCAACGGGCATACCTGTCAACTATCCAGTTTTACCCAGGAAAGTCACGTGTTTTTTTTTCTGCCTTTCCTGGCCAAATCCCGGATTTTGATTGGGGCAATTTAGGGGCATTACTTTGCCTGCTTGTGCTGATAATGTGCAGGGTGCGACATTACTAGGGAGAGTAACTCCCCCTACTAAATCAGCCCACAACTAAATGTAAATGAGGCCTCCCGATACTGGAAGTGATGTCACTTCCTGTACACGATCTTGTGTTCTGCCACAATGATGTTGACAGGTATGCTAACAGGGCTAATGGTGAACACGGACATCATTCCAATTCTAACCTAATCTCACCCTTGTCCCTTGCAGATGTATATATAAATAAAAATAAAAAATATAAATTGAAAGTTAAACTTTAACTTACCTCTGAGTCGGAATGATGGTGAAGAAGTGCTCTACTAACCTAAAAAAAAAAAAAAAAATATATATATATATATATATATATATATATACATACAGTGCATTCCAAAATATAAGATACTTTTTCTTCACCTACTCCAAGCTCAGCTCAGGCATTTTTCACTTATTATTTCACTGGCGCCCGGCGCTGCATGCTGTGAGCGCCTGAACACAGGGACAAACAAGTTCTCTCTGAGCTTGGAGGGGGACTGTCATATCTTCCCTAAATAAGGTAGCTGTCTCTGAGACAGGGTAGGTCTTATTTTCGGAGGCAGGCTTATATTAAAAGCACAGGGGAAATAGGAGCTAGGTCTTACTTCATGGATAGGTCTTACTTTCATGGTCTTACTTTCAGGGTCTTACTTTCAGGGAAATACAGTTTGATGTATAAAACAAAGCCAAGTTATTCACTGTGATGGTGTCAGTGTTTGTTGGATACAATCAGAAGCTCATTGGTTGTTTTGCTTGCTGCCTGGAATTTCTGTTTATAGGGAGCGTAGAGTCTTTTCAATTATTTTTAGATAAACATGTAAAATCAGATCAGCTTGATGTCAATTATTTTATCAGTGTGAGTTAAAGTTTTCAACTCGTTGCTTCTATTTATAGAAATCTCATGTCAACATTTCTGCTCAGGAAACCAATTGATTTTACAATATTTAGTAAATAAACCCGTGGCCATTTCTCTCCGTGATCCTTCAATATCTCCTGAAGTGGAGCTACGCCGCGCCCTTCCATCAACCGTAATAGGTAACAGAACTCCAGATTTTTCAGGCCGCGCACAAGGAGGAAGGTTCTGTGTGGGAGCAGCTCTGTAGAAATGCTGCAGGCACACGGAAAGGCGGCGGTTGTGCCCAATCCCGGCACGGGCACAGTTTGATTCACGATCAAACTGCAACCGTACTGGCTTCGGGCATAAGGAGGTTAACTATAGGGAATGGATCGCTTCTCGGCCTTTTGGCTAAGATCAAGTGTAGTATCTGTTCTTATCAGTTTAATATCTGATACGTCCCCTATCTGGGGACCATATATTAAATGGATTTTTGGAACAGGGAGATGGAAAAAGAGCTTGCTCTGTCCACTCCACGCATCGACCTGGTATTGCAGTACCTCCGGGACCGGTGCACCAAAAAAAAAAAAAAAAAAAAAAAAAACTATAGGGAATGGGGTGTGACCCTCTCCTATACTAAAGTGGGGTGTTAATGCAATACAATTATCCAGCTTGGACCCTCTACCAGTCCTGGGCGGCTGAGGGTAGTGATGGCGCAAACCCGGAATTTGATGTTCGCGAACGGCGAATGCGAACCTCCGCAAAAGTTCGCGAACCCGGCGAACCCCATAGACTTCCATGGGCAGGCGAACATTAAAAAACAAAGGGACCCTTTCTGGCTACAATAGTGTTGGAAGTTATTTCAAGGGCACTAACACCTGGACAATGACATGACAGAGGGGAATCCATGGCCCCAAGAATTTTTTCGCACGAAGGATTTCTACAATAGTCCAATGGATTGAACCTACGAGGGGAGCTGGAGAGGCAACTAAACAACATGGTTTGGTAAATGCCTGTGTGAATTCACCTGAAAAACAACCTTGAAGATCTGCTTTCCACGGTGCGACAGCTTTAAAAGGTGAATTTTAATTTTATGAGGACACTGGTGAGATGGACAGAGTGGAGGGACACGGGGGGGAGATGGCATAATGGTGGGACACGTGGTGATGTCAGTGTGGAGGACACTGGTGGAGATAGACATGTGGAGGACCTGGTGGTGATGGTCAAGTGTGGTGCCCCTGGTGGTGATGGTCCAGTGTGGAGGACACTGGGTGGTTGATGGGCAGTATTGCGGACACGGGGGAGATGACCGTGTGGAGGACATTGGTGGTGATGTCCAGTAATGGGGGGGGGGAGGACACTGGTGGTGATGGTCATGTGGAGGACACTGGGGGAGTGGACAGTGTGGAGGACATTGGTGTGATGGTCAGTGTGGAGGACACTGGTGGTGATGGTCAGTATGGCGGACACTGGGGAGATGACAGTGTGGAGGACTTGGTGTGATGGTCCGTGTGGAGGACACTGGTTGGTGATGGTCAGTGTGGAGGACCTGGGGGAGATGGATATTCCCCATGGATGGATGGATGGTATATTCAGTAAAGACTGTAGATTACACAGAACACTGCCCTAGTTATGGTTCCCTATGCAGCAGCAGCAGCTCTCTTTCCTAACTCTCTCCTTCTTCAGCAGAATGTGTAATGGCGTCCTGTACTTGATATGTTATAGGGGGTGTGAGGGTCTGTGAGGTGGGGAGTGCTCATTGGCTGGATTATGTCTGCTGACTGTGACTCACAGGGGTCAAAGTTTCTGCAATGTTAAAAGATAGGGGGCGAACCGAACTCGCCATATGTTCGCAAACATGCGATGTTCGCCGCGAATAGTTTTCCGGCGAACAGTTCGGGCCATTACTAGTTGAGGGTTCTGTGCCACATCTTAACACTTCCAAGCACTGAACTCTTCTTCTTTTTGAGCTTTGTGGTTTTTCCTGTGACTTTTCTAGCTCAGGAGTCACAGACCACCAACTTTGGGTCACTCTGGCCTTTACTTTTCCTATATACCCGAATAGTTCTTCCATACTGAGGTACTTCTCCAGCTTCTCAGATTTGTCTACCTGAAAATTACTGCACTTGGCTATATCTATCAGAAGTCTACTGGTCCTGGTCTACAACCATAATATCTGGTTGACTGGCCAGTATGTGTTATTTGTTTGAATATGGAAGTCCCACGTCCCTCAAGTCAAATATATGCCCACCCCTGATCTAACCCATACTTTGTGCAGATGTTCCTGTACACTATACCAGTCAGTTTATGGGTTGTTCCCCATATGCATACCTGCCAAGTTTTCCATTATTGATTAAGGGAAAAATGACAGGAAGCTAGGTCACTGATGTCACTTTCCATGTTTGGACCGACATTTACGCATTCCAAATACAGGAAGTGATGTCAGGTCCGGTATTGGGAGATTTACCTCCCCTCCCTCCTATTTAGTACCTGCCTAACTGAGGAGGGAGGGGCGTTATTCTCCCTTCTAACTTCCCACCCAGCACAATATCTGAACAAGCAGAATGGGAACTTAAGAGGGCGAGTAACGCCTCCTCCCTCCTAAGTTACCCTGATTTTAAAATCCCAGGACAAGTCCAGATTTTAGGAAAGTCGGGATTTGGTCAGGAGAGTCACATAAAAAATGTGACTTTCCCAGCCAAAACAGGAAACTTAACAGGAATGCATATTCTACACCCTACCAGTAGTGATAGCCAAAGGCGAGGTGGACAGTTCGGCCGCGACATAAGGTTACTATTCAATGGCCGGAGTTTTCTGCTCCTGATTAGCGTTGAGCTAGAATATTCGATTTTTAAATGTTTAGCTCAAATTTCTCCATTTCACGAATATTTGCGAATATATCATCGGATATCCGCCGTGATTGCGATTTTTTTGTGATTTTTTTGCGATCCCATTCATTGCAATGGCAGGCAATTATATAATCGCAATGCAAATTTTTTTTTCAGAAATGACGAATATTCTCCCAGTCGAATATCCGAGCTTCATTGACTTGCATGCATTGTGCATATTTGATCACATTGCGATTTTTAGATCGCGATCCATGTCCACATCCATGTCCCATGTCGAGATTACGAATATCCAATGGAATATCATGTCCCATGTCGAGATTACGAATATCCTCCTGATCCGGCTAGTGATGAGCGGCATAGGCAATATTCGAATTCGCGATATTTCGAATATTCAAGCTCAACACTAGATCCGGCCAGCGGAAGAATCCTTCACGAGAGACCGCAGAGAGAAGCCGGTCTTCTAGTGGAAGAAAACCGGGTTACACCAGAAGTGATGTCACGCCTGGATATCGAAACCGGAAACTGTGAGTTCCAGGTACCGAAAGTGACGTAATTTGACGTAGTTTTATCGATTCAAATTCCCCACAGTCGGGGAATTTGAATCTTTCCGCGGGTCCGATCCACCTGTTCGCAGACGGACTTGGCCGAAGTTCGACCATCACTACCTATCAGTATATGTTGCGTTGTTTCCAAAGGATCTTTGCCCATTCTGCACCTGTTACACCCCTGAGAAAGGGGTATCTGAATAGAGGATTACAAAGGGGAGAGACTCAGGCATGATGCTTTCTTCATCAGATGAACACTGAGAAT
>CM070036.1:148821765-148837002 GCA_036250615.1 Ptychadena robeensis | reverse complement strand
GGGGACATTGCTGGAGATGTAGAGAAGGGATGTGGGAACATTGTAAGGAAAAAAGTATTGTTTTAGCATATCAAGTTTTTGCTAAAAATAAGTTAAAATTTGACTTGACTTTGAACCTAATTTATGCAAAAACTATACATGTTAGAGCAATCATTCGTTTTTTCAAATGTACCCACAACCCTTCTCTACATCTCAGCAAATTTGGTGATGATGGCATGTTTGGAGGCTTTGCAATTCACTCATAAAGTCCACCTACAAAATGCCACGATTTTAATTTTTGACCCAAATATAAGCCAAATTAATTTTTTTTAACACATTTCAGGTGCTGACAAATTCAGCTTATACTCGAGTATATATGGTAATTGCATTTAGCCCTTAGGGGGGTTTCCACATCTGTGGGGACCCCTACGCTAAGTACAGTGCTTGGCGGGGATCCTGACGGATCACATACACTTTAGCTGGCTGGCAGCTGCTGTGTTCAGACATCCGCCGATGCAGTAGTTAACCCCTGCATCAGTGAGACGGCTCAGCACTGTGAGAACACAGCATCCGCTGAGCAGGTGAAGTGTATGTGATCCATCGGGAACCTCCCACCAAGCACTGCGCTTAGCGTAGGGGGTCCTGGATGTGAAAACATTCCCTAAAGCTAGCCATACACATTCGATTCCGACGATTCTGGCGGGAATCGCAGGTGTGATCGATCGGCCAATTAAGAGTATCCGATCGCTGCATACCACCTTGTCCAACGGATTCCGGGACGATTCCGTGTCCGATTGTCCACTTCACAAATGGCAACTCCCCCTGATCTGTGCAGAATCGGATCAGAAAGACCAACATGTTGGTTCTCTGTCGGATCCGATTCTGAGCCCCTGATCAATCGGACGTGATCGATCGGACAAGGTGGGCTGCACACGATTCCGGCACGATTGTTTCGCGTGCACGAGCCCGGAATCGATCGGCCCGGAATCCGGCCGGAATCCGACCCGTGTATGGGGGCCTTTACACTACAAGTTCTGGTGCATTGCCGGCATTTGTCAGCCTCTATGTATGATCTAAAATGTTTACCTTGCATGTCTGTTTGAAAGTATTGGGTCACAAAAAGTCCGCTAACATTGAACTCCTTATTTATTTAATGCCGAGACAAGAATGAACTTCCCCAAGCATAAAACTTGCAACTTTTCCAGCACAAAGGGGCACGGCATTATTGGCCGCGGTTAAATACAGCTTAGTCAGTCGGCACTCTTACAAGCCCGCGTGTTGGTTTTATTTTCCTTTCTTCCTTAAACTTGTTCTGTTTAGAAAGATAAAAATTCCAGTTAGAGCAATCATTGTAAGCCCGGCATTGTCTCGCCGACGTCTCAGAACACTGCCGCGTAGGCACAACCAGCGCTGATTGCGTCGTTTGCGAATTAAAGATAACTTTAATCTTCTGCATTGCAGATTTTTGAAATATTACGGCTAATGTATGTTTCAGGCCGGAGAACAAATCGAGTTTGCGGAAACAAAGGCGGCGGAAAGAAACCTATAGATTACCGCGGTCCTCGGCGTGAAGTAAATTGGGTCTAATGCCATCGCGTTGGCACGGGAGGCTGAAACGTTTAAGTTTGAAAAAAAAGAAATTTTGCTTTATTTTGCCACATAAGAGTATAATGCGTTCCTCTCCGACAAAGCGCCTTAAAAGATTCCGCCGCCCGCGTGCCCTATATTTTAGATATCAAAGCAAATGACTTGTCGTGGGCTTTCTTGCAAAATGATTATTTAAAGGATATGTCAGCGGAAAAAAAGTAAAGGTTAGGCTGTCTCTGGGTCGGCCTCTTTGATCAAATCCAAAGACAAGGGGGCCGACCAGCGCCGACTGGCTGTATGGATAAAGATTGCGTCAAGACATTTTACCGTGTAAGGGCTTGTTTCCACTTATGCAGCTGCCGGCAGCACGATTGAATGGCCGCGGTTAAAAAGCGCATCTCATGTGGTGTTTAGCTGTGGCCATTCACCTCTATGGCCGCGGTCAGGGGTGGGCGGCCGCGGACGGGTACAGCGAGTTTTTAGGTGGCGGACCGCACCAACGCCGCACCCCACCGCCCCCCAATCGTGGCAGGGGACTAGCCCATTGAACAACATGGGCGCGGTTATATTTGCCCTGTGGTCAACCGAGGGCAGTCGCATAAGTGGAAACAAGCCCTAATGGATTGCTACATTTCCTCTTCTACCTATTATGGTCACAACTAAAAAAAAGATTCTATTTTATATGGAACCTATAGGCAACAAAATGTTATTTGATATTACACTTCATTTACAATATTTTTCGGAATATAAGAAGCACCTGACCATAACAGGCACCCAGTTTTTAGAGCAGAAAGAAAATATTTGAAGTGTTCAAATCAATTAGGGAAAAATTCCCCTGCTGTACCAACTTCAGCCATAGTTGAAAATGTGTCACTAGAGAGCACACCTTATGGCACATCGCATCTTCCTCAGGACAGGGGGAACAGGGAATCTACGTTCATGTCTCCCCTCTAAGGCTGTGTCTGTGAGTAAGCTGCCAGCGTGAGTGCAGCTTTACCCACACACATTCTGCATTGCTTGATAATGTTCCTAAATAGAAAAGGGCCCTGCAAGGAAAGTTTGGAAACCACTGGTTTATATCAACAGGGCTCTGATATAACCAATACAGTTCTGTATTCTGATCTTCTTGCCGGCAGGGAGCCATGGGACGACCACCCACCGCTGAGTGGTCACGGGTGGTCTTGTATTCGGACCGATGTTGGGGGTGAAAAAGTGCATCCTATAGTCCAAAAAATACGGTATATTATTTCATATATTGAATGCTGACTTAGGGCATGTTTCCACTAGTGTGATTCAAGATGTCCTCCCCCACCCCCGCCACTTCCTGCCTGAAGAATCCATGGATGGAGACGCAATTTTTTATTTAAGTGTCCATTGACATACCCTATGCGTGTGTGTGTGTCATTGTTGTCTCCGAATGCATTCGATGGAAAGGCAAACTACTGACCAATAGAGGGACCTTAACCAATCCTTTCAGGTAGGTGCCCATTGAAAATAAATGGGCCATGTACTTACATTTTGCAGCGTTTTGGCAAAAAGTACTGGAGTTTTCAAGACAAGGGGTTCACACCCAGGTGTTTACTGCTCAGAGAATGCCTGAAAAGCGCTCTGCACAGTGCTGACAGCCATTTGCAGAGCTTTCCAGTTAATGTCAATGAGGTCCTTTAACCTCCCTAGCGCAACGCCCTTACCGCGCCATTTTTCCCCACCCCTGTCCTCACAGCCAGCGTCATTAATTTGTGGGCTGGAAAGCCGACACCCCTCCATTAACATAAAGGTTGCTGCAGCTTTCCGCGGGTGTATCAAGTGCACCCAATGGCTGCTGAACTAGTGTTGGGGCAAACCCAAACGCTGAACGAACTGGGTTCATCTCAACTACTAGGGAGGTTAATGACGATCCGGACGCAACATTAGCCATTCAATAAACAACTAGTGATGAGCGGCATAGGCAATATTCAAATTTGTGATATTTTGCGAATAATTCTACTAATATTCTACTCGATATTCATGAATATTCACAATTGTGAGCGCATTGCAAAAATATAATTGTCCCAAAATTACCTTCAAAATTAATGGTCAAAGCATATATGCCATTTATTTTCCCATTGCGATATATTCGCAATACATGAATATATTCAGCGAATATCGCCTATTTGAGAATTCGCAAATTTCATGAATTTGGTGGATATTCGCAATGTCGAATAATCAAGATATTCTGCATTGGAATGCATATGGGGCCAGTAGAGAAGGTCTAATTTTTCTACTTGCTTATTTGTGAGCTGATTGCAAAGCCTCCAAAAGTGGTATCATCACCAAAATTGCTGGAGATGTAGCGAAGGGTTGAGGGGACATTTGGGAAAAAAAAGTTTTGCTCTAGGACATGTCGCTTTTGCATAAATTAAGTTAAAATTCAAAGTCGAAATTCCAATTTTCAAAATTTTGACTTGACTTTGAACTTTGTTTCTCTTAGAGCCATACTTTTTTTGTATACCCCCCAACCCTTCTCTACACCTCCAGCAGGTTTGGTGATGATACCATGTTCAGGGGCTTTGCAATTAACTAGAAATTGTCAAAATGGTCGAATTTTTTAAAAAAAATCCAACCATCTCTATATTCAAACTCAACACTATAAACAACCAGAAAGCACACTAATGTTAATACTTTATAAACTCTCTCAAAAAGGCCTTGGCTGGTTTTAGACACTTAAACTTGCATTTAGTGACATTATTAATGTTTTTTTTGACGATGTACCCCTTACGTTCAGAATCCTCCATATATGAATTAGTTATGTAGTTGTTAGAATAAAGAAGAGATAAAACCACTTGAGTCTTTAGGGGTGGCACACACTACAGGGACATGATGCATTATCGGCAGCAGGCTGCTGTGTGTGCAATGGTGTCTTCTATGGTACGTGGGGAATCACCCCGAGGCAGACTACAAAGCTCAGCCTGCAGGTTTTTTAAAGGGCACACCATGCGATTATGTATTTCCATGTTGTGTACTGCTGTGTGTAGTAAAATGAGTTTTGGGTGACTGCCACCACAAACCAATCAAGCATTGGCTGTACATTTCTGCCCGGCAAATGATCGGACATGGTGGGAATAGGGTTTCAAGGTAACTAGTGATGAGTGGTGTAGGCAATATTTGAATTTGCAAATAATTCTAATATTCTATTCAACATTAGCGAATATTTGCAAGTGCATGGTCATGTATAATTGTGACAATATATTTGCAATTATCATCATGATTACCTTCAAAATGAATGGTCACATGTGGTATTTATCTTCCATGGCCATAAGCTTCCCAGTGCACAATATCTTGAATATTCGAAATTGTGAATGTCTGCCAGCAGATAAAGGTAACCATACACATAACGATTTTTCAATTCCTGCCCACTTGGTACGAACAACCAGAAGTGATTGATATGCACTCATCGTTGGCGTCTAATTGACAATGGCTTTGTGAAGAGAGCCGGGGGGTGGGAGGGGAATCACGGCAGAGTGCAATTTACTCTGCTATGATTGCCCGTACGGTGGATTTTCACACCACAAAAATGGTGTGAAAACCCCGTAACGCCAGGGTGGTTAAATGGATCACACGGTGTGATGGTGCAATTGAATGACAATGTGAACAACGATCCAATCACATAATTGACACATGTATGGCTACCTATACCTGCTGGGCGTGTGGTGCTCTTTTTTGCAAAAACATGCCACGGGCGATCGCGGCTAGGCATATAAAATGCCGCCGCAATTACAGCCCATTTGGAGGTGTCATGCACAATTCTGGGGTCACGGGTGACGGAGGAATCGTGCTGGGAAACGCCCCTCAATTTACATGGACGTCTATGGCGTTGCCTACCCCCGCCCCCTTTGCATCACTGGTGATAGGTGAAACTCAACCCGAGATAACTCGGGCCAAACGCCCAAGAGGTTTAAGCCGATGTAAACTGTCAAAATAAAATAATCAGAGCCAAACAAACTTATCTTTTTCTGTATATCTTGTATGAAGAGTGTTTCTCTTAAGGCCCCCATACACGGGTCGGATTCCGACCGGATTCCGGGACGATCGATTCCGGGCGCGTGCACGCGAAACGATCGTGCCGGAATCGCGTGCAGCCCACCTTGTCCGATCGTTCGCGTCCGATTGATCGGGGGCACAGAATCGGATCGGACAGAGAACCAACATGTTGGTCTTTCTGATCAGATTCTGCACACATCAGGGGGAGTTGCCATTTGGGAAGTAAGTGATCGGACACGGAATCGTCCAGGAATCCGTGGGACAAGGTGGTATGCAGCGATCGGACACACTTAATTGGCCGATTGATCGGAGCTCCGATTCCCGCTGAGATCGCCGGAATCGATCGGATAAGTGATCAATCGGCCATGGAATCCGACCCGTGTATGGGGGCCTTAAGATTTTTGTGTGTATGTGTAATTATGCTTTTTAAAATTATTAATATCATTAAAACTATCAAATCATCTTAATAAACATACAACCATGTAAGAATAATTTATGAAACATATCTCAGGTACGGCTGCACAAATCTCATTTCTTTTACTTTCTTTCTTTTTTTAAAAAAGGAACAAACCAAACAGGTGCAAAAATAGTCTAGCATTCAGTTTCAGATGTACAGATGTCCAGGGTTCAGAGTCAGAGTGGAGTAAAAATGCAAGCAAGCGTGTGTGGATAAGGCACACCTATATAGCCTTCAGACCAACGAGGTAGGTGACCTCAACCCAGCCCACACTTGCAGGGAGCCCCCTGCTGGTGACTGTAAACAACCCAGGGAAGGGCAAACACAGTGTCACCAGGAGGCGGTGGCTCACATTATTGTTCCAGCTGTTGTTCAACCTACAAGTGCTGTGTGGACATTGACCTTTCTTTGTGATTTGGGGACTGTGCACACCTCAACCTGTAGCATTGTGTGGCCCAGAAGTGAGCAGTACTACCAGGGATTTTTTTTTACTATGACTGAGTGAGAGATGTTGCTCAGAGGGGGGTACAGAGTACAGGAGAATGAGCCTGTTGAACTTTAGGAGGAAAGTTCCAGAGATAGTGAGCCTGTGTGACAAGAGATCACAGAAAGTACCCAGCCCCCACCACAATTTCCTGCCCTCTGGGAGGTCCCAAGAGTGACCTCCCCTCCATAACATAGAGGTCAATGACCCCGCCCTTCTGGCCTCATATCTGACGCCATCAAGGCAAACACTAAAGCATTGGTGGGTATGCCAATATGCAGAGTCCCTGGGGGGACAGGTGAGTTTGCCCCAAGTAAACTTGGGGTGATTTTTATTAGCAGAGAAACTCACCCCGAGTTAACTTGGGCAGAACGCTCAGGAGGTTAAGGTAGCCATGCACAGGTCGACTTTTGCATGATCAATCTTCAATCCAATCGTCTTCTGTGATTTAAATATAGATATTAAATATCAGTCTAACATTGATTGATTGAACCACCACACAGTGTGATTGTTTTTAAACATTCCTTTGCATTTACTCGAAGGTCCGTTGAGTCATTAATGCTCTCCAGGCGCCCCCCTGGCTGGAAGTGTTTATTACTGTACATGCTCCATGGTATGCACATGTCCGGTCACTATGCTTGACTTTTGGTAGATCCTACCAGGAGGGCAGGAATCGATTCACATTCAATTAACTTAAAAGATCAATATTTTGGTCAATGAAACAAAAATATTGAGCAGTGTATGGCTACCTTAACACTCATACAGAACGCAACCAGAAATTTATTCTGGTCATACAAATGGGGAAGAGCAATTAAAGATTAAAAACCTTGAGCATCGTGCGTAGCGGTAAAGCTAGCCATACATTGTCGGATTCCATGGCCGATCGATCACCTATCCGATCGATTCTGGCGATGTCAGCGGGAATTGGAGGTCCGATCGATCGGCCAATTAAGTGTGTCTGATCGCTACATACCACCTTGTCCCACGGATTCCTGGACGATTCCGTGTCCGATCGCTTACTTCCCAAATGGCAACTCCCCCTGATGTGTGCAGAATCAGATCAGAAAGACCAACATGTTGGTTCTCTGTCCGATCCGATTCTGGGCCCCTGAACGATCGGACGTGATTGGACGGACAAGGTGGGCTTCACGCGATTCCGGGACGATCGATTGGCGCACACGCGCCCGGAATCGATCATCCCAGAATCCGTTGGGAAACGGACCCGTGTATGGGGACCTTTAGATCCTGAATCCATCTCTCTCCTCGATTCGCTTGTTTATTCCCTCTTTTCAGGTTAGGGAGATGATCGATCATCATAAATCTCAGTTGTGAAGAGCGCGTTCATGAGAAACGAAATATCCAGCACGCAGTAATTTAATATGTTTGTCTCTAATAAGGTATTTATGGTGAGTAATCTTATCCTTTCTCAATGGTCTCTCTTTTATATAAGAGACCATAGGGACACTTATTAGCATACTGAACGAAACAACTCTGACGTGTCAAATGTTCTCTGATATTCATTGAAATATCTGTATATGCTGGTAAAAACCGTTACCCCTAATTATCATAATATGCACAATGCATACTAGACAATATGTGGATCCTATAAATCCACTTGTACTTGATTCATTTATACACAGGAAGTGTGAGCAAACATATAAAAAAACTGTGATTTTGGCATTTACAATTGTGTTCAAAATTATTCAACCCCCACTGCATGTCAATCATGCTTTGGACTGTTTTGCTTCTGCAGGTACAGGGAAGCTTCAGCGTGTGCAAGGTACCATGAATTCTCTTCAGTACCAGGAGATATTGGAAGGAAATGTGATGCAGTCTGTTACAAACCTGAGGCTTGGGAGACGTTAGACCTTTCAACAGGACACTGATCCCAAGCATACCTCCAAGTCCACTAGAGCATGGTTGCAGATTGAAGGCTGGAACATTTTGGAGCGGCCATCGCAGTCACTAGACTTAAATCTGATTGAGAATCTCTGTTGGCACTTGAAGAAAGCAGTTGCAGCGCTCAAGCCTAAGAATGTGACTGAACTGGAGGCTTTTGCCCATGAAGAATGGGCTAAGATCCCCATACATCGATGCAAGACACTTGTGTCACGCTATGCTTCATGTTAAAAAGCTGCTATAACCGGAAAAGGATGTTGTACTAAGTACTAAGAATGAATGTCATTTGGGGGTTGAATAAAACTGATAATGATGTGAGCACAGAAAAGACATTTGTGGTTATTTCATTATTAATGTTATGTTATATTTGTCTGAATTACAAGTGCCTCTCATTGTAAACAAGATGACTGAAATGATCAAAATCAATGTCAAAATGGCCAAACTCAATTTCAGTGGGGGTTGAATAATTTTGAACACAACTGTAGCTGTCCTATAGCATTCAGGTGTATGTTCACACAATGCCACGAAGAAAAGACATGTCAGTCAACAATGACTCAAGAGGAGTAGAGATGGTCGAATTTTTCAACTAACTGACTTTGTGAGCCGATTGCAAAGTCTCTGAAAATGGTATCATCACCAAAATTGCTGGAGATGTAGAGAAGGGTTGTAGGAATGTTTGAAAAAAAAAGATTTTTCCTCTAGCATATGGAGTTTTTTCACAAATTAAGTTCAAAATCGAAGTCAAAATTCAGATTTTCGAAATTTTGATTTGATTTTGAACTTAATTTGTGCAAAAAAAATTCGACCATCTCTTAAGAGGAGCTGCCCATCAATCTTCTACATCCTAGATAACGGAAGTGACGTCACTTGCGGTATTGGGAGATTAAAGTCCTCTCTCTTCTGTTTATATCTAGTGATGGTCAAACTGTCCGTAAAGCGGCCTCAAACATAACATGTTCCCCGGCGACAAGTACGGTTGTTCAACCCACCTTGTTCAGCAGTAGTGTTGAGCTCGAATATTCGCTTTTCGAATATTTAGCTAGAATATCGCTATTTCGCCATTTCGCGAATATTCGTGAATATATCATCGGATATCCGTCGCGATCGCGATTTTTCGCGATTTATTGCGCTTTTATAAACGCGATCCATTGCAATGAATGGGATCGCGATTATATAATCGCAATGTGATTTTTTAAAACGGAATTGACGAGCTCTATTGACTTGCATGCTTTGCGCATATGTGGTCGCAATGCGCTTTCTCGGATAATCTAATTTCGGATTCCGCCATTCTCTATTGACTTCAATGTATTGCGCATATTTGGTCGCATTGCGCTTTCTCGGATAATCGCAATTTCGGATTTCGCCATTCTCCATTGACTTCAATGTATTGCGCATATGTGGTCGCATTGCGCTTTCTCGGATAATCGCGATTTCGAATTCCGCCATTTTCCATTGACTTGCATGCATTGCGCATATTGGGTCGCAATTGCGATTGTTAGATTGCAATTCATGTCGTAAGTGTGGATATTCGAGATTACGAATATGGAATCGAATATTATGGCGGATATTCGCGAAATTACGCGAATTCGAATATTGCCTAGTCGCTCATCACTATTCAGCAGCAGGAAGAAGGTGACTATTCTTCCGCTGGCCGGATCAGGAGCAGAACAATGCAGCCAGTGGAAGAATTTTTTCACCAAAGACCGCAGAGAGAACCAGTGAAAGTAACCAGCTTAAACCGGATTTTGAAACTGGGTACTGTGTGCTCCAGGGAAATTTTTTTCAATTCAAATTACCTGTGAACAGGCGGGGAGTTGGAATCTTCCCACGACCAGAAAGGTGGACTTTTCTAAAAGTCCGATCCGCCTGTTCGCGGACGGACCTGGCCGAAGTGCAGCCATCACTATTTATCTCCTGCCTTAAGCCCCCCATACATGCTTAGATTTTATGGGCGACCGATCACCGACCAATTGCTGAGCGCGCTCTGGCCGATCAGTCGGCGACCGGTCAGCCACAAAATCTAAGCATGTATTGGGGGCTTTACTTAGGAGGGAGTTACTGTCCCTAGTAATGTCCCACCTTCCCTTCCTCCTAAATCGGCCGATTTCAAAATCCCTGGAAAAATCTAGGATTTTGTGAAATGGGGATTTGGCGGGAAAGTCACTTTTTATGTGACTTTTCCACCAAATCCCGATTTTACAAAATCGTAGAAATGGGCCAAAAACGGAAGGTTGACAAGTATGTCTGGGAAGGGTTTTAAGGCCATTTCCAAACAAACAATCTGAAGGACATCATTTTACACTAAGAAAATTCACAATTGGGAAAGCATGCGCATAAAATTTCTAAGAATTGGAAGCCCCTGACAATTACACCTCAAAGTCCGACAATTTTCGCAATAAAAATTCCGGTCAGTCACATATTTTTGCAAACACTAAAAACGAAGAATTTATTACCTTCATTGTGCAAATGCACATATTGGGAACGCAATGCACGATAGTTCCAGGACCTGATGTAAAAAAATCTCATATATTCGCGATAAGGAAAATACAGCACTACCTTGTTTCCTCGATCATCCTCCGAAAATAAGGCACCCTTACATTTTTGCCACACGCTAAAATAAGGCATCCTCCCAAAAATAAGGCCCCCATCCCCCGAAGATACGGTACTGTAAAGGTAGCCATACACAGGTCGATTTCACACTCGATTCCTGGCCGATCGATCACCAGGCGCGTGCACGCTGATTGATCAGCGAGGAATCGAGTGCAGCCCACCTTGACAGATCGTCCCTGACCGATCGATATGGCCCCCAAATCGGATCGGCCAGAGAACCAACCTGTCTGTGTTTTTTGGTCGATCGCGCACACATCGAGGGACGTTGGTGGAGACCCATGGATTGATCATCAGGATAATTTCCGATTGACTGACATTTGTGAATCGATCGTCTGGTAACAGAATCGTCCAGGAATCGGTGGCCTAAGGTGGTAGACACAGACTTGTATGGTCGATCGATCGGATTGTCGATCGATCGCTCAGGAATCGACACGTGTATGGCTAGCTTAACTCTGGACAGGGGGGATCAGAGGAGGCAATCAAAACAACACAGGAGGGTCAGAAGGGGTTACTAAAATGGTAATCTCCCCCCTCTGAGTCTCCTGTGCCATTTTGTTTCTCCCTCTGATCCCCCCTGTGTCATTTTAAGTGATCCCCCACCCTGATACCCCAGTGCCAGATTCTTCATGGAAAAATAAGACACACCCCGAAAATAAGACGTAGGGCATCTTTGGGAACAAAAAATAATATAAGACACTGTCTTATTTTTGGGGGAAACACAGTATATTAGAGAACTTCACAAATTCTCATAGTGCCGACATTCATAATAAAAATATGTAATTTGAACATCACGATCAACAGTAATAGTTTACTTCTGGGTAGTATCTGTTTGGCTGTGTATTGGTTTTGCTGTAACAATAATGCAGGAACGCAGATCTAGTTTTGGCCCCTTTTGAGTACCAGAGTACCACTTATGTGCACCCCTGTATATAGTAAAGTTTGTGTTCTTGAAGTCTTCGCCCAGGATTTTGGAAGCTGATGAAAGAAGCTGAAGGAGCTTTTATAACCCACTGGGTGGATCTCACAGAACCTGTGGTCTGCATCCCATTACCACTCCAAGGTTCCTCCAACACTTGCCATGTTCCTGTTGTTGGAGATCTCCTTAATTGATATGAAGCAATATCAGGCCACCTCGCACAGCGGTGAAGTTCGCTGTTCCTATTCTTCCATGTAAATATGCATCTCCTGTTTCCTAATTATTTATTTTGAAATGGTTGGCGGCCCTCCAGATTCTCCAAGCCATTTTTTAAAAGCCAGTGTTTTGACAACATGCCAAAATATTTTATGTAATTCTCTTGTTAAGCCATCTGGTCCAGGAGCTGTGATCAATGTAAAGCATCTTCGCTGGAATAAATGAAATTTCAGCAAACAGATTTCTGCACTTAATCTGAGTAGACTTGTCAACGCGCAGCGATATTTGTGTGCTGGAAATTTGAAAGGCCAAACATTACAAGAAGGGAAATTGCCTGCGAATGTGGCCGGCTCTGTTTTATCATATCGCTGTAAAGAAGAGCGACGCCTCACTGAAAGAGAAGACTCTGACATATATCACTTCCTCATGAAGCCAAAAATCCTTGAGTTTATTCAGATAGAAGAGGACCGGGGAGCCATCATGCGGATCGGCTACATTTGGCACAGCTATTGCTCTACACTTATTTCTTAGCATATTCTATGCTGACGGCAGAATCTTTTACATTTACTGTCATAGGGCTGAATAAAAGGCAGAACGAGCCACGCAGGAATTGGGGCAGAATTGGGTCAGGTATCTTGGATAGTCCACCACTACAAAGTTGAAACGGTCATTTAATTCATTGGGGGATATTAAAAGTAGTGTTCAGATTGAATATTTAAATTGCATATATTCGGTGAATATCGGCTATTCGAGAATTCGTGAATATGACGGCGGATATTCGCAATTTCGAATATACACAAAATTCTGCATTGGGAAGCTTATGACCATGGATTGCGTATATATATTCACAATGCGAAAATAAATAGCATGTGACCATTCATTTTGAAAGTACCGTATTTTTTGCACTAGACGCACCGGACCATAAGACGCACACAGTTTTTAGAGCAGGAAAACCAGAAAAAAAGATTTAATAAGTTTTTACATCAATTGGGTTAATGCAATTAATTCAGTGAATGTAATATTCAATTCAGCCAGCAGGGGTCACTAGCAGCAGACTCGTCATACTTCACACTGATCGGGAGAAGGAGGAAGGGGGTGGGGCAAACACCTGCAGTCTTCTCCCTCTTCTCTGCTCTAATCAGCTGTTATTGTGGGTCGGTGAGAGCTGCAGAGTGACGGCAGTTCCCACAGACACTGAGAGAGAGGGATAGATGGCAGTTCATCTCTCTCTCTCTCTCCATTGCCTATGCCAGCAAAGCTCTGCTGACATAGGCAATTACACAGTTCAGATGGAACAGCCGGACACCAGTCGGCATCTCTCAACTGACAGTTCCTCCAGCTCCCCAGCTAATCTCCATGCCGGGAGAGCTGGCGGGAAGCCAAGGTGCGACCTCCAGCGGCCGAGTGGCCGCGGGGGTCGCACATTCGGACCATAAGACACAGGCAATTTTGGGGGTGAAAAAGTGCGTCTTATGGTCCGAAAAAAAACAGTAATTGCAAGGCGAATATAATTGTGATGATATATTCGCAATGCGCTCACAATTGCGAATATTCACAAATATCGAATATTAGTAGAATTATTCGCAAAATATCCCAAATTCGAAAACTGCCTGTGCCGCTCATCACTAATTAGAAGTATTAGAGTTCACTAATGAGTAGTGTTGAGCTTGATTATTCAAATATGCAAATGCGAATATTTTTAAAAAGTATCGGCAATTCGAGATTTCGCGAATATGGCGCACATATTCGCAATTTATAATATATTTAAAATAGATACCTATACCGCTCATCACTACTAATTATTATATAGGGCCATGATGCCCAAATTAGGGGTTTTTAGGCACCAAAATGTACGTTTCACCAGACGTGGGTCAAATATTAAAGATTAAAAGATCTTCATTTTTCAAAAAATTGGACCATAATATACAACACAGTATTAAAAGAAGGCGTATATATATACACTGGACAATGCTGGCCTCAGGTTGACCCTGTGGGTTTTCACAGATAAGTATATTTACAATGCGTAATGTGATCAGGATAATCATGTATGGCACAGTACAACTGGCGCGTTTCTCCCAGTGGTCTACCTCGGGGGGGGAGAGGGGGGGGTTTATTGAACAGGATCATACATCATGTTTTAACATCCTTATCCACAGTTAAAGCAGGAGGATGTTGGTGATGGGGACCGATGGGGAAAAGGAGAAGATCAGGTGGTGTTGGTCAATTGTAACAAACCTTTGATGTTGTTCCGATGAGGTAATATTATATATCCCTCATAGAATGAGATAGACCTGGGTCCCGAGGATGGGTATAGTCTAAAATGAAGGTTGCCCCACTCCCTTAATCCATAGGATGAGTGATGTTTCTGGATAATAGCCCAGGAACTGCACCTGACAGAGGTATATTGTATAATGAAGGCCACTGCATGGAAATAAGTAATGAAGATACTGTACTCTGAGCTACCTAAATGTCTTCTAGACAATGGAAGAAATTGAATGGCATTCCTGTATATTAGAACTCATCTATTCCTCTTTATTCCAGTCTCTAGATGGGGCCTCAACTTCCTCCCTCAAAATGATATTGGTTCTGTATCGTTGGATTGGTGACTACAACCAGTAGGCCCAACTGCAGGTATCAGTCCCACAAAAGGAAGCAAATACAGGCTATTGAGGAAAGAAGAAGGTAAATATACATATAATATACCCCAGTATATTACTCAACTCTGCACTTGGGGACTAGTTTATTAAGTCTATGCTAAAACTGGGCTCTGCTTGATGGAAACCATGACATATTATGTGAAAGTGAACCAATACTTACCTTCATGCACCTTGGAGCCTAACCTCATACAGCAGGGGAGAACCCATTAGCTGGAAGCCCAGTGACAGCTGAGAAAACACGTAATCACACACTGTATATAAAACTGAGTAGATATGCGTTCCCCATTGGAAACCATTACCTAGCGCCATCTAGTGACTAATTCTCTGAGATTTCGATTTTAGGGTTTTCATTAGCTGTTAGGGCTTGTTTCCATTATACGTCGGGACCCCTACGCTAAGCGTATACGCTTAG